>JAEQBH010001724.1:0-172347 GCA_016808115.1 Tetrastigma voinierianum | reverse complement strand
TTTATTGAAAGTTGGGTTGGTAAAACCCTAGTTTGTATAAGATGAGTATGGATTCTTGGTTTATGATGTATGGATACATGTTTGGGTGTTAGGAAGTTAACCTAACTTACAAGTATTTGAGTTTGGATTTGGAAAAACATTAATTAATCTCTATGTTTGGTTTTGGATTTGAGTTTGAACACACTTAGGAGATCATTCTTTGGAAAGCCTCGAGTTTTTCTTTTGATGTTTGGTTGGATTTCTGGAAAAATGGACGAAATCATCAAATATGGGCAAATTTCGGGGTCCTACGCTACGGCGTAGGGATCCGACGCAACAACGTAGGTCTATGCCAAGGCGTGGCATGTCCACGCCGTAGTGTAGCAGTACTACGTCGTGGCGTAGCACAGTTCACAGACATGTGATTTTATGGGACCCCTTTCTCGGCCCGACCCGTTTTGGCGGATCCGAACCAAGTTAGGATGCCACCATTATCACTAAATCACTGATCTTTCAAAAATCGTATCTTTGCGACGTTCAAAATTAAGCAAGCCCATAAACATTTACATTTAACAAAATACATTTTACAATGAAAGGCATTCATGCTGAATAATTTAAAAATAGATGTTTAGAGTTCAAATTGCTTTTACAAAATATCAATATCCAAAGAAAACATGGAATGAATGCATGTCGGGTATCTCCGAAATTTCCTTCTTATACCGGCGTATCGATCTTGCGGATCACTTTCGATCAACATCTATGGCTCGATACTGGCATTGGTAAACAATCGCTAAGCATTTTCATGCTTAGTGGTTCTATACAAATCCATTCTTGATTTCGAGTTTAAAACAAATCATGCAATTTAACAATTCAAAACTTTGAACCTTTATGGATGATCAGTAACAAATACAATACATATATTTGTTATATACAATCGGTATAGTTCATTGATCATCCCACAAATCCTTTCATATTCAATATTTCACAATCTCAAATCAATTCAATTATGCTCTAAATTCGTTCTTCTTCCAATTCAATTCGGTTCTGCTAGCAATTTAACACATGTCTTCGATATACGGGATGTCGGAGTCATCGGCACGGTCATTGGGTTGTAGGCGGTATAAAAATGGTTATAACACCGGTACGGGTCCGTGGGCTGTTGGCCCCAGTTATAAAAAATCAATTAGTGAACTCTGGATGCGGTCCCCTTTGGGGCTGTAGTCGGAGTGACCTGTCTGATGCGATTCGCGGTACTACTTTTTTGACCCTGTTGGTATACGATCTATCATATCTGAACTAAGCGATTAACATTCACAATGGGGCGTTCAAATCTTTTATAGCAAAGTACAGTACAATATGTACATTTGTATAAATAGTTCACTTTCAATAGTCATGCAGCTTTCATATGCAAACATTTTACAATCAATTCCTTCAAATCATTTAAAACAATTCAATATGCTTTTCTTATGCATTTAGAACAAACCTTTCAAATATTGAAACGAGAATAGAAAATATAGAACAAACATGCAAAAACTTGAAACGAGGAATAGAAGTCGGTAGAACAAACCCAAAAGCTTTGCACTTTGGCTCGATCCTCAGAAATCTCAATCTCGGTTGGCTTTTTCCTCCTCGTCGACCCATTCGAACCATTAAAAGAACAATATTATTCATGCGTGCTAGTGGTTTGGTTATGATTGATTTTTGGAGTTTAATTTGATTTCAGCAGATATATAAATGGTGTGATAATGGGCTTTCCATAGAGTCGAAAACCAAAACGGAGTTGGTTGAGGAAGTTATGACCTTACGAAGTTGGAGGTCGCGCGTAATCAAACCCGATGACTGACTGACTTGGCCGGTGTCCTGACCTGTCAGAGCCTCATTGACTGTCTAAGCCCACCTATTGTCCTCTACATTCATATGAACCTTGGCTTAATGGTCTTTCCGCAGAGTTCGAGAGCACCCAGCGGTCGAGCGAAAGTTATGACCTTAGTTGGAGTCACACATAGTCAAACCGGTCGATCGACTTGACTTGGCGGGTGACACGACTGGCCCGACTGGCGACTGGCGAGGTGCATTAGGCCGGGGTAGTCAGCGGGCGGGTGCAGCGGCGAGGTGCCTTTGGGCGGGTGCGGCGAGTGCGATGGTAGAAGTGCGTGTGACTGCCTTGTCCGGGGAAAAAGGGCCGCCTTGGTACAAGGTCGAATTGAGAAATTCAAAATTATAACATCAAGTTCATTGATGTGACTCTGATTACGAGTTCAGCGCCAAATTTCCATTTCTTACCCAATCAGTTCTAAGGTAGGCTAATGAGTACTATCACAATATGGCGACTTCACATGGTTGAAATACCACCAAACATTTCCCCTTAGGCGAGACAACCACCCGCCTTAGGATGAATGAAGTAGGAAAATGCCTACTTCTCGGAGTTTGTCAAAACTCCCCAACTCCGGTCTCTATGCGAAGCCCTTGTCGTGAGGATGCACTCTTCCTCTTGCTCTGCCTGAAATCGCCAGTTTGATCATTGGAAAATCTAGAGAGAAGTGAGAGCTTCTCACTCTAAAATCTCTCATCTTTTCTCTGTTTTCCTTTTCTTATGGATCACCCTTAATCGTACTTTAAAAAGGAGGAAACTTCCTCCCTCTTTCCTACATGCCACATGCCTTTTCCTTGATTTTTTTATTCTTTTTCTTTATATATTTAGGTCCCCCCATTTCTCTATTACTCCTCATTTAAGTCTCCTATTATTTTCCCCTTGCTCGTTTATTTCTCCTAATTTCACTTAGACATATAAACTTATTTACAATTGACCCTTAGGTTTCCCATTTACAATTTCCATATATTTTCTTTTTCCTTGGATTTATTTCTAGGATTCAAATTTCTCATTTTAGTATATAATAATTTAATCCAATATTCATATAGCAATTCCAAAAAAATGCCCAAGTTGCTCAATTATACCCGAAATATATAATAATTTTATTATAAAACTTCTAGGAGTATTTTGAGTGATCTAACTCTCCTATAATAAAATTTAGTCTATAAAATTTACCTTGAATCGAAGCAATTGCGGATATTCTTGCATGGTTTCTTCACTTTCCCAGTGGCTTCTTATGTCTTGTGGTTTCTCACAACACTTTGACCTAGAGGAATCTTCTTGTTCAGTAATTCTTTGCTTCACGAGCCATTTCCTCGGCTCTTCTTCACGTCAAATCTGGTCTCGCTCAATTGTCTCCAGAAAATTTACATGAATTACGTCGGTATCTCGTAGCATGGACATGAAACACGTTATGGATCTTTTCTCAAGTGGGAGGTAATGCTAATCACGTATGCCCTTTGGACCCGCGCATTACTTCTTAGGCCCAATAAACCTAGAATCGCTTGCCTTTTCCCCAGATCTCATCACCTTCTTCCAGAGTCGATACTTTGAAAACACTTTTCGCCGATCTATGCGAATATCTTTTCTTTTCATGTCGGCATATGATTTCTGTCTATCATTGGCCACTTTCAATCTCTCTCTAATAATTTTCACCTTTTCTTCAGTCTCTTGCATCAAGTCGGGGCCAATTACTTTCTTTTCGCTCAATTTCGTCCAACAAAATAGTATTCTACATTTTCTCCCATATAAAGCCTCGTAAGGCGCCATTCTAATACTCGATTGGAAGTATTGTTGCAATTCAGCTTCAAGGAATGTGTCTATCAACTACCCTCATAATCGATCACACAACTCCTTAGCATATCTTCTAAAATACGGATCACTCTCTCGACTATCCATCAGATGCACTTGAGGCCTCTTCTGAATTTCCCGAAATCTAAAGTAAACCTCGGATCTCGATGCGAAATAATGGTCTGAGAGTCCCATATGGCGAACTATTTCCTTGATATATCTGACTCTGCTAGCTTGTCAAGTGAATAATCGGTTCTCACTTAGTAAGTAGGCGACTTGGTTAATCGGTCCACCCCTACGACCCAAACTAAGTCATGCTTTCTCCTGTCAATAGTAACCCGACTAAAATCCATAATTAGGTCCCATTTCCACTCTGTGTCGATGAGCAATAATCCCGAAGGAACTTAATGCTCTGCCTTTACTCTTTGACACACCAAACACTTGGTTACAAATTCTAACACCTCTTTTAAATCTCGATACATCTTTGTGCTACCAGGATGGATAGCAAAGATCCTCTATGTGCCTCTTCAAGTATGGATTTCCTCAAATCATTACAGTCAGGTACACAAACCCGATCCTTATAATACAAAACTCCATTTTTGTTCACTGTGAACTCAGTTTCATTACCATTTCCAATCTGATTTATTACGGCATCAATTTTCTCATCTTTCTTTTGTGCCTCTAGTACTCGATTCAACAAACTCGATTACAGGTATCAGTGCATACTACGGTACCATCGTGCAATAATGACAAATGGGCATTACCGATTACTGAAGCGTTTGTATTGACTTTCTACTCAAAGCATTTTCATTGGCCTTTCGGCGATAATCAATCACGTAGTCATAATCCTTTGTAGTTCCATCCATCTCAGTTGTCTCGAGTTAGCTCTCATTTGTGACCCGAATACTTAAGACTCTTATGATCGATGTAGATGAAACACTTTCTCCATACAAATAACGTCTCCAAATTTTCAGCGCCAAATACAATTCGCGGCTAATTCCAAATCATGCGTGGGAGTTCTTTCATGCGGCTTCTATTTGTCTCGAAGCATAGGCTACCATACCCTCTTGCATTAGGACACATCGAGTCCATTTAGTGGCCTTGTCGCTAAAAATCACATATTCTCTAGTAGGTCGGTTGAGTAAACCAGGAGCCTCGGTTAAGAGTGCTCAACTTATCAAAATTTCTTTGACATTTTCCTCATTCATACTTTACATTTTTGTTTCAATCTCGTCATGATTTATGATCATAGAAAACCCCTTAGAATCTTACGTAGTATCACGCGATCTGAGAAGCTACAGCGGCTTACGTAACATTTGCTTGGTGGCTTCAATTCGACAACCACTTCTATTTTCTTTAGATCTACCAGTTCCTTCTTCCGGTCAATGTGCCCCGAAGGACGCTTCATTCATCAAAACTCACACTTGCTCGATTTAGCGTACAACTACTCTTTTCTCTAAGTCATAACACTACTTGAAAGGTATTATTATCGTGAATTTCTCGATCTTTTGAATACACAAGAATCGTCTATGAGCGATGCGACAAAGCGATCCACATACGGTCGAAAAACCGCGATTCATTAGGTCATGGCCATTGGAGCATTTGTCGATCAAAGCGGCATTACGAGGAACTCGTAATGTCATGTCGTCTGGCAGTCTTATGCACATAGAGCATCTTTAATTCTCAAGTGATGGTACCGGATCGCACGTCAATCTTGAAAGATACTTGCACCTTTTAGTGGTCAAACAAATCTCAATTCTAGGTAACGAATACTTATTCTTCTTTGTGCTTATTCGGTTAATGCATAATCAATACATGGCCAAAGTGTACCATCTTCTTTTTTAACAAAAAAGCACAGGAGCTCCCCCATGGTGATACGGTTAGTCGAATAAACCCTTTTCTAGTAGTTCTTGCAAGCTTGCAATTTCAATTCCTTTGGCTCTAGTGGAGCCATTACGTACGGTGTAATGGATGTAGGTGTGGCACACAGTACGATGTCGTAACAGCTTCGATCTCAATAGAGCGATCCACGGTAACTCTTTGGAAACACGTCCGGAAAGTCACTAACGATAGGGATATCGGATACACTAGGCCTTGCCTTTACCATATCAATCACATAAGCCAAGTAGGCTTCACATCCTTTCCTCACCATTGTTCTAGCAGTGGCTGCGGATATCACATTAGATTGGTGATTTGACCTCTCACCGATGAAAGTTACTTCATCCTCATCCTGGGATGTCACCCAAAGGTCACTCTTTTCATTTCTGGTCGACCTTCTCGCTCGATTGTCGGGACAGCAGTCCATCCCCAATGTACATCAAATACGAAGGATAACTCAATTAAATCTCACAATTCATACTCATTATTTTGATGGGACAATCTGCATACACTCATTCCTGATAACACTATGCAGGCGGGTTCGTCACAGTCATCTTTTCGGTTTCCTCCTCGGTAAATTGCAAGTTGGGTATGTCGATTTTATATGTATGAATGAGTCGATCCTGAATCTATCAATGCATGCATAATAGTATCAAAGATAGTAAAATTACCGACTATCACATCTGGGGCGTCAGTATCTTCTACTGCTTTCATTACATATGCTCTAGTTGGAGCATGGCCATCTTGCCTACCCAAAGTTTGTGTCCCTTGCCTCGGAACACTCGGTGATGCAACACTTTTGTTACGTTTCAGTATCACTAAAGTTGTACCCCCAGTCTAGGGTGCCATAAATGAACTAGCTCTTGAACAATCTCTCACTCTATGCTCTTTGGATCCACAAATCAAACAAGCACCTGTAAGTCTCCAACATTCTCCTTTATGATTTTTCCCACAATGGGAGCAATGAGGAGTAGTCTGTCCTCTAGAAGCACCTCCTGGTGCACTCATAGCCCAGCGGTCTTTGGTAGAGTGTATTCCCTACGGTAGCTTAGTACATGCAAGTGATTGGAACCACTGTGGTCCCAGATTTCTTCCTTTGCTATTATTTGCGAAGCTGGGTGACCGGGATTTTCTTTCCCTGTCTTTTATCTTTTCTCTCTTTTTCCTCTTTCTTTACTCTTTCCACATTCAATGCACATGTCACAATTTTGGAGAAATCCTCATGGAAAAATGCTGTGACATGGGCTCAGGATATGTCGTGGAATTAGTCTTCAAACCATCATGACACTTCTTTCCTCACTCCTGAGTATCTGGAGAATACTTGTAGCAGATGTGAATTCTCTTTGATATTCTGTGACACTCATCTGTCTTTGTCTCAGATTATGAAACTCTCTTCTCATGTTAGCCAAATAGATGCGACCCATATAATACTTCTTGAATTCATCAAAGAAGAACTTCCATGTAATACTCTCTAGCAGTGCGGTCCTTGTCATAGAAACCACGCCCCATTGATAAAAGCTACGTCACGTAGTAATGAGATTGCACATTCCAACTTCTCTTCAACTGTGCAATGCATTTGCACAAGCATTCGCTCAGTTCTCTCGAGCCAATTTTCTACCATAGAAGGCTCATCCTCTTTCTTTCCCATAAAATCTATAGGTTGGTACCTTGCCATTCTCTCAATGGTGATCATTTGTGGGCGATTCACGGTTGGTTGCTCGGCTTTCTTTGCAATGCACGAGCTAGTATTCAAGGATACCCATAGTACCTCTTTGCCACTTGTTACGGTTCATTCATTGGTGGGGCATGGGATGCTTGACCACTTTCACACCCTAGCGGAATTTGTTTAGGCGGAGTCCCTGGTCATCTCGACCCTAAGGAAGCCGAGGCGAGTCCATGCTTATCCTATTAAGACAGTGATCACGTCGAGTCATGTCATCCTTTATATGCAAATGAAATGCATGTTGCACAATTTCAAAATCATTTACAAACAATTTCAAAATCATTTTGTAGAATCGCCTAAACCTAATACGATGCCACTAAAGTGTGGGACCCCTTTTCCGGCGACCTTTTGGCGGATCGAATCAATCAGGGATGCCTGTTGCTCACTGATCTTTCGAACACCGAAATCATATCTTTGTGGGGCGATTTCAAAATTGAAGCGCTCATAAACATTTACATTTAACAAAATACATTTACAATGAGGCATTCAAGCCTTTTCAAAATGATTTACAAAATAGATGTTTAGAGTTCAAATTGTTTTCAAAATAATATTATCGAAAAAACATGGAATGAATGCACATGTCGGGCATACTTGAAATTTCCTTCTTTGACTCGGCGGCTCCTCGATCTTGGGTCAGCTTTGATCACTATCTATGCAACAAATTTTTGCGCATTGGTAAGCAAATATAAGCATTTCATTCTTAGTGGTTCTATATAAATCCCATTCTTGATTTTAGTTTAAAAAGCAAATCATGCGATTTAGCAATTAAAAACTTTCAAACATGGATGATCGTGTAAATACAATACATATATTTGTTATATACAATCGGTTATAGTTCATTGATCATCCCACCTGATACCACTTTCATATTCAATATTTCACAATCTCAAATCAATTCAATTATGCTCACAAATTCGATTCACTTCTACAATTCAATTCAGTTACGCCTTGAATTTAACTGTGTCTTGATATACAGGATGTCGAGTCACGAAGCACGTCTAGTGAATTTACTTGGTGATATAAAAATAGTTTTATAACACAATACGGTCCCGTTGGGCTGCTGACTGGTTATAAAAAATCAATTAGTGAACACTACTCGATACGGTCCCGTTGGGCTGCTGATCGGAGTGACACATCAATCTGATCGTTCCACCGATGCGCTATTTTGACCTATTGGTATACCAATCTACTCCTTATCTGAACTAAGCGGTTAACATTCTAGTAAGGGCGTTCAAATCCTTTATAGTAAAAGTACGAGTTCAATATGTACATTTGTATAAATAGTTCACTTTCAATAGTCATCTGAATTTTCATATGCAAACATTTACAATCAATTTCTTCAAATCATTTAAGACAATTCAATATGCTTTTCATATGCATTTAGAACAAGCATTTCAAATATTAAAACGAGAATAGGAAAAAAAATAGAACAAACATGCAAAAACTTGAAACGAGGAATAGAAGTAGGTAGAACAAACCCAAAAAAACTTGCACTTTGGTTCCAGTCCTCGAGTCTACTGATCTCAGTTTAGGTTTTCCTCTCCATCCTTTTGTTCTGAAACCATTAAAGAACAATATTATTTATAACGTATAGTGGTTTGGTTAGGATTCAATTTCAGGTTTAATATGAGTTCAATTCAACAAGCTATATATAGATGAGTCTTTGACTCAATGGGCTTTTTCCATAGAGATCTAGAACACCTAAAACGGAGTTCGGACGAGAAGAAGTTATGACCTTAGAAGTTGGAGGTCACGTAATCAAACTCGGCAAAGCGGCGGCTTGGTCAATGTCTGACCTGTTCGAGCTCAGCTGACCTGTCTAGGCTCTATTGTCTCACAGGCATAAGAGATGGCTTCTTGACTCAATGGGCTTTCCATAGGAGTCGGGAGCACCAACCGGTCGGAAGAAAGTTATGATCTTAGGTTGGAGTCACATGTAGTCAAACCGACCAGTGACGACTTGGCCGAGCTGACGACTGGCGAAGTGCTTGGTGGGGTGGTCGCGGCCCGAGGTGGTCAGCGGCCGAGTGCCTTGGCCAAGGTGCATTGGCGTTTGTGATAGTAGAGCTTCTGCATCCTCCGGGGAAAAAGGGTCATAACTTAGGCTACAGAGGTCCAAATTGAGAAATTCAAAAGCCTAACATCAAGTTCATTGATGTGGCTACAATTTACCTGTCACACCCCGATTCCCGACCGGACCCGATTGGCGGATCGGAACCGGTTTCGGGACGAACATATCTTGGGACTCTGCACAGCAATTAGACACATTTGGTATATCGAGTCTTATAATATATCAACATCGTATACAAGTCAGTAACACTACCACCCATTAGTAATTGTTCTGATGTCACACATATCACGATCTTGGGTCCGTACATATTCAAAAACTATACATTTACAGTGCGATCAGTCTGCGGGACCTACGGTGATGAGCCCCTACTCGTGTGTTGGCCACTGAAGAATGCGAAGTTCTCGGACGTCTTCTCTGTACCTACGGATTAAAACCCGTGCTAAACTTTGCGGCTTAGTGGGAAACATATATAATATGCATGTACAGGTTATAATAAATATAACAATAACGGATGTCGAGAAATTACATGCATTCATCTCATGGTTTATACAATTACTTATGCTTATTCTTATATAAAAGTACCGTAGGTACTACGAAGTTCATTATGCGGAAGTATCGCGTAGGTACTCTGAATTTATCTTGTATTACAGGGACTTATATTTATTCGGGTCTCAGTAGGATTCTGAGCTTACTCATTTCGAAATGCCGTAGGTATTACGGATCAAGAAACGATACACCTTCATGTCCTCTTATTCATTATTCGGGTTATTATCATATAATTATGGGAATACTTTGGGCCAGTGTAATAAAAGTGTAAGACCTTTGGATAATAAGTATCGAAGATACTATATAGTACGAAGTGTCATTAGCACAAAGCGGGATGTCGATTCTTGACGGAGTGTCGTAGCACTAATCGGGCCGAGTCGTAGTGGCATGGCAGGACGGGTGCCGTGGCACTTAGCAGGACAGGGTCACGTAGCATAGCGAGACGAGAGTGTCGTAGCCTTGCTGAGGCGAGTCTTGGTAGCACTTAACGAGCAGAATGTAGAAATTGCTGTCGAGTCTTGGGAGCACTAACGGAGTACCAGTACTAATCAGGAGTCTTTGGAGCACTTCTTGAGATGCAAAGTACTAATCAGGACAAAAGAGTGCTATGTCGATTAATATTGGTCTCGAATATTTTTATAATTATATGAGTTCGGTAACTTGCTATCTTATAATAGGGCATTCTTAGCCCCTTATGTGTTCATATTGAATCGTCCTTCATATCGGTAAGGTATGATGCGTATGTAATCACATATTCATGGATTCTTACTCTTCTATGAATCTACTTTACCCAAAGTTGGAATCACTCCGATGGATCATCTAATGAACTGAAGTTATGGCATTTCATGCCATTGGTCATTCTGGGTTTTACCCGAGGGACAGATTGAATACTCACTTTTCCGGGGTCTTAACTTCATATTTGGCACTATCTCTTTGAACTCTTTTAAAACTAAGGTGCTAAGGTTCTATTCAACTGGAATCACCCAATTCGAACACCCGAAACTCAAGTTACGTCCGAAACAACCGGACTCACTCTATGTTCAAAGCTGGAACCAGAATTTGGCTTGCACATGGCCCCACTTTGAGTGAATTTTTAGGCTACTTAGGATCAGAATTTGGCGATACCTATTCTTTAAGTTTGTTCTCCTTGAAGTCTATTTTACGTAGCCACTTGAATCACTCCATTCGGATAGAAAATGAAGCGAGTTATGGCGAAATCTGGCTGGTCGAAGCAGGAAATAAGACGGGTTGTACGATACGTATCCTTGTACCGAGGTACAAGTTGTAAAACGACCAGAACTGAAAGTGTACTGAGTCTGAGCTCAAATTGTACCGGTACAATTCACCGAAATTGCGGAATGGGTATTTTCTCCCATTTTCATGCCATTTCATCCCATAGATAAAAAACTTATCATGAATACCTCACGAAACAACTATATTATGGGTTATAACCCATACATAAACCAATTATAAAGGTTATATAGAGTTTGTTGTGAAACTTCTAAACACAATTACCATGAATCTCTCAAAATGAGGATTTCATACCAATCTTGTGCTATTTAAATTTTAGCAACCTACTTCGAGAAACCTTTGGTTGAATGTAATCCCCAACAACTCTAGGTTTGGGCGAGCTCCTATGCATCCAATTGCATGAACCTTCATAAAACATGAGAATTCCATCCAAACATTCATAGTTCCATACCAAAGTCAAGCATCCATTACCTTGGATTTGCTCCTCCTTCTTAACTACTTCTTCTTTCTCTTCTTCTCCTTCCTTTTTCCTCCTCCTTCCCGTAAGCTTCTTGTTTGGAATTGAATGCATTTTGGTCTTGACTTCTTTATAATAAAGGTTTTAATTATTTAGCACCAAGCCTCAACTTCCCATAATTACATTGCAACTCTTAATATTTATACTTTGACTCAATTATAACCCATGCTCTTTTAATACCCCTTTTTGGACAATTTACGATTTTGTCCTTCAGTTGTATAAAATTTTCGGGTTTCTAACTTTCCATATTTGAATTAAATTCCCAATTTTTAATTTATGTCTGAAAATCACACTAACGTGTGAGAAAACAAGCTAGGGTATATTTGAGGGTGTACATTACGGAAAAGGACTCCTTGCTAAGTTGTAATCTCGAGAAATGTACCTAGTAGTTCGGACTTATTTAGGGTATGTCTATAAACTAAATGGAAATTTCGAAATAAACGAGAACTTCGAGATTAATAATAGAGCCAAGAGAGTAAATTAGTCATTTACCACTTGAGGACCCAAGGTAATAAAGCCAAGATAATATGCCAAACTAGAATTTAGAAGAAGTTATGGGATTAGTGAATAGAAAAGATGGAAAAAGAAATAAGAGAGGAAATGGGGGACGAAATGCAAAAATGAAAAGTTAAAAAAAAGCAAAAATGGGTTTTTGACTTGGCGAGCAGCCTTAACAAAACATGGGATTTAAGACCAAAAATTGGTCTCATTTGGAGGAGAAGGCCGTAGAGATGAAGGAAGGAAAAGAGAAGAAGAGGAAGAGGAAGAGAAGAAGAAGAGAAGAGAAGAAGAGGGAGATCAAAAAGGTATGGAAACTAACCTTGAATATGGAATTGTATGGATCTATGGAATTTTAAGGCTTTGTATGGCTAATAGATTGTCTCCAAATCTAGGGTTTTGATAGAATTGTATCCTAACCTTAGATTTCTTGAAATTAAGGTCGGTAAAACCCACAAGGAACAAGATAAGTATGGAATCCCCCTTTGAGGCTGGATTCATGGTTAAATGACAAGTAATTGAGTTAGGGTTTAGAATAAACCCTAACAAATTCTTGGGTTTGATTTGTGTATGGGTTGAGACCCATATTAGAGTTGTTTTGGAAGATTTTGAAGAAACATATGTATTGAAAGATGATTATAAGGTTCTAAACCACCATTTCAAGATGAATTTGGAGTGGTTTTGATGTGTATATGGAGTATTGAGATGATTTGGGTAGTAATATATGGAAAAAGTGAAGAAAAGCCCACATTATGGGCAAAATTCGAGCACATGTACCGGTACAGGTCAGAGCTATACCGGTACATGTAATGCTCTGTTTTCCTGTTTCAATCAGTCTTAGTATTTTAGCCATAACTTGCTCATTTCTGATCCGATTTGAGTGATTCAAGTGGCTAATTAAAATAAACTTCAAGGAGAACCAAACATCCAGTAATAGGCATCGTCAAATTCTGACTCTAAGTGGCCAGAAATTCACTCAAAGTGGGGTATGTGTAAATAGGTCGGTTGATTTTGAACATAGAGTAGTCGCGGTTGTTTCGGACGTAACTTAAGTTTCGGTACTCCGATTTAGGTGATTCAGTTGGAGGAGGCTATTAGCACCTTAGCTTCAAATGAATACAAAGAACCAGGGTCAGATATGAAGTTAAGCCTCCCAAAAAAAATAAGAAATTCAGACTGTTCCTAGTGTAATCCGGGTAAACCGACTAGTTTGGCATGAAAATGCCATAACTTTCGTTCGAATGATTCAATTGGAATGATTCCAATTTCTAAGTAAAATAAATTCATAGAAGGACAAGAATATTTGAATGATGTGTGGATAGGCATCATCTCTCTAGTATACGAAATGTAGTATGAAATAAGCATGAAACTTTGAATATGATATGATACAGCAGCTGAAACATGAACATGAATATGAAAAGCAATATGTCATGAACACGAGTGTGATTAAGATGCATTGAGTTCCCAGAAAGACTGTATGATCATGGCCCACCTAAGACCAAAGAATGAGTGGGTGGACGTCTGATTAGTGCTCCGGCACTCTGATTAAAAAGTACTTGGCCTCTACATTTAGTGCTTGGCACTCTGTCTTTGATTAGTGCCCGGTACTCTTTGGTGGTGCCGGCACTCTGTCTGATGATGCCGGTGCTCACCTTTGTGCTTTCTGACACTTCAGTGCATATAGTATCTTGAATACTTATTGTCGCTGCGTCCTGCTCATTCTTATGATTACGGTAATTCAGCAGTTATATGATCAGACTTCGAATAAAGAATAAGAATAAGATCTGAATGTACCTCATGTATACGTTACGTAGTACCTCACAGACTTTGTATCCTGATTAAGTTACGTGCCTCTGGGTACTCTGTGTCTAAAATAAGTATGATTCTGTGGTACACGGGTGCTCCCAGTATCGATAAAATAAGTATAAGTTACGCATAAGAATAATAAGTTACGTAACTCATACGAAGTCAGGAATGAACATAAGTGTTGTAAGAGTGGGGTCAGTGAAATGCCTCTGGGGTACTTTCTTATAATGAATGCGTGTAGTACCTCTGGTACTTTTGTATCTGAATAAGCTCTGGAAAACTCCCTACGGGAGATCAGAATAAGCATAAGCTGTATTATAAGCATAAGAAATTGTATAAGTCTAGATGACTCACGATATAGGCAGAGCAATACTGTTTGTTTGGGATGTGTTACGAATACGTATAAGCTTTGATATATGTATTTGATGTGATCGTGCCTCTGAATGATAATGTCTAGTATGCGTAAGTCCTAATGGACCTTGTATGTGATATGATTCGGCATGTTCGGCTTGTCGTACCCTCACAGTGCCTTACCGATGCAGAATAAGATCGAAATCTGAGAATCAAATGCGTAAAACAAGTATGAATCCGTAAGACAAGTATATGCTCGTAAGACAAGCATATAAGATGCGAAATACATGTATAATTTCGTAATACCGTATAAGATCTGAAATACAAGAATAAGTTCAATAATACAAGTATAAGTTCCGTAATGCCAGGATATACGCCATTGTCTGAAGTATAAGATCTGAAGTACACATTATAAGTTTGTAATAGTACTTGCAGAATTGCTTGGTATAAGAATAAGTTCATAATACCGGTATGTTCCGTAATCTCTGTGATACCTACGGGTACCTCCGAACAAGTGTAAACTCCGTAGTATAAGTATAAATTCTGTAAACTCCTACGGGAGATCTGAGATAGAGATAAGTACCAATACGTGTTTAAGTATCTCTGTATAAGCATAAGTTCTGTAACTCCTACGGGAGATCGAAATAAGTATAAGCTTGAGATAAGTATAAGTACATGTATAAGCTCAGTACAGCATACGAGAAGTCTGCTATAAGTATAAGATCCGAATCATTTGTAGTATAAGATCAAGATGCTTTATAAGATCAGGAATGCTATAAGTATAAGACAGGATAAGAATAAGTTTGCTGAGTATAAGATCCAAATAAGGATAAAGTACGCCATAAGAGTAATTCTACGAGAGTAAGTATAGTTATTTATAAGTATAAGTTGATGCGTAGATGAAGTCTGAACAAGCCCAAGTTTGTTACAAGAACATTTATGTATATAAATATGTGATATGAACTCCTAAAGATTACGTACACATTCTTTGTTATACATTTATTTGTGTTTGTATAAATTATGTTTCCCACTAAAGCGCAAAGAAACATACAGTTTCCAATCCGTGTAGGTACGAGAAGGCATCGAAAACTTCATCTGGTAGGCCAACACACTTGTAAGGGTTCACTACATATAGGTTCCGTGCTATGATTTGTAAATGTAAAGTACGGTTTGTATTTGTAAATAGGACTACATTAAATATTAATATAGATTTTGATGGGCCTTCTCCGGTGGTAGTTCTTTTGATATGTTTATGACATTTTGATTCTGTTATAAGATGTGGGCCATACCCGCAATTTACCCGATTCAGTTTTAAAAAAAAAAAAAATCGGAGTAAAGTCCAGTGTATAGTCTGCACCGAACTTCGGTTTGGATCCACTTGATCGGGTCGGACCGGGAATCGGGGTGTGACATAAATTCCCATTATTTCTTACCCAAAAATCAGTTCTAAGGTCCGGCTAATGTGTACTATCACAATATGACAGCTTCCTATGGTTCAAAATACCACCAAAAATTTCCCCTTAGAATGAAGAATACCACCTGGCCGCTTAGGATAGAAAATCGCCTGCGTGGAGAATACTACTTCCTGAGTTGTCAAAACTCCTGACTCCAGTCTCTATCTGCGAAAAGCCCTTGTCGTAGGGATGCACTCTTCCTCTTGCTCCCCCTGAAATCGCCGGTTCGATCGTTGGGAAATCTGAGAAAGTAGAGCTTCTCCTCTAAAATCTCCTCTTTCTCTTGTTTTCCTTTTCTTATGGATACTTGCAATGTCTTTAAAAGGAAACTTCCTCCCTCTTTCCTACATGCCACATGCCTTTCCTTGATTTTTTTCTTCTTTTTTTATTTCTTTTATATTGAGGTCCCTCCGTTTATTATTATTCCTCATTTAAGTCTCTATTATTTTCCTTATCATTTATTTCTCTACTTTCACTTAGACATATAAACTTATTTACAATTGACCCTTAGGTCCCCATTTTACAATTTTCATATATTTTTCTTTTTCACTTAGATTTATTTCTAGATTCAATAAATTTCTCATTTTAGTATATAATCATTTAATCAATATTCATATAACAATTCCCAGAAAAATACCCAAGTTGGCTCAATTATACCCGGAATATATAATAATTTTTATTATAAAACTTCTAGGGTATTTTTGGGGCATTACAGTGTTTGTCATGTTTTGTTATTTCGTTATTCTGAGGACTTGTCTATTGGACTAATGAGGACCCTATAAGTGTATGAAAGGGTCCATTCATGTTGGCAAACTAAATGCCCCTATGATAAGATAATAAGTTCTTAAACACATATAATTGTAGGACTGCTTAAGACCGGATATGGAATGACACGGCACCTATGTTACGTGGGCAGGCACTTATAGTACTTCGATACTCTCTGATTAGTGTGACGGCACTCTCTGACCGTGCTTCGGCACATTTAGTACTTCGGTACTCTTTGATTAGTGCGACGACACTCTGCTGTCCCGATAGCCCGGTACTCTGCAACATGCTCTGACACCTCGATCTTGTATTGTACCCAGCCCGAGGAACTTATTGTGTTGTGTTTTACTCATTTCTTATTACTGATCTAGGTAGTCAAACAGTTATATGATAAGAGTTTGAATAAAGAATAAGAGTAAAGGAATGTACATCGTTATGCTCTGAATGTACCTACGGGTACCTCTGTACAAGTATAAGCTCTGTAGTACCTACGGGTACCTCCATACAAGTATAAACTCTGTAACTCCTACGGAAGATCTGAACAAGTATAAGTCTACTATAAGTACAAGTAAGTGTATAAGTTTGTTAGATGAATTCATGAAAAATTATGATATCTGCTATTATATATCTGTTACTGTTATATGCTAACTATAAATGAGTATTAGTGCATGTGTATACGTATAAGTCATATGTTTCTCACAAAGCGTTAAGCTTAGCACGGGTTTTTTGTCCATGTAGTACGAGGATGTCTCTGATCTTCCGTCTTCTTTGGGCCAACAAACTAGTAGGAGTCCATCACAGTAGGTTTTGAGCTCTGATTATGTAAATGTAAATGTACAGTTTTTGTATATATATATATATATATATATATATATATATATATATGTAAATGGGACTCAAGACCGTATGTATTGATACTGTAAACACCACTACGGTGGTAGATTTATTTACATATCTTTGTATATGACATTTTGATTCGGTTATAAGACTTTGGACCACTAATATCTAAAAGTTGAGTCTTGTGTGAACATATATTTAAATCTGCGAGTGGTGGTGTGACATGGATCTCCTCTAGGCTGGTTGAGACATTAGTCTTTAAACATGTATCATATTGAATGATTTTGTGAAAGTTTCTTGTGGTGAGTTTTATGATGTGGTTTTATGAATTTCCATGATGTGTGGTTTATGAATTTCAGGTTTTTTCCAATTGTTGCATGCTAGGTAGGTGAGATTGGGCCACAGAGAATTTCCCGAGGGTGTACTTAAAATACACAGAGTTTATAATAAAAATTGTATATATTCGGGTATAATTGAGCTTGACTTGAATTTTTAAAGATTGTTATATAAATATTGATTAAATGATTATATACTAAAATGAGAAATTTATTGAATCCGGAAATAAATCCAAGCGAAAAAGAAAAATATATGGAAATTGTAAAATGGGGACCTAAGGGTCAATTGTAAATAAGTTTATATGTCTAAGTGAAATTAGGAGAAATAAATGAGCGAGGGAATGAGGAGAATATTGGTCTTATGAAGTAAAGACATTTCTCCTTTGGGTTTTAAGAGCTAGGGCATACGGGAATGAGAGGGAAGGCAACTTTGGTTTGATTTACTCCATGTAATCAAGGGTTTATGTGATCAAGAAGAAGAAAGAAGAGATTGCAACAGATTTAAGGTATGTAAATTAAACCTAAAACCTTTTTGATATGTTTGGGTTTGAACCTAAATTTATATAATAATTTTGGTTGTTGGTCTTAGGCTGGAGTTTTATAGTTTGTTTGAGTTGGTTGTCTTTCCTTGAGTGAGAATGTTTGTATAAAGAAAATGTTGGGTTTTAGGGAGATCTTTGTCAGAATTTGAATTAATTAGTTAATTTATAGGTAAAAAGTATCTTACAGGAGAAGCAAATCTCGGCGAAGCAAGTGTATTAAAATTTGGATCCCATTGGATCCAAAAAATTCGTCAAAGTGAAGTTTTGTTTTCGGACAGTTTCTAGTCTGTTTTGGTACAACTTTAGTGTTTAGGTCATAACTTGGTCATCACTTATCTAAATTGAGTGATTCAAATTTACTGGGTAAGCTAAACCCAGAAAAAACAAATCTCGCGAAATAAGTGTATTAAAATTTAGACCTCATTAGACGCATAAAATTTGTCCGATTGAAGCTATGTTTTGGTGGGTTTAAGTATGTTGGTATAACTTTAGTTTTAGGCTAACGGCATGCTCATCAAATTAAGAAATTGATTCAAATTTCTGGATAAACTAGACTTCTAGGAGAAGAAATCTCCTTGAAATAAGTGTATTCAAATTTGGACCCCATTGCATCTATAAATTCGTCTAAAGGGAGCTTTGTTTCTAGGAAATATTTCGGTATAACGAGATTCAAATGAATAAATGAAATTGTAAAAGAATTATAAAAGTGATTGTTGTATGAAATATGATTATATGAACAGAAATACAAGCAATACTAAGAACATGATCATACAGGTTATGATAAAAGTAACAATTATAGTATATGTATAAAGGAATACTGTCTGAAAGTATCTCATGTGGATACATGTGATTGACATTATCCATGTATATGAGATGTGCATAGCTTGAACATGAATGAAAATGCGCAATAAACTTTGTGTTTGCATATGTCACCAAGTAGAGGGATACGACCAGGCATGCTATGGAATCCCGATTCTTCATGACATACAATTTATAAACTATCGAGGGCCCTAGTTTGGGTTGATGATATAGATCTCGTTTGATCATTATAAATACGCTCCGTTTGGTCATCTGAGATAGAGATCTTGTCTCTTACGATGATAGTACCTTCAATTTTTATACACAGTTATACCAGTTATCAAATTCTTGGAATTTGCGAGGTCAGACATAAGACATAAGATGTGATAAAACAAAAAAAAAATGATTGAAATTGTTATAAGAAGAATGTAACATGGAAACAATGATTCGAAATGAAAAATATATATATATGATCATAGAGCTATAATGATATGAAAAGTACTATGTATTATGACGATTGAGAGTGAGAACTCTACTAAATGATATAATGTACAAGTATAATGATATGTGAATAGATATTGTGCAAATAGACAATTTTGTAAATTGTATATAGTCTTTGAGGACCACTACGGGTGGTCATATATGTTATATGTGTTTCCCACTAAGTTATAAGTTTAACACGAGTGTGTAGATAGTGAAGAAGAACATTAGTGTAGCCTTGTGATATGAGTCAGCATTTATAGGTCTTTCTCATACGATTTTGAATATGTACATGTAAGTTTTTTTTTGTATATGTATAAGTCAATGGGAGTACGGATATTTGTATAGAATATTATGAGCATACTTCACGTTGGTTCTTTATATGTTTTGTGATTATGAAGTAATTACATATTATGAGCTCACAAATGTCAAAAAAGCGAGGTTAAAGAGTGCCGATCCCATTGCCACATCCCTCTTCCCACTGGCGAGGGTTGGGGGCGACACTTGCGGATTATGTTGCATAAATTTTACATAAATAAAAACAAAACAGATACACCGGCATATATCGCAGCATAACATAATGTCGGATGACATAAGTTGATATTCGCGACATTGCAACATGTCGCGACATAACGAGAAGGCCAAATCTGCCAGCATGTCGTGGCATGAAGCGTGAGAAGAGTCTTTGGAGAAAGCAATGCATGATGTGTGTATTTCAGAGAGCTTGTCGCAGCGTTAAATCCCCAAGGCGTCGAGTAGGAATGTCGCGTGATATCGCGCAGCGTCGCAAGGCCGTGGGTACTTCGTAGTGTAGCTACAAACACATTAGTGTCACGACAATAAAAATAATGTTACGACAATGGCTGGCGTGCGATGTATGCCCAGTATGGTACAACGAGCCAGCTAGTTTGGCATTTATTCGATTTTCGACTTATTTTTATTTTTAAATAATATATATTTGTCCGAAACTCGTGAGAAGGACTATAGGGAGAAAGAGACTTGATGTAGAGAAAGAGAAGATTATCAGATAACAGAATTGTATGCGCATCTTGTTTCGCTTCTTTTCTTTTTTTATTGCTTTTGCACCTTCATTTGTTGATTTATAGACATCATTTAATAAATTTGAGACGACCGATTGCTGTGTTATTGGAATAAGAGTCTATTAGCCTTTTTTCTTCTATTCTTTTTGGGATTTGTACAATATGGAATCTTGGTCTTTCATTGAAGGTTATTGCTAAGTACATATTTAAAAAAGAAAGGTCCAACAAATCAACTTTTAAGTTCTTGGCATAGGGTTGGTTGTCTTTTATTATAGTTTTCACTTCTTTCGTTTCTTAAAGTTTTTTTAATCATCTCTGTACACATTTATTTTCATGGGTATAAGATGTTTCATCATTTCTTTATTATTATGAGTAGTTTATTACTCAATAAATGATAGGTGATTTGTCCTGTAGTGTGTAGGAATTAGGATTTCATTTACTCATACGGGTGCATTTAATGACTCTAGTAATAGTTGGCATGAAAAGATTGATATACTTTGTGTTCTGAATATTTAATGTTGTGGGTTTCCTGAATGCTCTTGCAATACGTGTTTTTTTTTATATTCTTTAGGAAATCATATAGAGCCATGTACTTTGACAACAAAGAAGCATGTACTTAATGTGTTCAAGTTTCCATTTATTTCCTAATTTGTCACATATTCGAATATGTTTTTTGTGTGCTATGTCTTCTAATTTATTACACCTTAATCCATGATTTATTAATGTAATTATCTCTCTCCATTTATTGCATATACAATTCTCTCTCATAACCTTCATATTAACCTATCAATTTTTTACCTTCTTACCCTCATGATTCTCTATTTTGGTTTGGATTATATTTTACTAATTCTTCTATTGTAACTTATATTTATTTTTATTTTATTAATTCTCCTGATTTTTTTTTCTTGTATATTTTAATATATATATTACTATGCTTATATTTTATTATTCATTTTACTTCATTGCATATATTTTAATTCCTATAATGGTTGGCCTCACCTAATTACTTGGTCTCAATCCATTTAACCTATCCCCAAAATACCTTATTGCTAGCTTAGCCTTTTTCACAAGACTCATTCAACCAAGACATTATTAACTCATAATTCATTTGGTTAGCCCTTTAAACAATAACATTTTTAGATCTACTAGACTAATTAGACTATTTTGACCAAACCTTTTAATTCGTCAATTAAATTTGTCTATTAGATAACTAACCGTCTATTATGAACAATTAAGAAAGTTATATCATTTCTCTAGGTTCGACTAGGTAGATCGTTTGACAGCTCATTTATGACTTAATAAAATAAAACATATCATTTCTCTAGACTAACCAATTAGATCATGTGCCAATCCATTAGAGTTTAGTTAAGAAAAGCTCTTTGTCATCTCTTTAAAGTACCGACCCGAATTCGTGCATTTGAATAAGCCTGTGGCCTTGTCCCATTACGGTAGCTCTTCATAAATATTGCATGCTTTTGTCGAGTCTCGATTCTCGATTTAAAATTAAAGTTTTTCAATTTTAAAATCCAAGCCTTGAAAAATTCTTAAGTTCTAAATTTTCCTTTCTCAATTTTTAAAATTCAAATGTCCATTTTTCAAAATTAAAATTTCAAATTTCTCATTTTCTAAAATTCAAATTTTCAATTTTAAAATGCAAGCCTTTAAAAATTCAAGTTCTAAATTTTCATTTCTCAATTTCTAAAATTCAAGTGTCCAATTTTTTAAAATTAGTGCAAATTAGTTTTAAATTAATTTTCAATTTTAAAATTCAATTCCCCAATTTTCATTTTCAATTTTCAAGTTTTCAATTTCAGAATTTCAAATTCCTAATTTTAAAATTCAGTGCCTTATTTAAAATTTATGTTCCTCAATTTCTATTTTCAATTTTTCAATTTTCAAATTTCAAAAATCAAGTACCTTAATTTCCAAATTCAACTTCCCAAATTTCTATTTTCAATTTTCAATTTTCTAATTTTAAAATTACAAATTCCTAATTTCAAAATTTAAATACCCTAATTTCAAATTTCAATTTCTTATTTTAAATTTTCAAGTTTCCAATTTAAAATTTAAGTCATAAATTTAATTTAATTTACAAAATTATAATTGAAAATTGAGTGTCGTAATTTTATCTGACATCTCTAATTTCCAATTTCAAATTTACAATTTCTAAATTTAAAAATTCAAAGTGTTATAATTTAAAAATTCAAATCTCAAATTTACAAAATTCAAGTTCTTAATTTAAAAATTCAATTTCCAAAATCTCAATTCAAAATTCTCAAACTTTAGGATTCACTTCAAATTCTCGATTTTAAAGAAATTTAGCTTACAGATGTTGAAACTTTAAATTTGAATCGAACTTGACGTTAAGCGCGTGATTAATTACATGGATTCGCATAAAATAAAGTTTTGTGGAGTTTATTTGTGTAACATATATATGAGCTTGGGTGGGACCCGATATTACATGTATCATTTTAATAAATATTTTGATATTTGATCTATACTTAATTTCTAATTGATTTTCAATATTTTGTATTTTATTATTCTTGTGAAAGCGTTGTTTGATGTGGTGTTTCGGATACCTTGTCCATGTCTGTATCATTCTAAATCCCAACTTTGCTTGTTTACTTATTTATATATATATATTTGGTGTGTTGTTATATTATCATTGTTTGTCTTTGATGTCTATGTCGGTCGCAAAAGTCGTATTTTCATTAATTTGTTTAGTAGATCTGGCTTTAGGGGTTTAGAAGAGTGTGCAGCAAAGTGTCTTTCTCGATAAATCTTATTTCCAGGCCTGGCTCGATTTTAAGAGACGTCGTTCTTGCTCGGGAGTGTGATTTAAAATTTTATTCTTATTTTATTTTTAACTTTTAAAATAAAGCAAAAATAAACGCGACTGGCAAGTTTTTAAAATAGTTTTGAAGTAAAACAAGTCTCATATTTAAAAAAAAAAAACGCATAATAACAAAAAAAAATACGGGGTTTCACACACCTCTTAAAGTTGAAATTTTATATTAATTAATATGTTTGATTTTCTCAAAATACGAGAAAGTGTGTAAGAGAAGAAAAATGAAAAAGAACACAAATTAAAATCAATAAATTACTTCATACATTTTCTCAAGCTTATTTAATATATCTTTGGATCTTCTTATACTTTTCACGATGAAATATAAGAACAAATTTTGCATTTATTTTTATTTTTACTTTCTACAAAACCAAAATAAATGCAAGGTTGACAATAAAGAAATATTCGTATCAAAATCTTAGCCAATATATTTTGATAAGACTATTCAGAAACATTTGATTTCAAAGCCATTTAGAACGTGTTTGATGGGTCAACTTCCAAACATAGTACCATTGAATATTCAAAGAGAAATATTTGAGAAAGCCTAGCCACTCATTTTTCTCTTTAGCTCATTTCATTCATTAAAGAAGGGTTTTTTTGTTATTCTTTATCTAAAATTATAACTACATATTTTCTATCAGCCTTGCATAAAATGGTTCTTTGACGAATATAAAGTTTTAATATTTTAAATATTTTCTTATTAGTCTTTGTTTTGTATATGTGATTTATATCGTTTTTAATACGGCTTGATTTGTTTTAATGCGTCTTTTTTTCTGGCGTTTATTTTTGTATAGTGATTAAGCGATAAGCTTGTATTAAATCGTTTGAATAACAATCGAATCTACGTAGTTAATATATTAGGAATTAAAATAATAGGTATTATAATCGTAAATTATCAATTTATAGGTTTTGAGCCGTCGATTATCTTTGATAACGTAAATGTTATTTCATTTTCTAAAATTTTTAGTTAATTTAATTATGTGTTTTTCTAAAATGTATTGCTAGTTTGAATAAAAAAAATATATCTCTCTTTTCAAATAAAAAAAATAGAAATAAGTAGAACTACTAAATTAGTAAATTTGAAAATCATTAGAATTTTATTAGATTTCTAATCTTGTTTTTTTATAACCCGTTGGTGTACAGGGTAGTTTGACTTGAAAATTCTCCAATTACCCTAAACGGGACTTGAACGGGTAATCATTAGACAGCAAAACTAATGTCGGATCAACTGAGTTATTTGTAATGGTTTAAACCATTTAAAATTAATGATTAGAAGCATTTTCTAAGAATTAATTAAACCCTTTAAAGCTAATGATTAGAAATATTTAAAAAAAAAACATTTCTACCAAATAATTCTCGATAATAAATTTTCAATGGTAAAAGCGTACTTCAAAATAATTTGTATTTTCAATTATTACTTAAAAGCAGCATAACTATTTCTAAAACAAAAAAATTTCTATTGTTAGAACAATTAACAATAAGTTTGTCTTCTTACAAATATAAAATATTATGTTTCATAAAATATTTTTTTAGTTATTTTTTTATTTTTACTTTTTTTGAGAGTTTTGGTTTAATAAATAATTATTTGAATATGGAGAGTGATAAAAAATAAAACACTAAGTACAAAAATTATTGTTTAATATCTTAAATCTATTTAAAGCAGTTTAAGATACTTATATTTTTAAACAGACCTTAATTTTAAAGTATCTTCAAAGTAGATATGGATCTCATTGCTCTACCTTTTTACCCTTTTCACACGGGAAACAAGTCAAATAAATTTTAAAAAACATGTTTATCTTTAGAACAAAATATTCTAAAGTATCAAATCTACATGTGTTTATGAGTAAAAAACTATTTGTAATTTAAAAGTAAAAAATAATTCAACAACACTCCCAATTTATCAAAGTCAAAAGATTATTTTGATTTTACAAATGACGCACAAAAAGTAAGGGGCTTTGGTTACCTGTTTTGAAACTATTTTTAATTCTGAAAAGCAGTATAATAAGAAAAACAAAAAGAATATAATCAGGAACTCTTTTTTCTTAAAACATAAAAAAACATGAAAAATACTCAATTAAAAAATTAAAAGCAATTTTCAAAGACGATATCGAATTTAAGCAAGGCCTAGAGGGGACACATCCTCCTAGAAAAAAAAAATTCAATGACAGGAAACAAACCCGTGACCGTGATTTTTGTATATCCTCTGAAATTTATATATATATATATATTACCCCCTTTAATATTTTTTCTGACTCAGTCTTTGTTCAAAGAAAATCGTTTTAGTATTATTTATGTTTTCAAAAGCTGTTGTTGAAAAACAGTTTTTGAAATCAGAAACCCATAATTATTTCTTTGCAAAAGCGTGTGTTTTTAAGGTAAAGACAAGGGGAGGAAAAGCAAATCAAAGTCTTTAACGATTTGCCTAATCTTAAATTTCAATTATATTAATCTATGATTTCTTTTGTCACTTTATCCCCCACACGCCACCATTTGATTTGATGGAGACTAAATCCACTAATTAGCCTTTTTTTGTGGAGTGGTGCGATTCCATCTCACACATTGGAGGAATGCGAGAGCATGATTGACATTTCATGGTACCTATCAATCCAGATTCAGAGCTATGCTATGTTGTTGAGAGTTGAACCACATGTTTTGTATATAAAATATAGTCATTTGCCTGCGTTACTCAATGTCTCATTTAATAGTATTAATAATTTAATTGCCACCTATTTAAGTCTTGATTGCTTGAATCTTTGACAGCTTTCATTTTTTTTTATCCTTTTTTTCATATCACAAAATCATTAATTCATTTTGAATTAACAATAACCTTTTTTTGGAAAAAATAATAATTTTATTGATGAGCAGGTAGTGCCCAAGGGGCATATGCCATTGCCCACCTGGAATTTTTTTTTGGCAAAAAATTGATAGCTGTAGTCCTTAGTATTCAAACCCTTGTCAAGCCTCATACCTCCTATGAAATAATGGAGAACTAAACTAGTGGGCTACTGGCTCTTATTTTAAAATATGCTCTTTGAATATAAATTATAAGCTCCGTCATAGGATAAAAATATAAAATCAAATTTGTTAAATTTTTAAAAAATGATGTAATATTTAAGTTAATAGTATAAATAATCGATTCGAAATACCGTATTTGATAATGCGTATGATGATTATAATACGTGTGATTAGATTCGATAACACGTATTGATGATTATGATTTAATGTTTATCAGGTGAATATGTTTATTAATACATATCATTTCAAACTTTTGTATCGAGATAATTAAATATTGTCCTTGACAATAGATGATAAAATGTAAAAAAGCAAAACAAGCACCAAATACATATGAAAAAATTATTTTATTGAGAAGAAAATGGCGAAAAGATATAGAGGAGTGATTTAGTGCAAAAATGGCCAAAGTCATTCCTTTTGATTATAAAAGGGTAATAGAAAAGATGAGAGGAATTACTTCTTAATGCAGATATATTTTATATAAATTAATACAATTAAAATAAATTTGTCATAAATTATAGTGATTCATATAAAGCCATATTTGCAACATAATAGAAAAATTAAATATTTCTGTTTTATTTAATAAAAAAACATATACCATTTAGATTGAATTTGCAGTTTCAAAGATAGTATTACAAGATTCTACCAGAGCCTTAATCAAAATGAACATTGGAAGTAGAGGAGATGATATTTGTATCATATCCAACATGTGTGAAGATGGTCATTTAAATGTTCTCGTCAGGGTGGGATGGCTATACGGTAGAACCTCGAATCCATAACATAGTAATATAATGTAATATGTAAAAATTAATAAATATAAAAAACAATTATCATTTATATGAGTAACAATGGAGTTAATAACCACTCATGTAGAATGGGTCAAAGACTCAAAGGGCAATGGGTGTCCTAAAATGGACCAAGTCAAACGGAGTTAAATTGAGTTATAATGTAGTAAATTAATAAATACATCTTCTTCGGGATCATAAAGGAATTCACATGTTTCACCTTTTGAAAATTTCTATCGTGAGTTAATATGTTTTAAAATTAAAAAATTTAAAGTATAAATTAAATACATTAGGCATGAGACTAGTAAGATTGTAAAAGTGAGATGAGTTTGAGAAATGTTCGTGTTGAATCATAATTTGTATTAGGCTTAGCTGAGGCGTGGTTAGGCCCCTTAGAGCTTTATTAGGTAGTTCGGATGATGTAAAAGCTACAAGATGAGTGCTGGTACGGAGTTTGATTAAAGCCCAATTTGAGGTCACTGTGGGATTAGTCGAGGGGCAATATAAATTAATTAGAGCATCGCATTATAATAAAAATAAAAAATAATAACTCAAAGAAGTAAAATAAAAAATAATAAGTGCAAATACTATAAAATATTAAATTAGATTCAGTTATGTGTTCGAATTTTTTCCTTACTATGATCTAAACGCACCCAACTCAAATGTTAGAAATATTCGTCCGAGCTTCCAAAGTTGTATTGTTATTTACAAATTACAAGCGATTTATGTTTTAATTTATAAAGTAATTTTGCCCTTGATCATTGACTTAAACATGTGAACACAAAGTGGGAGTCGTCGGTTCACCGAATCAGACCTAATATTTAAATCGTAATTTCAACCTCATGTCGACTCCTCGTTCAATTTGTATTTTTTCTTCGATTTTGACACGAGTACCTCTATACCGAAAATTTTCATAACATATATATTTAAAAAACAATTCATACTTAAAAAAAGAAATCAATATACTTAGGATATGTTTGTCCTTATTTTTTAAAACGATATTATATTCTAAAAACAAGAATAACTAAGAAAACAATAAAAACATGTTTTATTTTAATTTTAATTTTATTTTAAAAAACATAAAATAAAAAATAAAAAACACTAAATTAAAAAAACAATAATAGCTTTTTAAAAACACTACTCCAAAAACAGTTTTTAAAAATAAAAGCAAAACAAACCCTTATTTTCCTAAAAAGAATATTCTCATTTCATCTTTTTAATTTTATTCTACTAAAATAAAAAATAAAACTATAAACAGTATGTTTGATTCCCATTTCTTTGCTTAACAGTTTTTAAAAATAAATAATATCATTTAAGTGTTTTTTAAAATTTATTATTATTTTTATATTTTCAGAATTAAAAAAAAAGTGAAACAAACATGCTATCAATGTTTTCCTTGTTCTACATTAGAAATGCTATTTTATTGATTTCAGTTAAAAAATTTAAAACATTAAAAATAAAAATAATTTAAAAAACGAATTCAGAAAAATATTTATTGAATTAAATTAAATTAAATTAGAAATATTTATAAAGACCATGGATTTCCGTGTGAGAGTGAAAAGCTTCCGGAATGCGTGCCGCACACTCCGCGCGTACTGCAGAAGTCAGAGTTTGGTTCCTTTCCACACCATCTAGTCTCATGCCACATATTTAAAGACAATAACGTACCACCCTCTCAAAGCATGGATTTCAGAACTGTTATCCCAGGTACTACTTCTTTATGCACGGATGCTTTAACTCGCTATCCCTAGCAAATTACCGGAAACCCCAGATTTGTTGTAATTTGCAATATTCCCACCTAAAACTCCGTTACAAGTACCGGCGCTTTACTAAGATAGACCAAAAGAACAGTAGCAGGTTATTAAAGCAAATCAAAAACGACTTCGCTCCTTTCTCTCTTTCTCTCTCTCGTCCGAACAAGCACAGCGAGATCCGTTTCTCTCTCTACGCCTCCCCTTTCCGGAGGGCTTCGCTTTGTGTTTTCCTTTCAGAACTCTCTCTGTAATTTCTCTCTCTAGGTTCTTACGTCGTGTTCTCTCTCTCTCTCTCTCTATCTCTCTATATCTCTTCTGTGACGATCTTTGCCTGGAAAGTTATGGTTCGATTGCGTCATGTTGAGGTGTTTTGTTTTGGTTTTGTCTCTATACGGAGACTCTTGTTTTGGGAATGATGAAATTTCAATAACTGAATATGTTTGATTTTTAATTTCGATTTTTCTAGGGTTCGGTTTCGGTGCTTTGACTGTGAATTCTTGTTTTGTGGTGCTGAAATTGGATCTCTCCGACCTTTGTATGGTTTCGCCGTCGTATTTCTAGGGTTCCGGTTGGACTCTCTACTAAGTTACATGAAAATCCAGCAGATTTAATCAATTCGTGGTTCTTTTTATTTTTGGTATGCTGATTTTTTTTTGTGCCTTTGAACTTCAACTTTTCGAGTGTTGGAAATTTAGATTCAGTTTCTGAGTTTGGTCGAATTATTTGGTGTTCCACTGTGATGGCTGTTTTGACTATTATTATTGTTTGACTAGGAAAACCTATTTTATTTCTATTTTTGGTCTGTTTGTGTTCCTTTTATATTCAATTGGGGATGTCCATATTCATGAAACCCTAGAATCCTTTGAACTGGGAATTTGGGGTGGTACACATGTCACGGGAGAGCGGTTTTCAGGTGCTAGAATATGAGTCATTTTAATGTGTTTTTGCATTTTTGTATCATTTATAATTTTTTTTTTTTTTTTTTTCATGTAGTTGATCTTTGTGTTTGGGGTACGCTTGGTTATGATCTTGTTACTATGATCATGAAGTTAGAGCAGAAAGATCTTCGTTCTTTAGTCAATAACAATTTTATATTTGTATTATCCTGCAATCATTTGCTTTGTTACTGCCTCCACCGGAGTTACACTCCCTACCACCAAATAATAAGTGCATTGATTTTTAGCTTTTCAATGGTTGAAATGGCTATTGTGAAGAAAAATGTTATGATTTTACTCCTTTATTCCTAATTCTGAATTGTGTATAATGGTCTATTGTCCTTTTGGTTCCTTTTAATTTTCTACCTTCATTGAGAACACTTTGGAATTTCTTGATTTGTTTAGTTTTTTGCTTATAGCCTTTTATACAAGTATTGTGTCAACTAATTGATGGCTCATTTTGTTTACCAAAATTTCAGAGGAAAAATGATGAGTCTATCAGCCAAATGCAAAGTTCTGAGGATTTGAATGGTGTAGTTACTGGAAACTTCTGCCAACTTATATGTGTCTGAGTGGACATGGGTTCTGCTTGTTGTGTTGCTGCTAGAGATAGAACAATAACAAATGGGCCGAACTGTGAGCTTTGCAGCATAGAAATGTTCGATACTCACCATCATGGAGCTTCCGATGGGACAACCGAGGGCGTGTAGCAGGTGAAGTTGATACTTCTGCTAGTTGGTGTTCTGATGGCCCGAACCGAAATGGAGGGTTAGAAAATAAATCTGAAACTACATATGCGTCAGATGGGGGGGGAAGTCCGTTAGAAAACTTTCAAGCACTTACATGGCAGAAGTCACCAGTTTCTGAAGGAATTGCTGGGATTTAGTGAGCTCATATTTTCAGGTGAACATAAAGAATCTAACTCTTTGTTTTTGTTTAGTATACCATGATTTGTGGTTAGCATGTGGGAGTAACCTTAATAGAAGATACAGTAGGGGATCGTTGACTAAGATGGCTGAAATATGAACATGAAAGATGTGTGGTTGTACTGGTGAAAATACATGTTAGAAGTTCTTGAGAATGAAAATTGGCTTAGGTAAATTGAATAGAAATATAATACTCTTCCAATACATGAAAAAATGTGACCTATTAAAGTGAAAAGGATTTGTACAACTAATCATAAAATAGTCAGGACAATGATCAAGCAGTTCTGGAATTGGTCTATAAGATTGGAGTAGTTTATGTACGTCAATAGTTTCATGTTCCTCATTTTAAGTTCTTTAAATAGGACCATCTCTTGCCAATGAGACCTAGCTCAGTGGTTAAGGGGACCGGGTTCAAGTTCCAATGGGGAAAGAAAAAACAGGACCATCTCCTGGAAAATGGTTATATTTCTGTGTTTTAGGTTCTCCCATTTATAAATATCTAGGATGTGAAACAGATAATTCTCATCGTGTTTCTTGTTAGGTTCCATTTGGGACTTAGAGTAGGTTACGAATATTGTTCATTTTCAGGCTGGTTTTTGGAGAAACATTTGGTTTAGGCTGCAAGTGACTACATGTAACTGGAAAATCATTCATCAGATACCCTGCTGCTTTCTTTATTAACGATTGCTAAATATGTGAAGGAAGTCTTCAAAATGAGATGAAGGCTTGTACCAGGTCAATGGTCCAACTTCTTAACGGATTTCAACATACACACCTCCTTCCCACACCTTATTAGGGGTTTTAATGTAGGAAGCCTTTCTGTACTGTTTTCAGGATGTCAGTTGGGAAGATGTGGAAACTTCTCTTATGAAACTTGAAATTTTCTTTTGTTTTGTGTGTAAATGATCTGCCTGTCACACTAGTCTATCATATAGGAGAAGAATATCAGACGAGCAGATGAGAAGATGCAGTTTAAGTTCTCTCACCTTCTTGTCTGCTTCTATTAACTTGAGCTATTTTCATGAATTAGATTTGAATCGACCAAACTAGTCTTTTCGTAGATTGTGAAGATCTTTTGTTCCATATAACATATTGCTTTTGTAGTTGTCGTGTTTTTCTGCTCTTTAATTTGCTAGTCATCTCATTTTTATCATGCCCATAACATCAATAGTCGGAATTTTGAAGTTGCTTTACATGCTCTCTCCAACTTTGTCCCTTATTTTTAGTTGCACCTTCGGAAATATATGTATGCTTCACCAGTGTTTACAGGAGTAACTGACAGAAGAAAGATGCTCTCTCAACTCTGTCCTTTATTTTTAGTTGCCTTCAGGATTATATCATGCTTCACCAGGGTTTACTGGAGTAACTGACAGAAGAAAGAGAAGAAGTACTGTCTGCCTGTTTTCATTTTATCTTTATTTTAAGATATGATTGACTAGTCACTAGACTCATTATTGCTTGAAAAGTGTGCTAGGAAAAGGGCTTTCTGCCTTTTTCACCTTATTAGTTTGTTGGTTTTTAACCTGTATGTTAGGATTGTACCATATTCTGTTGTATCTGATATCTCTCTACATGTCTGGCAGATCAATCTATCTCGGAATATCATCTCAGGAAGTGAGTATAGACATCTTGTTTATGAGTTCTAGATTTAATATATTCTTTTCCGTAAATATGATATACTTAATTGTACTTATGATCATGTTTTAGGTGAAGGAGTCAACAGGATCCCCAGGAGTTTCAGATCCGTCTCCTGCTAGACTCTCACCAACTTTGCCTTCACCTTCACCAACTTTACCTTCACCTTCATCACTGTTGGCATCCCCTGTGTCATCCCAAAGTCATATACATCCCACTGCCTCTACCCCATCAAGGTGGTCAGAGGCTCTCGAGCATCATTTATTACAGCAGGTATCTGATAGCCAATTCCAGGATTAAATCACCAAACTACTCAATTTCTGAAGAAAGGCCACCTTTTGTGCTCCTGTATGGAATAATGAATCAATTAAGGCTCCTATCATGGTTCTTCTGATGGATTTGGTCTATGCATGCTTTTCTGAACTCAAGGCTACTTCCCGTAGAGAAGGTGGTCTTTTGATAGCGAATCTATGGGCTTCAACCGTGATAAGATAGCCAGATCTAGTAGCAGAATTTCAGCTTCTCCCTCTATCGAACTGCAAACATGTGGGGTTTGTGCAAAGCTTTTGACTGAGAGATCGTCGTGGGGCAGCCAGAAAATTATCTCCAACAACGAGCTCTCAGTGTGGTGCGAAGTTCTAATTGGTGTATTTACCATGCCGAGTGGCAGAGAATATGACACCTGAAGTCAACAGTATGACCCAGCTTGCCCAGTTTCACTTTTGGAAGAAGCCAAACTCTAAAGTTGTCTGAGAAAGCTCTGAAAGCAGAAATGGATTTGAAGGCTAAAAACAAGAGATCAAGGAGTAGGTTGGATGATGATCTTGATGGTGGTGTTGCGACTGATCATCGAAAAGTAGCGAGGCGTGAAGGTAAGGTCCAAGCTGGGCTCAGTTCCAGCATGAAGAGTTCATAGGAAGCCTTTCTTAGGAGGCACTTCTCCTTTGGGTTGGGAGTAAATCTTGTCGGAGTGTCAAATCTACTAGGAGAAGGGGTTTTTCTGGGCAAAATCTAGCAGGAATGAGCTTCTTCACAGCTTTTAAGGGTGAGCAACTTTTTGTCTCCACTTAAGTCAGACTTTTGTTTCGCCTTACTGCTGCACCACTAACGACACTAATGTACCCCATTTCTTTATGCCATAGTTACCTTGATTTTTTTCTTTATTATGGAATTCGAATTGCTGAAAGCAAATCACCAAATACCTAAAGAGTGAATGTTTGGGAACTGTTTATCACTGGAACAAATACCTAAAGAGTGAATGTTTGGGAACTGTTTATCACTGGAAAGTAAGGGCCTGTTTTTGAAAACTGTTTTTTGTTCTGGAAAACTAGGAGAACAAGGAAAACACAAAGAACACGGTTGGTTTTATTTTTTTGTTTTGAAAAACAGAGAACATAAGAAACACTGAATTCTGTGAACAAGAACACTTTTCAACTAACACACCAAAATAGGGTTCTTTATGTTTTCAAGAACAGTTTTTTTTTTAAAAGGAACTAAACAGGCCTTAAGGATTTTTTTTTTTTCTTTTTGTTGTTTTTTTGTTTTTTGGACAGGAAATGGTGTTTTGAAAATTTTATTTTCCAAGAGCATATTTTGATTAGTTTTTTTAAAGCTGTTTCAAAATTTAGTTGCATAAATATAGAGAACGATTGAAAATAAAGCACTACAGATAGAGGTGGTTTTCAGGAAAGTTACTTTGGAGTAGTAGTGTTTAATATAAAAAACTGTTTGAAGATTTTTGTTCAGAAAGAAACTTTTTGAAAACTGGTTTTTAAAATTTTTCTCTTCATGATAACTGTTCTCGCCTCTTAAATCCCCTAATAAATAATAGGTGACATTTGTTGAACTTTTGCTATACTCACCATCTTGTATGTAAACAGATGCAACCTACGATCAACACGTCACAGTTAAGCAGTAGGCAGTGAAATGATGACAGTAGGCAGTAGACAGTAGGCAGTGAAGGGGGCAGGAAGGCACTCTCATCAAATATCCTATTGAAAACATCTGCATTGGAGTTGATTTTCAGATTTTTCTACCAGGAGAGTCCTTTTAGCTAATGAATTCACACTGTAAAGAAAAAGGAAAAGGAAAAGGAAAAGGAAAAGGAAAAGGAGCAATATATAAAAGAAAAGTTCTTCATGTTGATGGAAGAAGCAAAAAATTAAAAAAAAAAGGAAAAAAAAAAAAGAAAAGAAAATGGAAAGGCATAATGACATTAGTATTCTGTTATTGTGTTGTACAGCCTGAATTTGTTTCTTGCCTCTTGAAACATACATGAATTGATTCAAAGAAACTCCATATGATTACTACCACAATTCATGACTGAGCCACGCAGGGTTTGCGAAGAAGAAAGACATTGCCGAGCAAATTGTGACTCTTTAGGGCTCTTGATTTGTCTATCGCTTTAGTTATCTATCCTTCAATTTCTCTATGAATTTCACTTTACTATTATTATGTTTATGTTAAGAGTGAGTAGTGATTCTGGTGAATGGGATTGTGTTTTCTCTATGATATAGTTCATATTGTTCTTTTATGTTTTTGACATGATACTGATATTACAAGGTCAATAGATTCTTGAATTTGCTCCCATGTGCAAGCATATGTTCTAGATGCATGAATATACTTTTCATTAGCTTGGGTTATTGAGGAAAATATGAGGTGTGGTTTAACTAATTCTCGCTTGATGTATAGGCCTGTAAAGCTCATTTTTAGACTGAAGGTTAAAGGTCATATTGTTTGAAAAATGCATTTTCAACTTTTATTCTTCCAACAGAAAAGAATGAAAAAGAAGGGTTTTATTTTATCTCTTATTCCTTTTTATCTCTAATCACAAATACTTCATTTTATTTTCAAATTGGCTTCTTCTTTTAATTGGGAGACGATGGGTCTCATTTTTCTTTCAACTCTAACTGTAATTTTAAATTATCTTTGAATTACTATTTATATATCTAAATATTATAAAATTTTGAAAATTAGTACTTTGTAGTTCACTTCTTCATTTTTGGCTAATATAAAAAGGTAGATAGTTTTTATATTATTTTTCAAATTTTGAGATGAAATGGGAGAATAGTTAAGTAGATTTTGGATGCAAATCTCCAAATATGGATGCTTTACACTTCATTCCACATCTTTATCATTTGAGAATAGAAAATATTTTCCATTGTACTTATTTTGAGTTAATTTTAATAAATAATTTTTACTATATATATATATATATATATATATATATATATATATATATATATATATATATATATTATTTTTTAAATCATGTTTAAAAACATTGGAAATTTGTTTCAATAACTATTTTTTTCAAAATGATAGAAATAAACATGTTCTTAAAAATAATTTATGAGAAATATCTTTATTGCTCCCTTATTCTTTCTGAAGTTAATTTAAAGTAATTTTACATAAGAAATAAAATAGCATTTAAAATTATTTTTAAAAACATAAAAATCAGTTTGATTTTCAAATAAACGATCGTTTTCTAAAAAAAGCAAAAATATTAAATAACAATTTAAAGAAATTGTTATAAAGAAATATTTCCTATAAAAAAAATTCGTATAATGTATAAGAGGATATGATATAGGAATTAGGAGAGTGTTAAGTGATGGAAATTATTTCAAAATCATAAGTCCTCATGGCACGTCATGTAGTGAGGCATTTAACCACTCTCCTCACAACACGTTCCCTCGGCCCCGCCACGTGCTCTACCAGTTTTACCCATTGACACGTGTCGACAACAGCCTTCTTACATGCACATAAATAATCCATTCTCAACCTCCATGATCACTCCTCTTCCTCCTCGATACAAATTTCCGTTCTCGATCGCTGTTTGAAAACAGGCGAGTTCGTTGGGTTTTGCTTCAATTATTCATGGCGGATTTGCGGGACAAACATGGAAACCCCATCAGTTGACGGACCAGCACGTAGCAGTTCAGTTAACCGACGAGTTCGGCAACCCCATGCACCTCTCCGGCGTTGCCAGCACCCACCCAATCCCCACCCCCACCATCACCACTCCAATTCAAGACGTTGATTCCCTCCTCAAATCTTCTGTAGAATCCACTCCGCCGCCCATTTCCGGACTCGGGATCGCTGATCGACCCGTTCACGGCGGTGTGCCGGCTGCCGCTGGAGTTGGTGGGGTCCAACATGAGAAGCAGGACAGCAGTTTCTGGCTCTGGCTCAAATTGAATATTGAAATTCTTGATTGACATAGTACTCTTTTTCTTTTGAGTTTTATTCGAGTTGAGATGATGAGTAGTGATATCCGCCTCCATCTGTTTTGGTGTTTGAATATTTGTATATAGTCTGAGGATGATGGACAAGGCGGAAGAAGGAAGAAGGGGCTGAAGGAGAAGATAAAGGAGAAACTAACAGGTGGGAAGCACAAGGAGGAGCAAGCCGGGCATGGGCATGGGCCGACCACAGGGGCGGCGCCGGCGACCACCACTACCACTGTCAGTGATCAGCCGCATGAGAAGAAGGGGATGCTGGAGAAGATAAAGGACAAGCTACCTGGTCACCACTCTCCCCACTGATGAATGGAACGAATGGAGTGGCTCCCTGGAGCTAGCTAGGGTTTTATGTAGTGTAAATGCATGAATTGTCGGTTGTCTAATGTACTTGTGTTGGAAGTTGGAAGTTGGAACTTGGGGTTCATTTAATTTGATTTGTAGGCTAGGTGTTTGTTTTATGTACTTGCCATATTGTGAGAGGATTTGGAAGTTGTGTAGTGTAGTGTAATATCGCATGTGGATGATGATGCCTATGCATGTATTCATGTATTAAGGATTTCATTAGCATACACTACATTATTAATATATTTCATATGTAAATTTCCTTGAAGAGTTCCATGATTTAGCTGCTATCGCTAGCACTTCTTTCCCTACCAGAGACTGCTGAAGCCACCAAAAATAAAATACTCTTATACGCTGTGGCACTGCTTGGACCCCAACCTCCTCTTGCCTATGGGGCCAAACCTATAAAGATTGGATAAACACCCCCAAACCTATAAAGATTGGATAAACCTTCGTATCGCGTCGGCTTTGATATTATTGTATAATCGGGTCGCATCGGAGATCGATTTTGATATCGTTGATTTGTGGATATCATGATCGATTTTGATATTTGTATAATGAAGTGCATCGAGATCAATTTTGATATAATTTATGATGGAGATGCGCGCCGGATATATCATGATTGAGAGTCAAATGACTCATGACTCACATCGGATTGATATCATTTGTATAATGAGGGTCACATCAGATATCATGATTGAGAGTCAAATGACTCATGACTTACATCGGATATCACGATAGATTGACTTTGATATTATTTGTATAATGAGGGCCAAATGACATCATTGTATAGCAGGGTTAGAGCAACTCCAATAGGAGTTGTTAAAGTGGAGTGTCAAATGTCGTTTGCGTCTGAGCAGTGTTTTTGGCGCATTTGAGCGATCGTTTTGTTCGATGGTAGGTATCGAAATAAGTCTTTATTTTAATAATTGATATTTTTTTATTAAAAAATATTATTAAACTTAACGGTTATATTTTAACAGGTATATTTTTCATAACGATAACAATTTAACGGATATATTTGTACAGTAACAATTTGAAATTTGAAATTTCAAATTTCAAATTTTGTCCATCGAAATTCAAATTTCAAATTTCAATGAATTAAAATTCAAATTTAAAAAATTTAACATAAAATAAAAATTAAAAAGTATAATTCGTCTATAAATATGATAATTTTTATCATGTTTTTCATCCATCTATCTTACATTTTCTTTATAAATTCAATATCTCCTTTCTTTTTGACTATTTATCCTTTCATATTTTCGTTCATCAAGTTATATGAATCGTTTTCCTAATATTTTAGGAGAGATCCTCAATATTGAAGAAGAAGATAATGATGGCTTGGATGTGTTGTATCTTTGCAACTAGAAGATCGAAGGGTTTAGTCGAGACGGATAAGAGCATCGTGGTTCATTCTGAGGCCAAAAGAATGAACTGTCGTGATAGAGTTGAAGGTCACGAAAGACTCTATCGTGACTATTTTGCTATCCCTTGTGTATATGAAAGTTTTTTTGAAGGAGGTTCCGAATGAGTCGTCCTCTTTTTCTTAATTGTAAATGAGGTTGCTTGAACAATGTTAATACTTCATCCAAGAACGAATGCCGTTAGGTTTCGGTTTGTCATCGCCCCGAAAAGATAACAAGCGCTTATAGAATTCTTAACTACGAACTGAAGCGGTCTGTGGATGAATACATGGTGGAGAAAGCCTTTGTCATAGAGTGAGAAGGTTTGTGAAGCTGTTATTGCAATGTTTGGCGACCATTACGAGGTCACCAAACAATATCGATATTCTTTCGATTGCCTAGTGGGAACAACGTGGCTTTCCTAGCATGTTAGGGAGTATTGATTGCATGCTTTGGAAGTGGAAAAATTGTCCTATCGCGTGGCAAGGTATGTATACTGGTCATTGTCATGAACCAACAATCATTTTAGAAGATGTAGCATCTCAAGATCTTTGGATATGACATGCATTCTTTGGTCTACCTGGTTCATTGAATGACATAAATGTTCTAGATAGGTCCCCTGTTTTTACATTATTAGCAAATGGTCATGCTCCTCAGATCCAACTATATAATTAATGGTCGCGAGTATAGAATGGGATATTATCTAACTGATATTATTTACCAGCGATCGACATTTGCTTAAAACAATTCCACTGTCCTGAGGTTTGAAGAAAAACATTTTATTATTAAAGCCTGAGTCGGCAAGAAAGATGTAGGCGTGCATTTGGGGTACTTCAAGCCCGTTTGCGATTGTCGTGGACCCGGCACGTTTTTGGGATGAAACGCGAAGATATTATGGCATGCATAATAATGTATAATATGGTCATTGAGGACTGAAGGAGATATTGGTAACAATGGCTTTGATGGAAGTGATGCAATCAGCGCGTAGAAGTGTATCGTATACACGGAAATTAGAAGACTTTATGCAAACCCATTATTAGATGGGACAGTGTTACTCATTCTCCAGCTGATCGAGATCTTATTGAGCATTTGTAGAGTGACATGGCATTTAATAATGTAGACAGAAATTGATTTCTTGAAAAATGGCAATCGTAATTTCGATTACAAAATTGTAATTTCGGTTAAAAAATCCAAATTTATTCTCTATATCTCCGGATATGAAGCAGTTATGCCGTTTAGGATACGTCTCATAGAAATCCTAGCCTTACGTAAAAATTTCATCAAATTCGAGAACGATCGAATTTACACGTTTCGAGCATCACGGTTGGTGCGAAGTAAGCGAATTCGATGCGACGAAAGTCACATATAACAAGTACTCGTGTGCCATAAGTGGTATGAGTAGAGAAACGATGAAAATGGACGGCCGAGATAGTGTCGAATGTCAAAACTGGGAAAAGAAGGACATAGATGGCATTTTTAAAATCTTAAATGATAATAGGACAAAAACACAAATAGTGTCATCTCCTACATATGGGAAAGGAAGAGAAAACGTGGGGGGGAAGGAAAAGAAAATCTGACAGGAGGTTAGATATTTTGGTTTTAGAGAGAGAGAGTCGGCTTCTCCTGCAAATATCGGGCGATCACGGCCAGGTCGTAGATCTTGGGACAAGAAGGAAAACTGCTCTACGCGGAGAGGGCTTCACGTGGGTACCAGATTTAGGAAGTTTCCTCACACTCTTTGAGGTAGGGGTTTCTCCCTACTTGGTTTTATTCTTTGTTTAAGAACTATGTTGATGCTTGAGTTGGTTGAGGCCGTGAGGGGCCTTTTGATTGGTCCCAAAACTTGGGACCGAATTGTTTGGTTATGGAACGATTTACGATCGCGTGACGCTCACGGACTGTTTGGGTGGCTAATGGCGTGATTTATGCCATGGACTGTGTTGTGATGTGTATGAGGCCGGGATCGGCCGAGAAATGCGGGATCACAAAGTGACCCGACGAATTGATGAGTGATGGAACAGTAAACCCTATGGTTTTACTGTTAATAGGAATAGTGACACGAAAATATATTTTTGTGTGAAAACTTGTTTGATCGAGTGATTCAAGTTGAATTGCTCATGTTTGATCATTAGCCCACGTGAGCTAATTTTGATGTGATGAATGAGAAATTACATAACATGATTGTGTGATTTAATTTTTATGTGAATATATTCATGTTTATATATTTACATGTGAATTAGACTGTATTAGGCCCCGCATACAGTGCATTTCATCTGTGGAACACCCTGGACTATAGAATTGAGTGTGAGATGAGTCTAGAAAATGGGTTCGAAGGGTTGTCCTAAAATGTGAATTATCGGGTTGTCTAGGCCCAAAATATCGATCGATGGGAGGCCTTGATTGATATATCGGAGGGTAGTCCATAAATAATGTCGTCGGAGGCAGTGATCAATATCTACATCGAAGGGTTGTCCATACAACAAACAAATGAATATAGAATTCTCATCGAGGCTTAGGCGAGTGTGAGGGAATCGATGAGGATTTCGGGATGCGAGGTTGGTCATGTAAGACATTCAGTAGGATCGTGCATTTTGCTTGAATGTATGTTTTATTTTGGAGCGTTACCTGTGCACTTGGGTGGAGAAGTAGCCCACTTAGAGGCGAGTTCCTCTGAGCATTAGCTCACCACAGTCGAGGATGTTATTTCACAGTGGGAGCGTGCGGGGATGAAGCTCGTCTGAAGTGAGGATTAAAGAAGCCCGGGTTGTGGCTTTGATGATGTATACATGTATTAGAACTCGTTAAGTTTAATATACGTGTTATAGAGTAAAACATTTGAACTCTTAGAACTGTTGGATATAGTTGTTATGTTTTAGTAGTCAATGTAGTATGGGCCAAAGGCGTTTATCCATATTTGTATCATTGTGATTATATTGGTACCTTGGGGCGGGTTCATGCAGGTGTTTTATTTGGAGTAGAGTTCCCACGTACAAAGGAATCTACGATTTTCGTAGGCGTGGGTAACCGACATCATGTATTAAGCGGGTTAATGGTGAATCAACGGACCCCGAGGATCGGGCGTCACAACTTGGTATCGAGCTTAGGTGGCATACGAATACCTAGGGGCTTGGGACTTACAGGTATCCATCACCACTAGGTGTGGTTCGATGATAAGTGTAGGTATGAGATTACCTAGGAAAATCACGGGACAAAAACTAGGACACTGTACGTGTTTTGTGTGTTTTGTGTGATTTGATGAATGCTAATGAATGGTATGCTTACCGGGTTGTGTGATGAGATCGTTTATGTGTGCTTGGTGATTAGCACATGGATGAGGTTAGGAAATATGTTGAAAAATATTTGGTGTTCAAAGAAAAATGAAGAAAATAAATTTTAATAAATTTATTGGATGAGAATTGAAGAAAATAATTTTCTAGGTTTGTATAAACTTGAAGAAAATGGAAGAAAATAAATTTTTATAAATTTATTTGAATGTGGAAAATGAAAAAAAAAAAAGATTAAAGTTTAACTCATAAATTTTGAGTGGGTAAATAACAGTGGGTTAGGCTACTGCATCCTTAGGAGTAGCAGGGAGAAGCAGGAAGAAATGCTACTCGGAGTGACGAAAAAAATTATGAGGTCTCCTCGTTGTGTTAGACGATTCGAGGTCGCACATCGATTCGAGGTCGCTTAATTCGGGTCGATGAGCGCGAGGCCCTTACCGTGAAGTGGCGCCGCGACCGGGCTGGGTGCAAGAAACGGTTTGGCGACCGCCAGTCGCAAGGGGGCATCGATATACGGTGTCGCGACATCAATGCGATGTCACACCGACTCGCTACCCTATGAAATCTGTCACACCCTTTTTCGAGGTCGCGACTCGGGTCGCTTTGGTCGCAGCAGTGGCGAGGTCGCGCCACGGGATTGACGCCGCGACCGCTTCTGGTCGTTGTGAGGTCGCGACATCACGGCGAGGTCGCTGGCTACGGGTAAAGAAGCCGTGAGGTCGCGACCCGGAGTCGCGCCGCGACCGGAAATCCTGCGTTGTGCAGAACGAGGTCGCGACATGAAAACGATGTCGCGACATAGGTTGGTCGTCCAGGAGGTCGCGACCTGGAAATGAAGTCGCGACCTGGCTTGAGGCTGGGCAGGAGAGACGGTGTCGCGACACCAATGTGATGTCGCGACGTGGGATGGCCTCCAGGAGGTCGCACCGAACGGCGTCGCGACCGCGCTTGACCGGGCAAGGCAGGAGAATGTTATACGCGCCACGACCGCGCCGCGCGTCACACCGCGACGCCAGGCGCCGGCTACGAGCGCCACGGTGGGCGCTAGCGTGCGTGCTGTGTCGCCCACGACTGGCACTGGCGCGCAGGCGCGCAATCTCCGGGTTCTCGTGTGCACCCCGTGCACCCAACCCGCTTTTGCGGATGCTGGTAATCGTTCGTGTCACCGTTGATCACTGCTCATGAACACCGTTCAGATTTCAAAAAAAAAGAGTACAAAACTTTTTAAAATTTTCTTGTGAATGATTTAAAATATAAGATATTTATATTGCAATTACTATAAATGCATCGACGTGCTATGTGAATTTTTTTTTTTCCTGTACGAATAAAGGTCTCGGTCGGTTCGAGCTTGTAGATACCGTATTGAAATTTAATCGCTTACTTAATTCTGTGTAGATGGCTAGTAGAGGACGTCCATCGGCAATCGGTCATGCACCACCGACATCACCAAACCCGCCCAGATTGACGCATGCCTCACGAGGTCGAGGTGTTATGCTGGCCGCCATCGCACGCCATCAGGGTAGTCGAAGGGTCTTAAGAATCTCCAGAAAGTTTAGCAGACATCATCTCCCACATTCATGGGAGGAGATCCGATGGTATGACTATCGTTTATGCAGACGAGAATGTAATCGAGGCTGGAGATCACCCCGATACGACTCAGATCGTTAGCCGATCTCCAATGCAGAGGGCGAGGCCCGAGTATGGTGGAGATGGGTTAGACTTCTAGACTTAGAGGTTGCAGATACGGGCAGAGTTTGCTTGCCTATGGGTAGCATTTTCCAGAGACTGCGAGGCATGCGAAGGCTCAAGAGTTCCTAGAGTCGGGCTAAGGCATGGATCAGATGGATCATGTGGGCTGGGACCACAGTTGGGGCCCGATTTGTCGATGATTACGTGGCCTGATCCGGCCAAGGCGAGATTCGAGAATGGACTAAAGTTGTCCATTCAACCGTGATCGAGGACTCCTCGCCACGGATGTATTCCATGGTCGGGACAGCCCCGACCATGGCAGAGAGACAGAGGATGCTCCTGAAAGCACTCAGATGCGAGTGTTAGCGGCAAGAGAAGACTACCGGCCTTCCCTCCAGCCTGCAGGAAGAGGCAGAGAGCCTCTAGTTTGCGAGGATCTCGGAGTCACGCCATCCGGCCAGTGGACATGAGAGCCGCTGGCCAGCAGATGTATGAGAGTCACACAAAGTGAATAGATGGTGTGCTACCACTGCCGTTGAGCCCCGACACATGAGACATGATCGCCCAGACAGTGGATCCTGTGGCTCTGGGGACATCACAGCCCCGGGGCCAAGAGCAGACAGAGAGGATGGCAAGACGCCTTCCACAAAGACGGCATGTGCCGTAGAGGCCAGCCTCTGGCTTGGGAGCCACGCAGCACCTCATATTTCATGTGCAGCCCGAGGCGTAGCATGGGCAGTAGGCAGAGGACGAGGGCCCACATGCAGTGGGACATCAGGGTCTAGGCGTGCCCACCTTCACACCGCAGGCTTCGAGTCAATAGATCAGCCGCCATACGTGGCACGTTTTGCCATTTCACACTGCCAGGAGTGTTATTTGATTCTCGTGCTTCGCATTCATCTATCACGACGCTATGATTGAGTCGGGCTTGAGGTTGAGACCTTAGAGGAGCTCTCGTGAGTTCTCCCCTAGGGATTAGGCGAATGAGGATGATATGTCGAGGTTGCGACTGAGATCTCGGACTCTACTTGGCGCAGACTGAGGACTGCCGGACATGTCGAGTCCGATGTCATCCCGTGGATGGACGCCGACAAATTCATGAAGGTCGCATCGATCAGGAGCGCAGGAGGGTTATCGCACACACAGATCGTGACTCGTGTGGTATTTCAGTGGGACAACATGATACTTTGCCCCACAAGATACAAGTCCGTAAGTTTGTGACGCTTAATCCAAGTTGGCTAGCTGAAGCTCCATTCTCAGAGGACGAGGGGAGACCAGATTTAGATCTACCTCGAGTGGTATGCGAGTATGTGGATGTTTTTCCAGATGAGCTACCTTGACTACCTCCACAGAGGGTAGTAGACTTTGGTATCGAGTTATACCCTAGTACTTCACCCATCTCCCTATGACTCAGATAGATGACACCGCCGAGTCAGCAGGAACTCGTATCCAGCCATGCGGAGCCATTGGACAAGGTCTACACCGAGCACTTCACCACGGGCGCCCTGGGCTTCGTTTATAAGAAGAAGGATAAGACCTCTTCGACCGTGTATCGACTACGTGACAAATAACAGTATTACAATCAAGAATCCTGCACTCATTACCGAGGATTGACGATTTATTTGATCGGGCTGAGAAGCGCCAGTCTACCTAAGATAGATCTCCTATCGGGTTACCATCACCGAGGGCGGATGCGTATATTCCTAAGACAAACATAGATTTCCGCATAAAATTCCTAGTTTACAAGATGCCCTTTGATCGACGAACGCTGGCCAACAGATTCACGGATCTCATGCATAGGATATTCCAACCTATTTAGACTGGGCTTGTCGTAGTCTCGTGGATGACATCTTCGACCCATTCCCAATGGGATTGGGAGCATGAGTATCACTGAGGGATCGCTTTTACGCTTGTCGAGAGACCATCACCGTACGCCAAGTTCAGCAAGTGTGAGTTCGCCATCGAGCGAGATTTTCGGGACACGTGTGTCGCATCGAGGCCAACCCACCCGCAGAAGGTCGAGGCGTTGATGAGTCGAGAGGCCGGCCGGCCGATATGTAGTTTCTAGGATTACCGGGTATTACAGGAGATTCATCGAGGATTTCTCCAGATAGCAAAGATTCTATTACTAGCCGACTCGTATGAGGTCAGTTTGATCGGGATGACCGATGCGTAGAGGTTACAGGAGTCAAGAAGAGACTTACTGGGGCCTCCCATCTCGATAGTCCCGGCACAGGACAGGGTACACAAAGTGTATCAGGATGCCCTCGAGGGCCGTGACAATGTGTTTGGATGCAAAGACGGAGGGTAAGAGCTTGCGGTTCTCGCCGCCTGAAGAATCACGAGCATAATTACCCTACACACGACATGGAGTTGGCTGTCGTGGTCTTCGCCCTCAAGACTGGGCCACTACTTATACGGCGAGGAGTTTGAGGTGTACTGCACTACAAGTCTCAAGATATTTTCACGCAAATGACCTGGGAACACAGGGCAACGCAGATGATGAGTTCTCAGAGGATTATGACTTTACTTTGTACCATCTGGTAAAGAGCGGAAGTGTGTGGGACGTGCACTGGTGGGTGATCACGAGGAGCATTGGCTGATATGGCTTCTTGGGAGTGGCGTTAACAGGGGCGTGGAATGGAGTTCAGACTCTGATACGCGAGCAGACTCGGGTGCATTTAAGGGAGTTTAATTAGCTCATGCGTCTCACGTTGACCTGAGTGGATTGGTCTGATGGCGGGGCGCGAGATATTGTCCATCGAGGATGGCCGAGTACAATCGAATACGGGTGACGAGAACGGACATTTGCGCGGATGGTAGTATTCGATGGGGACGGTGAGCAGTTTCCCAGTCTGGCGGAGACTGAGAGGAGATTCACCGGGGTTTCACTTTACTCGTTGGGTGATGGTGTACGAAAGATCTTGGATCTTGGTCTCGGTGTGGTGGGATGAAGAGACTACGTGGGGGGATTTGTTCGGCTTGATGTCTCACATGTCGGAGTTAAGAGGCTGAGCACCGAAGCCGACGAATTTCTTTAGTCATTAGAGGTAGCATGCAGTGGAGATTTGAGGCTTGTCACGATGGACTTTCTGACCCACACCACAGACCTTGTGAAGCATGTAGTATGAGTAATAGTGGACCGGCTCACAGAGAGTAAAACTGTACACTCTAGCCGTGCGGATGACCTTAGCAGCAAGACGTTGAAATTATGCCCGAGTTATACATTTCCAGGGGGTAGTCAGGCTATGGAATTACCGGTATCCGTAGTGTCGGACTGGGACAGGTTTACGGCACGCACGGAAGAACACCGAAGGCTGAACCTGGGTTGGCGATAGTACGGCCACCTGAGACGGATGGTCGGTCTGAGAGGACTATCGAGTGATAGAGGACATGCTAGAGAGCATCGTGCGGATCATAAGAAGCTGGTAGGAAGAGGGAACATTTTATGAGCCAGGTCTTCCAGCATAGCAGTTATAGGCGAGTATATAGATGGCACCCGTACGAGCCTTGTATGGGAGGCCATCACCGGTGTTAGTTATCGTGGACCAAGGTGGGAAAAGCTCAAAATGTGGTCACGATCACGATAGAACACCTCAGGAAGGTGAGCTTGTCTGACGGCGTCTTCTCACGGCTCGAGGCGGCGGAAGAGCTATGCGGATGTCTCGACGTCGACCCTTAGGTTCGAGGAGTTGGGGATCACGTCTTCTTGAAGGTGATGCCTAAGAGGGGAGTGTGGTCGGAGTTCGGCGACGTGGGAAGCTATGGCCGGGGTTTGTGGACCTTCCAGGATGCCGAGAGGTAGGCACCGTTGTGCGGTTGGCCACCGCCCGGCCTGATTGTGCGAGGTGTTTGCGGCGTCTCTATGTAGGAAATATACTCGAGATCCGGCTCATGGTGGTTTGAGGGCGGTGAGTTGACACGGATGGGACCTTCGGAGGGGACCCGTGCGCACGTGTTGATGTCGTGATCGGGTTTGGCGAAGAACCCATTGAGAGATAATCGGTACTATGGAACCGCGCGGGTAGAGTCCGTAGCAGGGGCGTGCTGAGGAGCCGATGCGAGACCACCTCTCTGTTGAGAATGAAGGTACGTGGATTTAGTGGGTTTGAATTTAAATATTGTTTATGTATCTATTAAAGTGCGTTACATATGCATGTAATTGATTATGGTATGCAATTTGGAATGAAATTCCTTTAGAGGGAGAATGTAAGACTGAAATTTTAATTTCTATTTGAAAAGAACCATCGTAATTTCAATTACGAAAATGGTAAATTTCGGTTAAAAATCAAGGAAATTTATTCTCAGATCTCGGATGGAAAGCGGATTGTGGATTTAGGTGATCTTCACGAGAATCCTAAGCAGCACGTAAAATTTCTAAATCTGAATTCAGGAGTTGATCGGGGTTGCTGTTTTTAGGCGTCGCGATTAGGATGTAATCATGGGATTTAGATCATGACAGAGTCGCATATAACAGTACTCGTGTGCTATAAGTGGTATGAGTGAAGCTTGATGAATGTGGACGGCCAGGAGATGAAAGTCTGAGATGTCAAGCGGGAAAGAAGAACATAGATGCATTTTTAAAATCTTAAATGATAATGAGACAAAGCACAAATAGTGTCATCTCCACACATGGGAAAGGAAGAGAAACGTGGGGAAGGAAAAAATCGAATGGAGGTTAGATATTTTGGTTTTAGAGAGAGAGTCTGGCTTCTCTCTGGAGTGCATGAAGAAGCGATCCGACAAAGTCGCGATCTTAGGGGCGAGAAGGAAAAGCGCTCTCGCGGAGGGCTTAAGCTTAGTCTTAGAATTTGGGAAGTTTATTCCTCTTTACTCTTTGGTGGGGTTTCCTCACACTTGGTTTTATTCTTTGTTTAAAAGCTATGTTGATGCTTGGAGTTGGTTGGGCGTGAGGGGTGTGCACGATCGTCACAAAACTTGGGACCGAATTGTTGGATTTAACTAGATTTGATTTGCATTAAGTGGCCTTTCACGAATTTGTTTGAATTCAGCTAATGGCGTATTTGTACCATGGGCATGTTGTGTGATGTGTATGAGGCGAGAGGATCGGCCGGTAAGTCACAAAGTGACCCGGCGAATTGATAGTGTTGGGCTTGATAAGGCACGGCTATGGTTTTTCTTATTGAAAGCAAGGAACCATTGACACGAAAATATATTTTTGTGTGAAAACTTGTTGATCGGTGATTCAAGTTGGTCCCGCCATGTTTGATCATTAGCCCGTGAGCTGTTTGATGTGTTGAATAAAGAAATTACATATCTGATTGTGTGATTTAATTTTTATGTGAATATATTCATGTTTATATATTACATGTAGATTAAACTGTATTAGATTAATACATTCATTAGTAGTATCAAAATTCAAACATACCAGTTATGGGAGGTGAGTTGCATAGTGAGTCATTGGAGGAGGAGAATAGGTTAGAAGGATTGCATCTCAAATCATGAATATCTAGAGGTTGTCTACAAAACCTTCAAGAAATAATAAGTAATTGGGGAGGCGACCTAGTGTTATCTTGGGAGTGATCATAATGAGATATCGTGGTGGGACGATGATTGTTATCTATTTTTGTTGTTGGGAGGGTTTGTCCATAACAATGATGAGATGTAAGAATTCTTGAGGGCTTGGGGTGAGTGTAGAGGGGAGTCGGTGAGGACTCGGGATCCCCGAGTTAGTCATGTAGACATTCTAAGTAGGATCATGCATTTTGCTTGAATGTATGTTTATTTTAGACATTACCTTTGCGCTTGGGTGAGTAGCCAGCAGAGCCCGGTCCAAGATCTGCTGAGTATTAAGCTCATGCAATCGGGGATGTTATTTTACGGTCGGGAAGCGTGGGAGGAGGCGACGATCTTGAGGGTGAGGTTAGAAAGTCGGGTTGTGGCTTTGATGATGTATACATGTATTAGAACTCGTTAAGTTTAATATGTGTTGTATAAGAAGTAAAACATTTGAGCTGCTTGGCCATTGGATATCAAGTTATGTTTTTGTGAATCTGTGTAGTATGGGTAAGGCGTTTATCCATATTTGTATCATTTATGATTTATAATGAGGTACTTGGGACGGAGTTTCATGCAGTGTTTTATTTAGTGGAAGCTCATTACAAAGGGGATACGGGTGCCTACAAAATAGGCGTTAGGTGGCCCAGAGGCATCCGCCTTCCGCCAGTTGTGGGTAGTCAACGGACCCCCGGGGATCGGGGCGTCACAAATAACCTCTAACTCATTTCAAGTTGATTTCATTTTTCCAGTTCATTTCAATTTCATGTGTTTATACTTATTGCAAATTCAAATTCAATTTGTAATTTGTGTTTTTTAATTCCAGTTTCAATTTCATATTTGCCATGTTTAATTTCAATTCAATTTCGTATTGTATTTTCAATTCCCGATTTTAAATTTCAAGTTATAACTTTAGTTCCAATTTTGAAACATAATAATAATTAATGACTACAAATTAAAAAATAATAGCAACATAATAAATAACAACTAAAAATTAAAACCCTCCTTTCATAACCTCTATCTTCAGGTTATTCCATTATGTTCATAAGTGGGTCGTGCAGTATTATCAGTTTCCATGATTTCATCTCATTTTGCATTTGAATTTCTTGCACTGTCTTTCTTGATTTCTAGCTGACTCGATGTTGCTCAGATACCACTATCTCACATTGGTATAAATTTTTGTGGAACTATTAAACAACTTTTAGTCTTACTTCATTCTTTCATTCAGTGGTGATGATCTAGTGACTCATTTTTAACATGGGTTACCTCTTTTGTTTTTTCTAAAGTTGTTTGGCGAGTGATCTTTCTACCCAATGACCCTGTCGAGGTGGGGTGAGACGAGGAGTTCCATCCTTCCCCTGACATGTGGAGTTGAATAACTGAGTTTAACATAGGTTGATTGTGGGACTACAGTTGACAGAGTTTTTCCTTTCTCTCTCTTATTGCTAGTCGATTACAGTGTAAGTTTTAAACTTGTTTTTCCAATATATTCCAACAGTGTAAGTATTAAGAGTAGTTTTCAATGTCTTAACAACATTTTTTGCTTCATCCATGAAAACATATGAAATTACATTCGATTAATAGTTCAAATAACATCAAATCATCTTGTTATTCCCCAAATTAAAAGTTTATATCTTGTTATTTTATAGATGTTTTGCTGTAGTCTTTCAATTTGAGCTATAAAAACCAGCAATTCTTGTGTTTTGCATTTATGGATCATGACTTTTTTTAATAGAAAGATTGAGAAAGCCTTATAGTTGTCTCCACTTGATTCTAAGTATTGCAAGATTTATGTTGCTAAATACAGTAGTTTGGACATATTAGGAGTGTAATAAATGAAATTAATTTTTTGAAAAATAAAATGATAGAAATTTTAGAGTAATTAAATCAAAGAGGGTAAAGTGGTAATTCACACTTGAGGACTAAATATCATAATATAAAGAAGCATATATCCAAGAAATTAAGAGAAATTTAATGTAAATGAAGAAGAATAAGGATTTGAGATACAAATAGAGAAGCTTAAGCCGAGAATAATAGCATAATCCATTACGAGAATGGTTTAAAGAAGCCTAGAAGAATTCATAAAGGTCTCGGATGACAAAGCGGACTGCGTCGTTAAATTAATTATAAATCTGGTGACCAGGAAAAGTTTCGTAGTTAGAACATTGAATATTCGATTTTAAGGTGATAGTCGTTAGTGACTTGAATGAATTTTACAAAAATCTCGGAAGTCGAGGAAATGGCGTGAAGCTGTTTGAATTAATAGAAATTAGGCTGAAAAATAAAATTTCGTGATGAAATGGACCGAATAAGATAATATGAATGTATTTAATAATAGAATAATAATAATGAAATAAAATAAAATACGAATATAAAAGAAAAACTTGGGTCTCGGTCGGATAAGGAAATTTGAGCGATAGGATAAAATTTTATTTTTATTTTATTAAAACTCTCTCTTCGATATACGGAGTTTTGATTATCGGAATTCATCGGGCAGACAAAGTCCGTCTCTTCGACGAATTTCTGGCGTCAATCTTAAAAACATGGGATTAAGCGAAAATTCAAATAAGAAGTTTGGAAGAAGATACAGAGGTACAGTACTTTCTCAGATCGACATTAGATGAGTGAGGATTGGTGGACAAAGATGAGGGTTAGTCATTTCATGATTCTGGCGATGGAGTATCAAAATCTTGGAGTTTCCTTAAACTCCACAGTTATCAAAATTTTCCCCACTTGGAATAAAAGTCCTTAATAATGACATAGGTTGTTAGGAAGGGAATAGGCGAGTGATTTAGTCCCAGATTTTGGGATGAATAATGAAATTTTTTGGAATTTAGTTTGGGGTCTTGAGTTAATATTGAAGAATATAAATTAGATAAAGAATAAAGAATATATATATGAATATGTGATATGATATGAATAGATGAATAATATGAACATAGGAATATATAAAGGAAAATAGATCTATTATAGTAGAACACATGAGATTGTAAGAGTATCGATTAAGACAACACATTGCTATAAATGCACAAATGATAGGAAAATAGTTACATGTATGTTATTAAAGGGTTTGAAGGAATCCAAATTAAATTGAAGTTAAAGATATGAAAAATGCAAGAGAACAAATGATACAGGTAGTACATGAGATAATAAGTTAACAAGATATAAGATGTTCTTCTTGAAGTAGATGTAGGAGATATGATCCGTGGGTTATATACAAATGTTATATGCTAATATATGAGATGAATATATGATAGAACATGATATGAATACAAGAGTGAATATAGATGGAGTATGAATAAGCTAAAACATGAGCAGTAAGATATAGAATAGACATATATGAAATGATAGTACATGTATTGTAAAAGAAAGAAATATGAGAATAGTGATATGAAGCGTACAAATAGCAGAACAGAAATTGATTAAAGTAATCATAGTAATATCGCATATGATTCTTGGATAACAATACTTATTCGGGAATATAAGGATATGCGGAACATAAATACACATGGACTATGCCTTAGAGACCTGGTAGAGGATAGATGGCGTGCGCATAGGACCTTGATTCTTATGACATCGGGTTGCACCAATCCTTCGAGGCCGTTTGGGTCGATGACATATATCCCGTTTGGATCATTTTAGCGGTCCCGTTTGGGTCACATATGACATGGCATAGGTGTTTGTGTGCCGTCTGATGATGATATGCGCGGTATATACGAGATAGAAAGATAGCATCTGTCTGATGATAGTAGCCAATTACATAGATTATTTTATCTTATCAAAACTTCTAGGTGACATTTGGAACATGAAACCTAAAGGAAAATGACAAAGTATATACAAATAAATGTATAAAATATATAACATGATATAGAAGCATAACTTACTTTGCTATGCGATAATGTTATCTGATTACAGAAACGAAATAAAAGTCTGAGATGGCAGTATAACAAAATATGACCCGTTATATGAAAGAAGTACATGGTATATGAAAGTATATGAAAAGGACAAAGAATTGTATATGACGGTATATGAAAAGTACAAAGTACAGTACATGAAAAGTATATGAACAAATGCGATCATATGAAAGAGAAAGTATATGACCGATACATTCAGAAACAAAAGTGTCAGCGTGCAGAAATCATATACATATGACATGATTATTATGAGAAAGTCCCATTATATGAAAAGCACGGTATATGAAATCATGGAAAATATGGTATATAAAAATTACAAGATGGGGAATGACAAACGTGATGAGATTCACATCTCGAATATGTCGTGAATCAGTCCATAATTGAGAGTGAATATAGAATGAAAATTAATAGCATGACCAATTACAGAGATCAGTGTAAAATGTATGATAAGCGATATATAAAGAATGAATGAGTATAGCGTAGGTGTAGCCACTACATCTGTGTGAAGGAGACACTTAATCACAGGGTATAAGGATGAAATGATATATGTAATAGTACATAGAGATGTATTAAGTCATAGGCGAAGATGAAAAGACTAAGCAATTAAAGACATGAAGTACGATTTACATGAAAGTATCAGATGAAACACCAGAACCTATACCCTTATTATTTTATTGTACAGTGATATGTTCTAAATATTCCTATTTCTTATAAAGGAGGTGTTGTTTTTTATTATTATTATCTTATGGAGAGGAAGAAGATCATAGATGGGGTGTGCATTGGAGTCTTTGTTATTATCACTGGCGACAATCAGTTTGTGACAATGTCAGAATAATGTCATTCACACCGATATCTGAACATGAAAGTAGCAAAAGCACGAAACATGATACAAGAGAGGGAAATAATAGCAAATATAGATCGAGTATCACGATATAAGCAAATGACAAGAAATGGAAAGAGCAAAAGTAACAGCGAGTAGATAAGGAATGATAGTATAATACATGTTTTGAACCGCTGAAAGCATTGATAAAGATATGTTCGATTAAGCTTGCGACGATCAATGTTATTACAGTGATCCATGTATATATTTTCCACTAAAGCGTAAAAACGGCATGCCTGGGTTTAATCCGTGTAGATACGAAGCGAAGACAAGGATGGGCGACAGGACATGTCATCTCAGCGCGGCGCAAATACCATCTCAGAGATGAACACTCTTTGCCTTTGTTCCTTGATCTGATTTTGTAGCCATATCAGTTTTGTAATAGTGAAATTGTAATAGTACAAGTAAAGGGACTCTAAATGCATTATGTGTGTAGAATATAATGCAGATGCCACTATGGTGGTATGTATAATGTATATGTAAAAGAATTTTTGTTACTGTGCAGTGGCCATATGAATGAAACGAGGGGGCGGAGGTGTCAGCTCTAAGAAAGAAAAGGTTAAAGAGTCTCAATCACGAAGTGTAGCTCAGCTTGACTTTCATCAGATGAGAGGGTTGGAAGCGTCCACAAGATCTTTGCGGGAATCACCACCTTGTTGTTCATTCCAGGGAGTAGTACATCTTTACTCGTATTAAATGCATAGGCAGATCTAATTTATCTTGAAGAAATCTGCTGTCCTTCGCGATTTTCTCAATTTGAACGACCATTTTGTCTTTGGCGCCATCTTGTGAGGATTACTGCAGATAGTATCATTATATAAATCGATGTTCATAAACCGTCAGTTCAAAAGGCAGATCTATTACAGATCCATCTCTACAAACCAAGGCCAGGGGTATAAATCAGTTTAAGGGAATGAGCAATTTATGAGTAAATGCAGTGATCATCAGTTGTAAAGGATTTATGATCAGTTTCGACAATGAGTGATTTAATCGTTAGAGTGTCAGTTTATCAGTTTAGTTTGAAAGAGAATCAGTTTAATTAAATCTCTAGAAGATGAACAGTTTGTCGATTAAAAGGGTTATGATCAGTTTAAAGGATGAGCAGTTTATGAGTATGCAAATGGATCTATGATTACTTAAAATTTAAAATCATTTAAGAGATAGACAGTTTATTAATTAAGAATATACTGATTTATCAGTTTTAGAGTTTGAAAAGTCGTTTGTCAGTTACAAAGAATGAGCAATTTATCAATTAAAAAAATTCACTTCTAATCATTTAAAAAAATGAACATTAATTTAGCAAAATCATATAAATCGAAGTTTATCTGATTTATAAACTATAGAAATGAATTTAAAGAATTAATAATTTATCAAATTTGATTTTAAAAATCTAAATTTTGATTACAAAGAGGCAAAAATTGCAAATCTTCTTCCCATTCTTATTTCCTCTTCCACATTCTTTTTCTTCCCTCTTCTCAAACAGATTGCACTGCGCTTGAGGTTCGGCTTCTTGATGTGTCTTTGGTTAGGTTGATTCAATGAGGAAACTTGGATTAAAATGAGGTTTTCTTACGACATGAGAAGGCAAGGAGTTTGGTAGTTCGTTTCCATGGTTCTCTGTAAATTTATAGGAATTGAAATGGAATATAATAGTGAAACAGTTGTCCAGAAACGTTGTGAGCATTGTTATTTTGCATCATACGCCTCTCGGTGCCAAATATGGCACCACAAACTCGAATGACATTTTTGTACTCTGATGCAATGCAAATTTGGAGGCACAAATTTTTATGGTTTGGGTGCCATTTGCGATTATGGAGATGGCGCTGATAACAAGCTAAGTTAGGTGCTCTTAAGATATACGTTCCATTTAGCTATAAGAATATTAGAATCCATTTGTATATAAGATATTAGAATCGACTTTGATTGGATATTAGATTCGACTTTGATTATCTGGGCTAGGATATCATACCATTTGTATAACGGGGTCACATGGGATATCAAAATCAACTTTGATATTATTTGCATAACAAATTTGATACTATTTGTATAACATCAGAATCGACAAATACCATTTGTAATGGCAATGGCGGTTTATAGACTCAATCATGTAGATGTAGATCATATTACCCAATCATATACATATTCTATTTTTAAAGGTTAGATATTCTGCCATTTGGATCTAAAGCTTTCATATGACCTATTAGGCTATGTATGTTGGTCAGTATTTCATATCTTTAAAATGTGTTTATTAGATCAGTTTTAAACATCAGTTGAAGAGATGGAAGCTCATGTTTACTTATTACGTCATAGCTTTTTCATACAACTTTCATGCTTATATACTTGCCTTAAGCGTATCATAATGTCTACTAGATTGAGGAGTCCTGCCAAACTTCCTTTATCGATGTTGAGAATGGAGTGAATAATACGGCTGGATGTGTTTGCATATAGTACTACCATAATAACTTTAAAATGGATTATTAGGTTAAGAAGTGGAGAAGTCCAGTGTTAGAAACTTTTTCCTAAACCCGTATATTATAAAAGAAGCTCTCTATCCATGGATGTCAGATGCTGAGGATGTCACATGTTTGTATGACAGTCCCTCTTTCCCCTCAGCTGCCCTTTTTCCATGCATTGTAATGACTTTACCATAGTATCAGCCATATAGGGTTTTAAAATTAAACATTCTTCAAAGACTTCAAAAATTTCATCGAATAATGCAAGGATTACTTAAAGGCCTAAAATCTTTTATTACCTTTCGTTTTTCCTCCTCTTTATGTTTTTATTGATTTGGCTAACACGATCAGTATGGTAGGCATAAATTTGGATTAGAGGATTGAATGGGAAGATGAAGATCGCTATTAGAGAATTTTTTAGAAGACTATCAGCAAACATAAAATTGTTGATGGAGAGGGCGTCTTAAAGAATAAAGAATGGAAGTGTGATATGAGTTGTGGAATCTGTGAAAGCTATGGGGACAAGGACTCTTCCATCATGGGCTCTTTGCTGTTTTCCACTCCCTTTCAGATCTCTTTTTGTTGATGAGGTGTTAGTCATCTTTTTACTGCTGAGCTGTTCATGGAATTTTATATACCCTTTTTTAAATGTATAGTTTTTTCTTTGTGCTTGCTCTGGATTCCACTATGTATCTCACATCCTTGCTTCTTGTTGAATTGACTTTTTAAGGCAAAGAGTATGGAATGTGGTTCTTTCCCAAAGCAGAAAGCAAATACAAAACGGAAGTTAAAGTTGAAGACGGATACTGATTTTATCCATGCGTTAATAACATTTTCTTTTTTCTTCTCTTCTTCTTCTTCTTCTTCTTCATAAGATGTGGGATAGACATGCAGAATCCCCATTTTCAAATACATAAGTGAAAAACAAATACTAGAGAGGTGACTCAAACATGTGATCTTTAAACCGAGTTCTTATACCATGTTAAACGATCAATCCTTCTCAAAGCTTAAACTTATATGATTTGAGTTTAATATAAATATCATGCTCTTAATAAAAAGCTATGGGATGATAATTTCCTCCAAATTAATCATACGAAGAATCCTATACGAGATTGAAACGAATGAGGATATTGAGGAACATTTTAGACCCAATTAAATATTCGGGTAATGGGTTTGAAGACTTTCAAATTTTGGTATGGGGAAAGGTTTGAGTATATCCTGTTAGAAAAAACAACAGGAAGTAAAAACAAAATAGATTGGAAGTGGCTGAATCCTTGGCTTGATTATGGCGACTTTGAGAAATCTATCCTCAAGCAGTGTTGCACTCACATATAGCAATGGGATTCACAACAATTTTGTGCTTTGGGATACAGTATCTGTTGGTAATGTGTGCAGATTTGCTATGCCTGGAACATTCAAGAAAGAGAAGAAGAGAAAATCATGTATCGAGGAGGGTTCGGATGTTCTATTTATAGAACATGTATGGCTTTGATTTATGTCTGTTTGTCACAAAGATATGAGCAGAACATGTTTGTTTGTCACAAAATGACAGTTTCACATCCTACAGCGCCAAAATGAAACCCCTTGGAAAATTATTTGAAATTAGCTTCAACAATCCCCGCTAATTTCAAATGATACAATTTGACATTACATGCGCTATAAACACATAAGTAAAAGTACAGTAGGGTTTTGAACTTTTTCATAGCATATCATCCTCAAAGTACTAACAGTGAAATAGTAGACCTAACATCCTTGAACTATCTAACCTTTTTGATAGAACCGAAGAATGCATACATTTTGACATAAAGGAATACTTCTTTCTTTTCCAGCCGTGCATTTTAGGCCATACGCGGATATCCCGACTTCATGAGTGCTCTAAGTAGCTTACCAAGCTCCAACAAAAGCGACCTGACTTTACACTCACATAGGTAAAGTTCTTCTAGGTATTCCTGTAGAATAAAATACCTTTTCAGCGAACTTATTAAGAGTTTAAACTCAACCTTCTCATAATCATTACAGGACTAGTACTACTAACCTTGATTTGATGGTTTAATTTTATGCCCATGCTGTCATCTTAGACTTGTTATTCTAGACTTATAAACTAGTTAAACAAGTATAAGTAGGGTTTATATCTTTTAATGAATCATCAGTTGGTTTTAGACCATCTCAATGTTGTTCGAGATCAGATGATATCATACTTAGGCCTTTAGTAAAAGGATCTACCAAATTTGTACATGACTTTATGTAAGCCCATTTGTGGTCGTCTTCTTCCGGCATTTTGTCTCACGGTGTTAGCTGTTCGAGACTAATATGTCTTGACTTTCCATTATAAGACTTGGTATACTTTCTGAATGGGTGGGCAGCCTTAAGTAGAAATTAGGTACATGGAAAAGAGGCAAGGATAATTTTGATTACAAAATTACTATTTCAGTTAAAATCGAAATTTATTCTCTAGATCTCGGATGATGAAAGCAGTTACTGTTGGAATCATCTCGTGAAATCTAGCTAGCATTACGATTTCGTAGAATTGAAGACGGTCGGAGTTAGCCGTTTCACGAGGCATCGCGTTTGAGTCACAGTAAATTGATTTACCGATCTGACGGAGAAGTCATATAACACGTTCTGCGTTAATAAGTGGTATGGTGAAATGAGTGAAAATGGAAGAAGCGAGATAGTCTCTTGAATATCGAATCTGAAATGAAGGGACTTAATGGGCGTTTTGGGGTGTTTAAGTCACTAAGGACAAAGAAACATAGTGAACTTGTCTTCTTCAAAGAGGAGAAAGGGAGAAAACATGAGAGGGAGGAGGGCTTGCGCGGGAAGACTTAGATGCCGTTTTAGAGAGGGAGTATGCTGCCACCTCAAGTTTAGCATGATCCAACCGTCGACGGTCTTGTAAGAGAGGGAGGCACAGCGCGGAGGGGCTTCGCGTGGAGTCTGGGTTTAGGGGTTTTCGAGCTCAGAGAGGTAGGGGTTTTTACCATATATATCTTGGGTTTCTGACTATTTAAGTGTTTTTACAGTAGCCCGGTTGCTTGAGGGCCTTGAGCGGTAGTTTGATCGATCCCAAAGCAGATGAATTGATTATTTATTAGATCAATGTATGGCGACTTTGTAGTGAGGTATTTGTTTGGTGTCTAAGGGTGTGATTCATCTTATGGATTGACGATACGGTTTGTATAAGGCCCGGAAATGGTGGTGAAATCTTGGGTTCTAAAGTGAACCAATGGTGGTGATGGAGCGTGACTAAGGAGTTTCTTGTTCCTAGGAATAGTGACAAATCTCTATTTTGTGTAGAAGATGTTGATCAGTGATTGAAATTGGATTGTTAAGTGTTTGATCATTAGCGAGTAGGCTAATTTTATGCTGTAGATTGATTAATTACATGACATGATTGTGTAATTGGATATTATGTGGATGATATGTGCGTATTTTACATATTTGCATGTAGTTAATTTGTATTGGAATTGGCATACATGCATTTCCATATGCCCTTTGGAACATCCCCAGGGCCCATGGAGTTAGTCGTAGAAGGATAGTCCCCAGAAAATAGTTCGGAGGGTGATACAAAATATTAATTATCGGAGGGTATTCAAATGAAAATATCAATGATAGTCGGAGGAGGCTGATTGATGTCGTCGGAGTGTCATGAGAAGCGAATAATATATCAATCGTTGGGCGTGCGATTGAAATATATTCATCGGTTGTCCTGAAACTAACAAAACGTAATTCTCATACGAGAGAAGCTGCAGAAGGTGTGAGGAAAGAGTCGATGGACTCGGGATGCGAGTTAGTCATGAACATTGAAATAGGATTATGCATTTGCTTGGGATTATGTGTTTATTTTAGGTTTGTTGCTTTTCCGTTCAGAGGGTATTGTGACCCGTAACAGGCGAGTCCCTCTTGACATTGCCTTTGTCATGAAGGGACAGTATTTCTAGTCTGGGAGCGTCTTGGGGACGACTGATCTCGGGATTGGAGTTAAACCGGGTTGTGGCTTTGATGTATACATCTATATTAGAACTTTTAAAGTTTAAATGTGTATTGTATAGTATTGACTCCATTTGAACTCTGGAACTTAAATGGATATCAGTTGATTCATAGTTAATTATGTTTATGGATGCCAAATAGTATAAGATGAGAGGGCGTTTGCACTCCATATTTATCAGATTTTGTGATTATATTGGACTGCTTAGGATGGTTTCGTGTGTTATATTTGGGTGAGCTTTCCAGTCTGAGGAGACTATGCGATTTTCATGAATGTGAGTTGCAAACGTCAGCTGTGAGATTATAATCATGGTTGTGGGTAGTCAACGGACCCCGGAGACACAGGGGTGGCCGCATTGACTATCACAATGTATAGAAAAAATTGTGGATTTTTATGTGGCAAATCAGTGGTGATGGGTTTGATCCATTCAGCTGCTTCTTTTGTAGCTCTCTGCATTTACTTGCTCGACTCCATAGTTGGTGAGTTATACAGTTTTGTTTCTTTGAAGCCCATGTTATAAGCGGCACCACCAAGGGTAAAAACCCAACCATAAGTAGACTTTGAACCATCGTCTACTAGTTCCAATTTGCATCACTAAAACCTTGAAGCTGCGAAGGATGTGCCTCCGTAATGAAGAGCATAGGTTTTAGTTCCTTTCAAGTAGCCCAATACAATTGAGATACCTTTCCAATTATCTAAGCTTGGACAACTTGTGGCATCACTCCATTACAGTGGCAAATCTGTGTTTGGACGTGTGCCGGGCAGGAGAGGAGGACATTCCTATTTTCAAGATGGGATTATATGGAATAATTTGAAACTTTTCCCAAACAAGAATGATTGAACTTTTCCAGAGTAGTTCAATATAGTGACTTTATTGAAATCCCATCTCACACTCCATAATACGTGTATGCTATGCCAAGAATGGTGTGGCTACACCCAAATCTTTCATATCAAAATGTGATGACAAGAAATCTTTTGTAGATTGGATACAAATATCACTTCTACCACTAAAAATAAGCATGTCATCAACATATAAACATATAATAATATTATCACCTATCGCAGCCAGGTATAAATACACTTATCAGATTCATTCAGCCCGTAGAAAAACCATTGGACAATACAAGCGGCAGACCCCCTTTCCCTGGTAACGGAAATGCGCGGCAACTCCGAGTAACCTCCGGCTGGCTTCGTCATTGTGAGTTGCAAAGCTAAGCCGTTAAAGCTGCTTTGGCTTGTATTTGGAAGCGTGGGTTATAGGTACTTTCACTTTTCTATCAAATCACCTGCCTCAGATTTAGCGAAATCCGTGACATATAAACATTGCCACAGTGGTGACATGGAAAATACAAAATCACACGTATATAACGATTACACTCCGATATTTTCAAAATCAACTAAATCACGCAAGGACCTGCGGTCCTCCACCTCAAAATATAAGATCTGAATTAATCAAACATAATTTTTATCACTTAACTGTTTGTTTTTCTCAAAACCATGCATGCATATTTCTGAATATTTACATATCTGAAAATGCCACATTTTAACTTTTACTTATTTTAAATTTACCTTTCCCATAACTATATATAATCTCATTGCTCTGACGTCTAGAGATCAAGAATCTGGAAGAAGTCTTTGACTTGACACACGAAAATTATTTTACAAAAACAGAAAAGCATGAGCAAGCAGACTCGGTCGTCTATAAGTTCTATGGCATCTTTGTGTCTGGCATTTTGTACCTCCCAATATGAAATACGGCGTACATAAATGGTTGTATCAGCCCATTTATGAGAAGCGAGTTTTCTTTGTGGCTCCATTATTCAGCTTTGTGCTGAAAACTATTTACATTCTTGGCGATACGAAAAATTATTTCTCTTGCTGGCGTCCTTGTGTTTCTTCTTTGCTGACACCGAAAACTATTTCTATGATGAAAGCTTATTTCGGTGTTGATTAATATCTGAAAGTGCCTCTTTATCAAAATCACGAAAAGTACCAACAACGTGGCCCATTTAGAAATACCCTAGAAGTGATGCCTCGGAGGCACCGAACTGTGGCGTCCAGTAGTGAAACTCTCGAGCAATCTTGGCCCAAAGATGGTCGTGGCATTTCTGTGGATCTATATAACGCATAATGTGGAACCTCCACGGCAAATGCTGGATGATGGAACACGGAACTAACACCTCTAGCCAGCTATCTGCACTAAGTCGTGACTAACTATATACCTCGAGTAATCTGGAGGCTACTCACTTTATATATATTCTAGATCCTAACCCCAATTGGGCCGGAAGCATGACTGCGCAGTTAGTCATAATATCTCGCATTACACAGCCATGCACAATCAATACATCGAGGCGCATGTCATCTAGGGTTTTGAAACAGTATGTTTCTGCTAAATAAAAATCGAACTTCTGGCACATTATAACAATTGGGGAGGTAAGCAAAATGCTTTATAAATCTATATTTTCAAGCGAAACTTTCTATTTGTAATTCGCGTTTTCGTTTTGAAAATGATTTTGAAATCTCGCCTTTTTCTCCACTAATTTGCTCCAAATCTTGTCAAAGCACTCTAGATTCGTAGGATGCTCGGTCGCTACGCGAATTCATTCCAATTACGAAAATCTTTACCGATTCAGCGTTTTAACCATAAAACATATCACAGACTTTCAAAGTAACCTGTCGAGCGAACCGATTCTAACAAAACTGCGTGTAATCTTATTCAATATGGACATCGATAATATGATGTAAATTGACCAAAATCCGCATACACATTAAATGCCCAATAAAAACTATACGGTTGTAAACTTTTGACTCGAGGACTTTCCATAGAATTAAAAATGCAGCTACGAAAATTCTGGAGCTTGTCGGAGCTATACTCCTGAAGTTTCAACCTGAACGTCCAAAAACGATTAGAAATTCAGTACATTTAATCAGAACACGGTCAAAATTCCTAAAAATTCCTAAACTAGTCTAAAAATTTTGGGACTAAAGTTCTACCACGACCTTTCACGACTCTAGGAATTTCAAAGAGCCAAAATTATCTATATTTGACTAGGCAACACAAGTAGGCAATTTTCTACCTTTAAAGTTTAACAATTTTTAGATATTGGCGCATCATGCGTAGCTCTACGCGTATACCAATTTTGCCTTCTTACTCAGACAGTTCTGGTCCGATTTTAGTGAAATCTGAAAGAAAAGCAAAGAATAAAAATTAAAAATCGGATTTTCTTATCTCTCTGGCACTCTCTTACAATAGTTTTCTCTGCCATTTTCCTTTTATTATATTTAGTTTTTCGTTTTTCTGTTATTCTTATTCTTATTATTATTATTGTTTCATATATATTATTTATATTGTCCCATTCGGGTCTATTTACACTTGAAAAATTTATTTATCATAATTGAATATTCTTTAAATATGTTGTCATTTTTGAGATTTTCTAAAATCTAGTTTTCGAGGTTAACTCTAGCGCGTCGCCTAGAAATTAAGTAAAAATCTATTCATTTGTCTGAATTTAACGAGCTCGCAGATTAATAGATTTGTGAAGAGACAGACTTAAAGCCTGATCCAGTTTCGTCATCAGAATCTGAAAATTTCGAGGCTGTAATTTATTTTGGTAATTTATTATTATTATTTTACTATTTAAACTTCAAATTAATTATACTTTCACCCTCACTTTCGTAATTGCAAAAGTGCCACAATTCTTGAGAAACTTTATAAATTCACCCATAAACCAATTTCCAAAATTCTATTGGCACTAAAATAATTAAGGAAGTCCTTGAATCTGCTACGGTTACACATGTACACCCTCTCGGGGCCAGGTGTTACGAATCATATCTTAAACGTTCGTCCTCGAAATGAACAAAGCTGCTGTAGAGGATACCTTAATGCGAAAACAAGCGAGGATATTAGTTTGCATGGAGCCTCGTGACTCCCATGTAGCTTCTTTACAAATCCATGATTCCCCATAAAACTTTGACTAAACGGAATGACCTTGTGCGAATGCGCTCTGCGATCTTATGCATTGTTGCTCCTTATAGGTCAAATTAACTCCTTTAGTTCCTCTTGTGATCTCTGAGTACGCCGGGAGGGATGCGGAATGTACTTACGGACATGGATACATGAAACACATTATGAACACATAGACAACTGCGGAGGAGGTCTAAATCTATATCACCTCTTGGTCCCACTCAAAATGATATATATACAGTCACATGTATGCGGAATTTTCTTGTTTCAGCGTCTTTTAAATCTGAGGGGCCTTTCAGAAACTTTGAGAAAACCACTACATCGCCACCTTGGCGCCCCAGATCCTTTCGGTGTTTGTCCGCCTGCTTTAAATGCATCTGCGGCTATCTTGAGTCATCTCAGACCGATCACGGATCTTATCTAAGGTGTCTGTACTAACTTCGGGCTACATCGGTCTCCTCTGCTCCCTACGCCGTCCCGGTATGCGAAGTCACGACACTTAGACCATACAATGCTTCAAATGGAGCCCATGCTTATCTTGGATTGATGTCGCTATTGTGTAGGCGAACTCCATGAATAAATGCATATCAGCTTCCTTAAACTCTTATTTAATGCTCTAAGCATATCCTCTAACGTCTGAATAGTTCTACTACGACCATCGGTCGAGGATGGGGGACGCCTAAAGTCTGTCCAGTCCCATGGCATCAATAAACTGGACCAAAATCTGGATGTGAATCGGGGTCTCGATGCGAGACTATATACGATCTCAGACACCATGTAATCTAACTATCTCCTCCACATATAATTGGGCGGGCTTCTCGGCTGGTCATCATTACTAGCTGGAGAAAATCACGATTTCGTTTAGTCTGTCCCACCCAGCATCACCAGTATGGCATCGTGTTGTCTCCAGGAGTTCTCGAGTACGATGGCTAAAATTCGCCAGTAATCTGTATCACTTCCATCTAGGAATCGGAAGGGGTTGTATCTTTCCTGCGGGCTTCTGGTGCTCTGCCTTTACCTGCTGACATGTTAGGCATGCGGATCTGAAATCTGTGATTTCTTGCTAAGCACCCCTTCCTGATAATGCTCCCTCGGTATGATGCATCTTGGTGCTACCAGGTGCATGGCATATGCTGAAGAGTGAGCCTCTTCCATGATTTCCCTTTTTAGTTCACATGTTAAGTACACACATTCGACTCCCTCCCAACTATTACGCCATCGTCTCGATCTGGAACTGGTTTCTACCACCTCGATCTTGCCCTCGACTTAATCATCTCTGAAACACATGACTGGCACCATGAAGTCTGATCCTTTAGAGATGAACATAAAATGATGCGGCGGTGTCCTTTGTGTATTCCACCACAGCAAGGCTCCCCGGAAGGATCTGTGCTCTATCAACAATGGGAGATATCTTTGTGCCGCGGATAAGCATAGAACCCTGGGTTTTCAGGCTTTAAGGCATCGGCCACTACATTGCTTCCACGGGTTTTTCTGTCGTGCAATCGTAATCATAATCAACTCGACCAGATTGTAAGTTAAGCTCTTTACGAGGTAAAGATATATTATGACTTTCTTATGATCGGTGAATATCGATGAGGAACACCATATAGATAATGTCTCAGAGATCTTTAGAAAGCGAAAACCCCTTCTTTATGGATTCTAAATCATGGGTCGGGTAGTTACATAGTGCTTCTTCTTAAGCGTGGAAGCATAAGCTATCACTACACCATCCTGCATCAAAAACACTAACCCTTGTCCTTTTGGAAGCATCACTGCTACCACATAGCAGTCACTTTCACGGCGGTGGTGCTAATCTTGGAGCATGTCGATCTCTGTCGACTCCTCAAAAGCTTTATCTTGGCAGTGTCGACGCTCGAATTTACGATCCTTTTTTTCAATGAATTGGTCAGCAGGGTTTGCTATCTTGAAAAATCCTCCAGCAATTTTCCATGAAAATATTTAACTTTGCCAATCCAAGAGCTGAGACTTGAAACATTTGTGGGTGGCTTCCAGGTTCCACTTTATATTTAGCTTCGATCTTACGAGGATCCGCTGACCACCTTACGCGAAATGACATGACCCAGCTGCTGTCAAGCCAGCGGCACTTACTAAACTAAGCGTATAGCCCGGCTCTCTAAGAAAATTGCATTACTATCAGAGTCTGTATGCATATTCCTCTGAGCTTGCTGAGTATGCTTAAATGTCATCAATGAATCGATCACAAACTTATCTAATCTGATTTGAACACTGTTCATCAAATCGTAAAAACATGGTAGGTGCATTAGTCAATCCGAATGGCATCACTAGGAACTTCATCAGTGGCCAGTATCTCGTCTGAGAAGAGCGATCTTAGAAACATCATTCTCCCGGACCACTCAGCTGATGGTGCGCGCTTTGACCTTGGGTCCAAATCTGCTTAGAATATGCAGAGATCCATGCGATTGGTGAATGGCTCATCTATAGAGGGCGGATCTTGGTTGCGTCGTTTGTGCAGCGGTCGGTGTCTGATCTGCACACCTGTAGTAGCTTCCATCTTCTTCTTTCTGAAGAAGAAGCTGGAGGAGCTCCCACGGGTGAGGTACTAGGTCGGATGAAGCCTTTGCTTGGCAATTCCTCCGATTGTGAAGCTGATTCTTTAGGCTACGCTAGGCGCCATTACGTATGGAGGAATGGATATCTGCTCGGTCCCTGAAATCAGTTCAATAAGAGACTCAGTTTCTCTATCAGGGTACACACAGGAAGGCTTCTTCTCATCTGGAAAGACATCGGGAGGAACACGGCTATGGGATGTCTTCCCAGCCGGTAATCCCTCACTGTCTCACATCCACTACAAATGCGAATAACCGCAGCGATATTCAGAAGCATTTTTCGAAGCGGTCATGGCATTGTAATGAGACTAGGGGCGATCTCTCTTGATTCACGAAATATCACGCTTGGTTCTGCGGCGAACCAATCACTTCTTTCTTACATAACAATCTAATTGGCTCTATGCACGGATAACCGATCCATACCAATTATCTTCGAAATCATGGATACTTAACTATCGAAGTCTGTTTGGAAAATCAACATGCAGATCACCCAATCTACTACGGAACTATCTTGGATGTCATAAAGCATCCCCATTAGTGCAGAAACCACCATCTGACCATCTATGGTACGGGACTCCCCATCATGGTGCCTCTCGGTGAATGATGCGAAACTTAAATGAATGAGTGGCTCACAGGTCGCTAATCATATATGCATCGTGTTGCGTAAAGCCCGAAATCTATACCGTAATCTAGTGCGTGTGCATGCCTCCTATTTGTGTGAGTATGAAATCTCGAACACAGTCTGAGTACCACTCTGAATCCCGGCCAATCGAGGTCTTGCCTCTTGCCTCCTACACCTACGCGACCTCTGCCGGTGTTTGTCTTGCCACTCTGCTTTGTGAACCACCCTACCCGACTGTTGGGACCGGATGCTGGGGTGAATGCTGCTGTACCTACCTCGGAGGTCTCTGCGACCTCTGCTTCATTGGGCCTGATCTCGGATAAGTGACCTTCACCGCCCGCAATGAAACATCCTGTCATATTGTCTGCACTCCTCCTGAGATGCCTCCTCGACATGAGACTTGTTGGAAAGATGATCCTGCTAAGATTCTGCGCCTCTAGAATTCTTTGGTGATGTGAGCGGATCTTCAGCAGGAAATATTCTCCTCGATACGAGCCTACTACCGCCCAGTCATTTCTTTCCTTTTCTTTCTAGGCTGACTATTGGGTGACTAGTCTTTGGGAGCACCTCTCTTCTTGTCATGCCTGATTGGAAGCCCCGAGCCCCTCGCCTCAGCTGAGTGCAGAAGCCCACAAACTTTTCATAAAATTGCTGCTTGCTTTACTTTAAAGTTTACAAAACTTTTCATAAACTATTCTTTGCTTTTCTTTGTATGTAGCAAGCTTAGAAATTTGTATCTCTACCGTGCCAGTGGAAGGCCACTAAGTGTCCACGTCTTTCTAAGCAATTATGGTGGAAAGGCCTCATATCTACATCACCATATAATAAGCTAGAACACTATTACATCTAACCATAAGTACCACGCCTGCAGATCGGTACCATCATAAGTTTTAGCCCTAATTTTAGGCGCGTTCTATCATGCCCCTACTTTCTTAGAAGACTCTGGTGTGTCGGCCAGTTAGGCTGTTGTAACAATACGTATAACTACGATCCATCGTCAGTGCAGCCCTTGAGTGCCCAGCCCTCGTTGGATTACTGGCTGGTGATTCATTGAAGCATTTTCCGATCTAGGGGTGTGCTTCATTATATCTGAGTGGTGCCTCGAGTGCGGAAGTCCTAGATAGAGCCTCGACCTGTTCGGACATAATGCTATGAATTCTAAGGAGTTAAAAGATTCGAGTGACACTTTTCAATATTTAATGCATGCAAGGATTTGAAGTAAAACAATATATAGGTTGCGATAGAAAATCATTATTACTTAAAAGCAATTCCCTGAAATCTTTGCGGAAAACGTCACGAAAAACAGTGAACTATGCCTAAAGCCCACTCGATACCAAGTTGACAAGCCCCACGCACCTAGTGGCGAAATCACTTGAGGCAACTCTGATAACCTCCAGCCCAGCTCGCTCGGCGGTGACAAGTTACCATGAAGCTAAGCGTTAAAGCTGCTGGCGTATTTGGAAGCGTGGGTTATAAGATTTTTCACTTACCTTCTATCAAAATCACACCTTTAGGAATTTAGCGAAAATCGCGACATAACGACACTTACGGTGGTCGAGCGAAACTTCAGAGAGTATCACTGTATATAAACACAATTACACTCACGATATTTAAATCATTCTGATCATAAAGGACCTCACGGTCTCCCTCGAAATATAAGATCACAATTAATCAAACATAATTTCATCGCAACTGTTTTCTCAAAAATAATACATGCATGTTTTTTACAAAGATATTTATATACGAAAATGCATTTTAGCCTTTACTATTTTAATTTCATATCTTATATATAATGCAACACGTCTAGGATCGAGAATCACGGAGGAAAGGATCTTTCGGCTTCGGCTTGCACACAGAAAATTATTTTAAAAGCAGCGGCCAGGCGAACGGGCTCGATTAGTCTTATAAGTTCTAAATCTTTGTATTTAATACGCTGTTTTTGCCTCAAATATAATCTGTACCCGTGGTTGTAAAAGCGATTTATGTGGCCAAGTTTTGCTGAAACCATTTACGAAAGCGTCTTTGAAACTATTTGCATTCTTTGGCGATACGAAAATTATTTCTCTTCTTGAAAGCTGTTCGAAAAGCGTTTACAACTGGCAGCTGATGCAAGCTTCTATTCTCTTTGTTGGCTTGTTTCGTGGGGTTAATATACGAAAGTGCTATCTTTATGCATCCAATCTCATGCACTTGTGCCATTAAATACTAGAAGTGATGCCTGGGAGCCTCGGAACTGGCATCGGTAGTAGACTCTCAGACACTACGGCTAAGATGGTAAGAGTGAACACAGTGCTTGGGATATATAGCATAATGGAACCTCGGAACAAAATGCTCGGTGATGGAACCTCGGAACCAACACCTCATCGCTATGTACTAAGTCAGCGAGCTAACTATATACCCCGAATGTGCAGAGGGCGACTCACTATATATATTCTAGATCTAACCCCCAATCACGACTGCGAATATAGCTACTATAATATCTCATTACTTCCAATGGCATGCACAATCCGAATACATCCGACCGGAATCGAGCTGCGGCTACCCAGGGGTTTTGCTAACCAGCCAAAACTGCTTAAATACCGAATCGAACTTTTCACGAGTATAACACCGGAGGTAAACAAAAATGCTTTATAAATCTATATTAAAGACTTACAAACTTGTAATTTAAACATTTTCGTTTTAGAAATGAGGATTTTCGAAAGTACTCACCTTTTCTCCACTAATTTCTTTCAAATCTCATTACACTCTGCATTCGTCGATGCTCAAATCGCCTAAGCACAATTCATTCAAATTACGAAAACGCTTCCCCGCTCAACGTTTTAACCATAAAACATATATGTGGCTTGAAGTAACTATATCGAATCTAACTTCATTCTAACAAAACTTTACGCAAGCACTTTATTCAATACTGACATCGAGCACATGACGTGAAATTGACCAAAATGTCCATACACATTAAATGCCCAATAAAACTATCTCGATTTAGCAAACTTGACTCAAGGGACTTTCCATAGAGTCTAAAAATATTCAAACATTTCCGAAAATTCTATCCGACTGTCCGACTATACTCCCGAAATTTCAACCTCGAACTCAGCCCAAAACAGTCCTTCCGTAAATTCAGCCCCGACCGTCCGAACACAGCCCCAAAAAATTCCTAAAAATTCCAAACTCGCCTAAAAATTTTGGGGACTAAAGTTTACTACCTTTCACGGCCTCTAAGAAAATTTCAAGCCATTATATAGCCTTTAGACTTGAAATAACACAAGTAGGCAAATTTTCTACCTTTTAAAGTTTAACAAAAGGCTAAGATATCGGCACTCCATGCCAAGAATTTCTCGTGATACCACTTTGCCTTCCGTCTCCGACGAAAGTTTACTAGTCCGACAGAACTGGAAGAAAAGCAAAGAGAATAAAAATTAAAAATCTAATTCCTCTCTCGCACTCTCTTCCGTCTGTCTCTCCCGCCCATTTTCCTTTATTCATTTGATTTTCGCTTTTTTTTTTTTTTTTCTAATTATTCTTATTCTTATTATTATTATTATTATTATTTTCATATATAATTTATTGTCCTATTCGTCTATTTTTACCTAAAATTTTATTTATCATAATTGAATATTTTAAATATTTATGTCATTTTTCGTGATTTTTCTAAAATCTCGCTTTCGTGTTTCACTCTTAAACTCCGTCGCTTCAGAAATTGTGAAATATTCCGACTGTCTCGAATTTAATAAATCTTTCCTTTGATTAATAGATTTCATGCAGATCTAACTTAATCCAAGCACACCGCTTCGCCATCCCGAGATCCAGAGAATTTTCGAGACTTCCTCGAACTATTTTGGTAATTTATTATTATTATTTTACTATTTAAACTTCCATTAATTATACTTTCACCCTCCACTTCCTTATCTGCAAAGTGCCACAATTCTTGAAAACTTTATAAATTCAATTTAAAACCAATTTTCAAAATTCTATTAATAAGACTAAAATAATTACAAGCCCCGGGTGCACTTACTAAGTACACATACCGTACACCCTCCTAGACTCGGGTGTTACAACAACATTATCAAATCGCTCATGCCATCAAGCTTTGAGCCGTTTTAGACCGCAATGATCTAATCAACTTACAAACTTTCTTTCGCTCTCGTACAATGAAACCTTCAGCCGCTCCATATAAACTTCTATCCAAAATCCATTTAAGAACGTTGTTTCTTACATCCATTTGATGAATTTTCAAATTAAATATAGAAGCTAAGGATATTAAAAACTTTATTGATGAAATCTCAGAATCGCATAGGTATCAGCACCAATCCCTTTGGATTGTTTGAATCCCTTGGCTACTAATCTAGCCTTATACTTATCAATGGATCCATCGGGTTTCAATTTCCGTTTGAATACCCATTTACAACCAATTGGCTTAGAACCTTGAGGTAAATCAACAAGAACCCAAGTATTGTTAGTCCTTAGTGAAGCCATTTCATCATCAATAGCTTCTTGCCAAAAAATTACATCTCTTGATTTCATAGCTTCTTCAAACGTCGAAGGCTCATCATTCATATTGAAACAAAATGCAAACTCATGAACAATATGATTTTTAGAACTACCTTCTACCAAAAAGGTCACAAAATCAGGACCAAATTCTTTTGTTCTCCTGACTCTTTTTGACTTTCGAATTTCAATATCATTTTCACTTTCATCCTATTCACATTATCATTCACGCTCTCATTCAAGGAATTCTTTTCTTCTATACGCTTGTTTAGAACAACTAGATTCACAATTTTGTGAATCTTCGAATGATATATTTTCGAAAAATTCAGCATTCTAGATTCAATGATAGCATTAGGGATTCCAAACTAAAAATCTATATGCTTTACTATTAGTAGCATATCCAAGGAAAGCACACTTAGTTGTTCTAGGTCCTAACTTTGATCTTTTGAAATCCGATAATCTCACATACGCTACACACCCCCACAATTTAAAAATAATCTGCTAGGCTATTAAACCATATAATCATAAGGTGAAACCTTTATTTCGCGAAGGAATTCTATTCAAAATATGTGTAGCAGAAAATAATGCTTCTCCCCAAAGATTATATGGTAAACCTGAAAATTCTAACATAGCATTTACCATATCCATAAGTGTACGATTCTTATGTTCCACAACACCATTTTGCTGTGGTGTATATGGAACAGTACTTTGGTGAATAATTCCATGAGTTTCACAGAAATTATCGAATTCTAAACTCAAATATTCACCACCTCTATCACTTCGTAGGGTTTTAATCTTACAACCAAGATGATTTTCTACTTCACTTTTATACAATTTAAAATTTTCTAATGCTTCATCTTGGTTCTAAGTAAATACACATAAGTATATTTGTATAAGTCATCAATAAAAGTAATGAAATATCTTTTTCCTCCTTTTGTCAATTTATTTATGCAAATCACATATATCGAATGCACCACCCCAACAAATTATTAGACATCCTATTCGAATAGAAATGGTTTTTCTTTGTTAACTTTGTTTTCATACATAAGTTTCAGATTTTTGCTTATCATATTTCAAATTTGTAGGAAGAAGTCCTACACTTATCATTCTTTGCACCGAATCATAATTCACATGTCCTAGCCTAGCATGCCATAAGGAAAAAGAGTCGACAATGTAAACAGAAACAGATTTATTCATTAGATTCAATTTGAACATCCCATTGGCTGCATAGCCTTTTCCTACAAAGACGCCTTTCTTTGACAAGATAAACTTGTCGGACTCAAACACTAACTTATAGGCATGTTTGGACAACAAGCCACCAGATACTAAATTCTTTCGAATTTCCGGTGCATGGTAAACTTCAAGAAGAGTGACTATTTTTCCAGAAGTGAATTTCAATTCAATATTGCCTTTTCTAACAACTTTGGTAGTAGTAGAATTACCCATATATAACTCTATTTCACACCTAATTTTTCATACTTTGAACAAGCTTCTGCTGCAAATATGAAGAGTCATACAAGATCAACTCACCATTCATCTTCATTCGCAATCAGTTAACTTCTGATGTGATGAAGAACAAGATGCCTCAACACCGCTGTCACTCATCCTTCTTAGCTTGATCATCCTCTTTTTACTCTACACCCATGTAGCAGACCCTTCTTGTTGCAATAATGACAAGTACCTTTCAAATTGTGGTTTAGACTTCTTGAAGTTTTTATCAAAACGAGACTTCGCTTCGTTGTTTGTTGTCTATTTCAACAACATGTGCAAATTTCTCGTTATTTCCAACCAAATCGCTTAAGCCATTACGAACTCTGATCTTCTTCAATCCGTATTTGCCTTTGAATAATGCCAAGTTTGAGAGTATCACCTTTTCTTTTAAGGCTTTATGATACTCATTCCATGATGATGGCAAATTTGGCAATGATTATAGCCAAATTCAAAGCTGTCATCAATGGAGATGCTCATACAACAATTATTATGTTAATCAATTGTGTATTCCATGAATCTGGCCCCCAAAATAGGTTTGTCATCAACCATTTTGAAATCAAAATAATTATTTACTTATAGCTTTTATTCTCGTAATCTTCCGTCTTATATTGTCTCTCCACTTTCCAAATTCGACGTCTGCATTTCAATGGTACATACATATCCATTAATCAACAGAGTAGAAGATTGAGGGATTGTCTCAACATGTGTGAAGTTAGCCTTGTCCCAATTTGTTTTGGCAAGAATTTGTCAGGAGTAGGATTCTCACAAGACATTTGGACATTCGCATCCAAACAAAACGCACTTTCAAAGTGGTTAAAAGAAATTCCACTTTCTCCTTCCAACGCTTGAAGTTATTTCCATCGAACTTATCCAATTTGGAAAGATCTTGAGGCATTACATTCAATGATGTAATGGCCGAACCCATTGAAGAAGAAGCAGCAACATTGGATGTTGTAGCACCCATAGAACTGGATTCAAGAGTCATGGTTGTTTGCGCCTATCGTAATGATCAAAAAATATTTGTTTGAGAATTGTTAGAAAAACAATGCAGAAGTAAAAACAAAATGACGGAAGTCGCCGAATCCTTTCCCAAATAAAGTATATGCGACTTTGAGAAATCTTATCTATCAAAACAAAGACGCTTCCCTATATAGCAATGATTCATAAACAATTTTGCTTCGTGGATACAATATCAGGTTGCAATGTGTGCAAAGCTATTATGCCTCGAACACATTCCAAGCAAAGAAGAAAGAAGAGAGAAAATCATGTATGTGTCAAGGAGGGTTGGATGTTCTATTTATAGAACATGTATGAACAGACATGTCTGTTTGTCACAAAATGAACAGACACATCCACAATTGCCAAAATGAAACCCCTTGGCAAGAATTATTTGAAATTATTCCAACATATCCTACCCTTCATAACTCGAATACCCGATTAAATATATAATATATTTATTTATATTAAAAAACCATGTAATAATGGTTTTTAATATCTCATGATTTTCTAAAATAATTCATTTCATGAATTGATTATGGTAATGGATAGGTATGTAAAAATCTGATCCTCTTATGATGTATGAAAATAAAATATTCAAACTGGAAAATAGAATGATTAATGAATATAGCTTTATTTAAATGGTAATGAGAGTGTAATCAAAATCTTACACAAATTCAACCTATCATATCCCAATAACTTATTAAAAAAGCATTTCAAAAATGGATTAATAATATTCTTCAAGAAAATTTCCCATTTATATTAAAAATAATATAAATGTTAAAATGATTAAAAATAAAGTCTATTCACTTATTTTTTAGATTTATTTTAAAAGACAATAATATAAAAATAAATATAATTAAAAATAAAGTATAAAAGTTATTTTCTTAAATTGAGAAAACTAGAAATCGTAAATAAACTTTTATTCCATTAAACATTAAATTATTTTAATTTTTACACTTTAAGCCAAACTTTAATAATTTCACATAGTTCAAATAAAATCAAAGTAACGAATGTAATGTCGAAATAGTTTAATTAAATTTCCAGTTCAATTAAGTTTATTTTGACATTTAACTAATATCTTTATGTTAATTTTTAAGACTTTAACTGAGTGAATTTTTTAGAGACACATAACCTATTTCCAATTTGAGGTTTGTACATAAGATCTATCCAAGAAATTTTGCATCGTATAATAATATGTTTTGATATTTAATGAATGTTTTTAAAAGAAAAAAAAAAAGAATAACAGTTAGAAATGGGCCAAATGAGTCATCTACATTGTCTCAAGATTGGTTAAACGTATCTGAGGCATAAAAACAATTAGGGTTCTGTCTTTACAGAACATTGCCGCCTCCTCGACTCGTAGCTGCTGTCCCTGACATTCAATTATCTCCAATGCGAACCGCAAACAAAAGCAAGACGACACGGCACTGCCGCCTCCGATGGCAAAGTCAGCCTCTTTCCGGAAGACTTATAGTTTTAGCAATAGTAGTCTCAATTAAGAATCTCATATCTTTTCGTGCACATCGCTTTCTTTACTGGCGAGCAAAGAGGATCCGTCTTTTTATCATTCCATTTCTTCCCTATAACAAGTAGGAGGTTTCTGGTTTCGGAGGCTACTATTCTCTTTACGTAACTACCTTTCCCGACAGAGCCACGACAGAGCAGATATTCTATTTACGAGAGGCGAAGAGGTTGGGTTCACTGTGATAAACTCACTCTTGTAAAAGGGAGAGCCTACAAGGTAGCCTTCGGGATCTGAACTTGTCAGATCGAAAACAGGCCCCCGTCACACTAAGGCGCCCGGCTGAGGGCCTGGTCAGCATTCCTGCGCCGCCAAGATCCCAGCCCCAACCCCCTTAGGGCACCCTAGAGGCCCCCGATGTCCCCGCTACCTGTCTCACTCTTTTCCTTTCGAGTTCTTAGGCCGGCCGACCTGGCCAGTGCCAATGGGCAAACTGAAGGTACCACAAACACATTTTCACTTGTAATGTAGTCACTAATGAAAAGCCACCAAGGTACGAAAAAGTCTTGCGCCTAACATTTATAAAAACAAAAATATTGCTAAACGATGTAACGCAGTGAATTACAAATATAACTTAAAATAAATCTTCTATACTTTATTTATTTATTATTTTTTTTATAATTAGACATATGGATTTACAATATATAAAAATATATCGATTATGTTATTGGATCTACGATGGTTGCTCTTTTTTTTGCAAAATAATAAAAATAAACAATAAGTGATTTCAAAAAAGTTTATGAAATCGTTTTAATTTTTCTATTTTATTGTTTTATTTTCCTTCAAAATCTGTAAGTATCAAGGGAAGAAAAAATTTCAAAATATTGACGTTAAATCATATCGGTGCGGTTTGAGGATTATGATTTTTGTCTTTTTATTTTTCTTCCATCTCTTGATACTTGCGATCTCAAGCAGATAATGTAGGTCCAAAATGAATAAATATTTTGTATACTTTTTAATTAATTACTTAACTTTTCTTTCAAAAGAAAAAATTAATTACTTAAACTTTTAAAATAATGAATATCTTGGTAATGCCGAAAATCTCATCGTTCAAAATTCCATTTTCAGTGAATTCTTCTTCCATTTCTTTAGTGATCCAAACGAGGTGAAAGGAAATGGGAATCCAATCTGCATCAACTATACCTGACGGTGACACAGACGTTAGTCCCCACTCTCAACACTCGTTCTCTCCTTCTTCCCTGATACTCTCAGTCAGACAAAGCTTTTACTTTCTCTCTTGGAGCCTATATAAACCCTCGTTTCAGCCATTGCGATGCAGTCGCAAACCTCGGCATTCGTTTCATTTTCTTCCGAGTTTCGAAGTGTTCGATTCTCTGCCAATCGCTCAACCTCTGCGTTTGGCCGAACCACGTTCACTCTTCCAATGGCTTCTAATTCGAAGCTCTCAAGTCAAATCCAGAACATCAGCTTAGGGCTTAATGACTCTGAAATTGATCGGTTCGCCGATGTCGGCAACAAAGTTGCTGATGCCGCCGGGGAAGTGATTCGCCGGTATTTTCGTAAAAAGTTTGACATTCTCCAGAAGGAGGATTTGAGTAAGTTGCTGATTTAGAAGTGTGTTTGTTTGTTTGCTGAGAAAATTTTGTGAATGAAAGGACAGTGTATGCCTTTGATGGTTTTGATTGACGATTATATATATATATATGTATATGATTTAGTAGAGAAAGTTGATGAATGATAGACTTTGGATTGATTTTGGTAGTACTGTTTGTTGTTCTACAGTGCGCGCTGAGTTTTAATTTTTGTTGTTGTCCTCTTTTCCTTTTTCTGATCTCCATAAATCGAAGTGCTCTCTTACGAATCCAGTAAGAAGTTGCACAGAGAAAATTTATCAATTCAAAATTATATTTCTTATTTATTCCAACATTTTGCGCAAACAACAGGGGTCATATATTTTTCTCTTTTCCTTTTTTCTATTTATATTTTCAGTCTGACATCTTTTTGGCTATTTTCTTGATTTGCTGCAGGTCCTGTCACACCATGACTACAGCAGAGGAATCTATGGTTTCAATCTTAATGGAGAGTTTTCCTTCTCATGCAATGTAAGTCATAAACGTGATTGAGATTACTTATCTTCACTTCCCTTTTCTCTCTTAAAAAAACAAAATTGATTTGGAATATAGTGGAAAAAAACTTTTAAATGTAAATCTATGTTCGAATTGCAGCTCAACTGAATATTTGTAATAGTCTCGGTTTATTGGAGATGTTCCAAAAAACGATAATTTTAATCTTCCAAAATTTATTTATTTCTTTTGATTTCCTCACAGGTTCTCGTCAACCAACCTTAGTAGAGTAATAAGTGTTTGTTCTAGATGTTATATTTCAAGTCACGGAAGTATTTCACACTTTTTTTAAAATAAATTATGAGAACAATTGCAGTTACGGAGAGAAAATGGGTGGAGATGTGAAAAGAGAAGTTTGCAGACTATGCTTAGCTTGATCCGAATAGATGGACAAAGAGTTTATTACTGTATTTTTCATCCTTTTTCTTTTTTACTCTTCCGAATTATTGGTTCCTTGATGCTCTGTAGTCTTAATCTGTTTGCATTTGCACAATGAAAATCTTTGTTTGGCACTCTGATTGCTCTTCTGCACAAGGGTAGACCGGTAAGAATCAGCTTGCTTCTAGTTGGATATTTAGAATAGAATGATTTGTTTGTCTTCCAAGTAAATAATATAATAATACCAAATATAAAATAAAAACTTTTTTGAGATGTTTATTCTGTCAGATATCCTTTTATTTGTGTTTATTTTCTGGAGTGCTGGATGCATTGTAAATTCTTGTGCAAGGATCCTATTGAGTTGTTGGTTGAAGAGAACATATAGAAAAAGATAGAAATGGATGAATGTATGTTTAATTGAGGATTATCTTGAATTTTTAATTTCAGCCAGAGTCTATTTTAATTAGCTTTGTCCCTCTTCAAATCAGACAATTAATAATCATATTATTGTAAAACAACAAAATAATTAATGACAAACTTATCCGATATTTGATGGAAGGACATAAATCTGCGTCTTCTTATTTTGAGAAGACTTAAACTAGAATTAACAATTAAAAATTGACGGTAATTTTGTCTCATCAGTCTTGTAGCCATAATCAGATTACCTTTCCTCCCTGCTGATACGCGAGAACTCATCATAGCAAGCTCCCCTCCTTTGGTCTCTCTGTTGTATTAATTCCAATAAGCTTTTGTAATTGCTATTGAGGCTTGAAGGACAAACTGTACTTCTGTTCAGTCTCAATCCTTTTCAGAGCTACCTGTAATAAATCACTTTTCGTCCATCTTGAATGACAATAATAATTTAGTTTATTGCATTAAATCAAACTGAATAAGCCACTTGCAGGAAAGGTTCATTTGTTTTCAGCTTGAAGAATCTATTTAAAATTTTCCTTAACATGTCTTTGCAGATTCTTGGCATAATTGATCAGCCCTGAGTGATAGAAAGAGGATTGGGATAAATGGAAAAGGAGAACTACATTGAATGAGAAGAAGAAGACACTAAATTCAAAAAACCTAGCACAAGCGTATTTTGTGCTGTCCTCCTTATTTCTTATATCATCATTGTTCTTCTCTAAATGTGAAAGGCTATGCTGAAGAGTGATCTACATTCAGCAAGCTTATTTAACCTCCTGGTAAACAAGCCTGCAATGTGGTGGTGCATTTATAATCTGTTCTCTTCTCTCAAGCTAGTATACCACAAGTCCACACCTGTTCCGTGGAGATGCCGGAGGCATTTGCTCGTGTTAGAAATAAGGTCTGTGCATTTCTGTTCGCAGAATAGATTCTGAAGAAATGCTTTGATTCATGGTTAAAATCACTTCATATTTCTTTTTCCTATATCTACCTTTTATTTGTTTTTGTGAAGTGAATGTGCAATTTGTTGATCGGAAATTTCATCCATCAAATATTTCTTTCTTATGCTTTTCACAAAAAGATTTAAACATGCTGAGAGATCTTAGATTATAATATAATGTAGTTTGTTCAAACAATTCTTGAATTTTACAATATATTCACAGATAGTAGACAATATGCCAAATGGAAATATTAGGTTGTAGATTGATTATTAATTTATCTTGGATTGTAAATTAGAATTTATAAACCATAATTTAGTCTGATAACTCAACTGTGGAAAAGTATAGCGATTATGTGTTTATTCTGAGTCCGTGTAGCAAACCATTTGGTATTTCAATGTAGGGATTATATGTATTACGGTATTACCCTTTTTATTTTCTTCTTATCCCAATCCCATGATATTATCTAACCTTTCTGTAACATTCATCAATGATGTGACTATCTGCTATTTCAATGTAAGGATTATTTATAATCGTTTGTCTTCTCTTGTTATCCTGATTCATGTGGTAGGATACCTAACCTTATCAAGGTTCATCAATGATGTGCGACTGGTCTTATACTTAGTACTAAGGCTGCATGGTTTCTTAATCAAGCAATTACGATTTACTTCTATTTAACATGAAAACCATGGGCCTAGTTAGATAGTCTAAATCTTCTTTCCATGTCTCTTTGGTGTACAGGTGAAAGTGCCATATGGTGGCTGTGATCATTACGCTTATGCCCTATTGCATCTGGATATGGATCTTGTGATTGAATCTGGTCTCAAGGTAAGCTACTCATTTTTCTAAATGCTGTAGATAAATATTGAATTTACTCTCCATGGACAGTCGGGAACTCTTGCTAGCATGCAGATAGGGATGGCCCGTGCACATGTCATGATAGCACATGTTCAAGGACTTGTGATTGTTTTTCTTTTTCATTAATTTTGCAACTTCATTACCTGCTTTACCCGTCTTTCTGCTCAATTATGCCTGTGTGTAACTATAGACGGGATAATCCAATGCAAATTCTTGTTACTTCATTCATAAGCCCACTTGCTATCTAATCATCGTATTGCAACCCTTTTTTCCTTTACCAGCCATATGGATTTCCTTTCGCCGGCACTCCGTGATATGGCGCTGGTGAGTCATAACTGACTGGAAAGGGCAACAGCTTGTCAGGCTTCTCAGAATCACATGCTCCCAAGTACGAGCAATCTCATGAATCCGCACCACTTTTTTTCCGTTATTTCTCATGACATGTCTGAATATTGTCCGCCACCTGATAATCAATCTAAGATCAAGTACTGGGTATGAACAAACATTAATTAAGTTCCTGGTGCTGTATGCATTTGTTGTTAATCGCCTTGCTAACGGTTTAATCTTTGCAGGTTTTAATGTGGTGGCATCAGAGATGAAGAGCTACACCAGCAAGCTCTAGATTCATTGCAATGGCAGTAAGATCTCATCCCAACAGTTATGTCGATACCCAACCGCCACTTGAAGGGAAAGCAGCAGTGACATATAGCAAAGCAATGTCATATTTATTAGGATGTAGAACTTTAATTTAACTACCACATGATCCCATCTTTCAATTGTATCTCGTTACTGTATCAGCTCCCCAGCCTCTAAATCCACCTATTCAGGTTTTGATTTTGAATTGCATTGGAGTTCACTGCCTGGTGGATTCTTTTTCATGTATGGAGACTTTTCTTTGGTCTGGAAACAGGGATTTTTCCTGGAGTAAGGGCCCTGCCTATCACAGCAGCAGCTTCACTCATACTAGTACTTAAAAGATTCAAAAGATTTGAATCTGTTGATCAGCCTAGAAATCCAGCAGACATGGAGGAAGAAACTGAGAAATAGGGTTTCAGAGGGGGGATGACCTTCCTGCTAGGGGGTATTATTGAGTCAAGGGGTGTTATTGAGTCAAGTCGATACAGAGCTAAGTTCGATTCCATTAAAAAACTTGAAACTCAAACTCGATCGAGCTTTTTTCAAATTTTCGAAACTTGACTTGAAAAATAGTGGAGCAACTCGAACTTGATTTGATAAAGCTTAAATCAATTCAAAAATTGATAAATAATTATACTTTGAACCTAGGAAATCGACCCCGAGTTTACCGATTGCTTCTTGCAAGTAACTTTAAGTCCTCACAGATTGTAATACTTGAATTTGAGTCTGTGTATTGTAATACTTGAACTTGATTTGATAAGTTACTTGAGTTTTTTACTCAATTAATTTTAAGTCGAATTTAAGTATTCTATAAATACAAATTTAGCTTTAATAGCTCACAGGTAGTTTGAGTATCCCAACTTCCTGTGAGTGATTCTCATTAATGAATAAAATTGAATTAAAACAAAATATTTAAGGTTTTTTGGCCAAACAATGGGAAACGATGTATAAACGTAATCAAATTGAAGCTGTGCTTCCAAAGCAGGTATTTGAGGGGGAAACTTTGGTTAAAAATGGTTTTTTATTTTTAAAAGAATTTAACAGAATCTGGAGTGCAAAAACAATTTCGTGAATAGGCAAATTCAAAATTTAATTGAAGTAGTCTTTACAAATTTCATACGAAAGCATTCATCCCATCCCATCTTACATCGATTTGAAAATTTTAAGAAATGCTTATGTAAGTACCATGATTTCTAAACCCACTACTTAATAGGCCCAGGCCCATTTGGCCCAAGGTCCACTTGGCCCACGGTGTGAAACGGCCCAAGCCCTCCTACCATATTAAAACTAAGGAGCACCTGACTTACCGGGAGAACTCAAGGCTTGTGTCGGTAGCCAAGGAATCTTCTCAAAGGCCAACTTCATGTGTCGGTGAAGTTATAAATCTCCCAACACCCATTCTTCTCGAATATGGCAAGTTCAAGTATCGATAAATGTGATAAAGACAGAAAATATGTGAAAGATATTTATCCATAAATTTCCTTGTTTCCAAATCCCATATTTCTTGGAGGAATAATCCTTGATAAGGGAAAACCAAACCCAGATAAGGAAAAACGGATTTATCCCAAAAAATAAGAGATTCCTTCCCGAGATAGGAGGGAGATTCGACAACATGGTCTATAAATCAACAAGATCCCCCATGAGGAAGAGGTATGCACTCAATCGTAATAACTTCTTTTTCTCTTCCTCTCCGTGATTCTAACTTAATCATCAAGATGCCGGCTCGCCCACCGCTACAAGATCGCCTCTTTGGTGTGTTTGCAATGTACCGTTAATGCCCTAGTCGACGATCTAGTAACAATAATTGATGTCGCCTATGGAATCAATCAAAGTCTAGCTTACAAGCCGCAAGGGCTCGCTTCTCGGCGACCGCTCGCAACCCTTCATCACCTGAACTCATGGTTCCCTTCCGCATATGATTCTCTAGAGGTAGTTGCAATGTCAACTAATCCGATGATCCAATCGCCAGAAGATCAATTCCTCCATTAGCGTCAAGACATGGAAAGGAAATAGGAAGAGCAAGCAAGGCAGATGAAGGAGTTACAGATACAGTCAATGCCTGCAAAGATGAGAACGACTACAGCAGTGCTCAGTAGAAAAACAAGATTCGTGGAAGATGTGCAAGATAGCGGTCGCCACCCTCGCACAAAGGAAAGGAGCTCATTCTGCATACGCCGATGCCCCCAACAGATGACGAGTCAGTTCTCAGAGTTCTCCACCTGCGCCACCGATAAAGAACACAAGAGCCAAGCCGCAGAAGAGGCCCGTGATCACCCCGCCTTCGCGATGTTTAGTGGCGCTGGCCCGCACCCGCAGTAAGGAGAAGGTGGCGCGTAACCATCCAGACTGAGCCCTGGTGTGACTGCACACGCGCTCGGCGGCGCGATGCCATCAATGCCATTTGTACATCCCGCCTTCGGTACAAGGCCGACATATTACATGTCGCCAACATCTCCAATTCGGGGACCCAACAACATGCTCTCCTCACCCCTAAGGCAACACATCTTTGACTACGAGCCACCTCACGGGTTCACCATTCCCGCTTTTGCCATGTTCAACAAATTTACGACCTCTACGATCACATGTCATACTATTATAACCGCATTAATTATATTCTTAACGCCGGCACAATCGTCTACAGTAAAGTGTTCCCAAATTAGCTAGCGGGGCCCGTGGCAGCTCAGCCACAAGCTCCACCAACTCACAATAAACTCATTCAATGACTTCAGGGGCGATTTATATCAAAGTACCTTGTTCGGTATGAATAAAGAGGAACACCACCCTTACAAGCTCTTCGCTTCACAGAAGCTTAATTATTCCAGACTTCAAGAGTAGATTTAGGCAAGTCGCTCAATGTAGAATCTACAAAGATGGATGCGGTCCTACGTAACTTGGGGGAGTAAGCTTGGGTCAAGCCTGGCCACGGTCTCTAGACCCACCAGAGATAGAATGGAAGAATTATATAGGCGCCGATAAATACTAAAGCCGAGGACAACGCCCATGCAAGAACCCACGCCTATCATGATCAAGGTTAATCTACAAGGTGGCTGCCTAGAAGAAGTAGTCTGAGTCCAAAGAAGGGCAAAGCAGAGACCGAAATCGATCCCATGACCAGTCACAGAAAAAGAGAGAACCCCCACAGTTCACCCCCTTAAACATCTCGTATGAGAGGCTATTGCCCATAATTCGTGACTTGCCAAAGTTTAAATGGCCTGCACAGATCCAAACAGATCCTTCCAAAAGAAACAAATCCTTACGATGCGATTATCATAGGATCACGCACGCAGACATATAAAGTTCTGAGTCTAAAGTTCTGTGAAAACCGGTCAAAGTCGAACACCTTAAGAGGCATATCAAAGAAGGCATCACAAAGAGGAGTTAGGGCTGCAAGAGGCGCATAGAATCGCAAAATGGGTCGCAACCCATCAGAACCCAGACCGCCATAAATTGTATACCAGGCAGCCCGCTTCGACGACCGCGATTTACCAAAGCACCAACATAAGAAGATCTTAAGAGCTGCCACAATCAAAGCCAGGGTAAATGCTATCCACACAGAAGGCAGCCATGAAGAAACCAGGCCCATAGATGGCCTCGTATCCTTCCCTCCTGTCAACCCAAATAAGGTTATTGTGTCCTACTATGATGCATTGGTACTCACTCTTCGTATTAGCGGTTTTGATGTGCACATGGTATTAGTGGATCCGGCCAGCGCATCAGATTTGTTACAATTACCCGCCTTCAACCAGATAAGGCTCTTCTTAGGGGCGTTGAATTCAGTAGGGTGAATTCTCTCTGGTTTTAATGGTGCGACTACCGTAACACTAGGAGATGTCACGCTCCTTATAAGGGCTAGCCCAGTCACTTAGCAAGTTTTGTTTTTAGTCGTTGGAGACTTAGGTCCAACACCATAATGGGGTGGGCTTAGCTGCACTAGATGAAAGTTATCCCTTCCACCTACCACCAAACTATCAGCAATTTGACTAACGTCGGTTAGGTTGACCTTTTGGGCAGTTAGTTGGCCTCAACACAGTGTTATTAGTTATCCATGCAGGAATAAAGAGGAGAGAAGAGCCTCGAAAGCCCTCCCCTCGAGGATTAAACCCCCGCGTAGCAATCACAGTTTGCCTCCTAGATCAAGGCGAAGAAGAAGGATATGCTAGTTGTGGACCCCCTAGAAAAAGTAACGTTAGGCAAGCCGGAGAAGTTCACTTATGCTAGTTCTCTTCTAACCGATGACGAAAAAGAACAGTTATGACTCACATTATTGGGTAACATAGATGGGTTCGCCTGGAGCCACTCGGGTATCGATCAAATGGTGGCCTCTCATAAACTAAACATCATCTCCATGACCAAACCAGTGAGATAGAAAGTAAGGCGTTTCCACCCGGACTGCCATTAGATCATCCAAACGGAGGTAGATAACTTACTAAGAGCAGGTTTGACCAAGGAAGTAAAGTACAAAGATAAAGCCATTACTAGCCAACGTAGTGAAAGGGTCCAAAGAAGGTGGCAAGTGGCGCAGTATGGCAGAATATACCAACCTCAACGGCACATGAAAGATAGCTTTTGCCATAAACGAGCGAAGATCCAAACGCCCAATTCCGCAAATCCAAAGAGAGACATCGCTATTTTTGACGCCTTCTCTAGATATCATCAAATTCCCATGTATAGATTACATTGACCTTAATGAAGCATGCCCGAAAGATAGCTTCCCTCATGCACATATTATGTGATCAAATCGTCGACTGGCAGCCGGCACTGGTACCTTCGCCGATCGCCAGATATCATCAAATTCTCATGCACCAACCTGATGTAGAGAAAACGACCTTCATTACACCTCACAGATTATACTGTTACAATGTGATGTTGTTTAGATTGAAGAATACTGGGGCAACCTATCAAAGATTAGTAACTGAGATATTCTGACCACTGTTGGGCAACACCATGGAAGCCTATATTGACAATATGCTTGTAAAATCCAAAGAACGTTTTGATCACATCCAACATCTACAGGAGGCCTTTGAGCTACTGCGAAGGTACGACAAGAAACTCAATCCTTTGAAATGCGCGTTCGGAGTCAGTTCGGGCAAGTTTATAGGCTTTATGATGACCCAAAGAGGAATAGAGGCCAACCTCGTGTAACTCAAAGCTATAATGGACTCACAAGCTCCTACTTTCAAGAGAGGGGTACAACAACCGACTGGCCGATTAGCATCCCTTGGACAGTTCATATTTCGTTTCATAGATTGGCTAAAGCCATATTTTATCACTCTAAAGAGAGCCAAAAGGGCCGACTGGAATGAAGAATGCGACCAAGCTTTCATAGCAATCAAACAATATCTTACCTAACCACCAATTCTAGCTAGCCCAAAGCCAGCGATACACTCTATCTCTACCTAGTAGTGTCAAAAGTCTCAGTAAGTGCAACTTTGTTCAAAGAAGACGAAAACCGAAAATAGAGACCAATATTCTTCATAAGCAAATCCTTGGCAGAAGTAGAAACTCGGTACACCTGTCTCGAACAAGTAAGCCGCGTTAGCCCTCATGGCGTACCTAAGAAGCTTCAATTTTTACTTAAGCACACCCTATCGTCATGCTAACCAATCTCCCTTTGCGAAACACTATACACAAACTTGACCTATTAGGAAGGATGGCCCGATGGGCGATTGCTTAAGTGAGTTCTAGATTCAAGATAAACTCGCCGCGGCGGGCAGACAAGTAAATTTTAGCATAACTTCCCACCCGATGTAGACCAAAGATAACGACGATCGTGGATTCTCACGACGCTTCGCCATGTAGGAGCTAGCATCACAGAATTTAAAGCCCTTAACTGGGAAGTCGAGAGAGCAAGCCATACAACTACACTTCATGGGCCCAATAATTCAGGTCGAATATGAATAATCCTAGCCGGATCGGGACCTCGCACAATCCGTGATCATCGTAAAATCTTCATACACAATGACTCTAATCGGTGGTAGGACAGAGTAAACAAAGTAACATTAAACACGACCAACGTATGGCCAAATATGTGGGTCTCAGTCAAGCAACGACTTTGCGGAGTTTTCAGGGCTAGAAACTCAAACATATCCTGGGCGGACACCTAATGGCGCGTGACATTAGCAACCGTGGGCCGCATCCATCCCAATAAAAGAAACTGTATTCCTCTCGATCTACTACCACGGCTGCTGTTCATTACGACCGCTCGAGCCGGGCTAGACAGATGAAGCATGCACTTCGCTAACTCCTACGGGCGCATTATCCAGCCCGCGAACTTCCGTGATAAACAAGGTCAGCTTCTCCACAAGGTCCAAAGTCCAGGACAAGGTTTTACTTGGTGAACGGGCAATTATACAAGTGGTCTTTGGAGGTCAGGACCTGCGCTCACCACTCAATAAGGACAAGATAGCCGCGTGAACTCCATGAAGGGGTATGAGGTAATCATCCAAGCGGTAGAACTTTAGCTCATAGGGGCCATACACAAGGGTAATATTGGCCAACCATGAGAGCAGATGCGATCGCCTACGTCAAGAAGTGTGATCACAAGCAACGACAAGCCCTACCATAAGAATCAGCCCCTGCCTCGCTTCGTTGGGCATCGAAGAGGACCATCATTCACCGCCAAAGCCGTAAAAGTCATGGTCAGTTGCCACCTACCATTTTAAGAAATCGATAGAAGTCAAGCCTTCACCTCCATCAAGGATAAAGATGTCGTCCGATTTTTATGGAGGAGCATCATGGTCGATTCGAATACTCTAAATTAATATTACTAACAATGAGACACAGCTGATACAGCCAGATAGCGTAAATTTTTTCCATGTCAAGATTAGAAATTTGTACTCAACCCCGTGGTACCCATAGCGTAATGCGTCAGCTTGCCATCCAATAAACCCTCGACTCGCTTGAAAAAAGCGCCACATTCGACTCAAGGAAAATGGGCACTGAGCTACCAGGAGTGCTTTGGGCCTATAGAACAACCAGCTGGAATCCGACTTGAGTGTCACCATTTGCCCTCACCTATGAGATGGAGGCCATCATCTCTGCGTAAACTGATGCCCACATTTCGACTAAAAATCCTTGTAAGACTAATACCGGCCATCACCAAAGACTTAGATATGGAAGACTTAGCTCCTAGCTACCGCTATACATATAAATTTCTCCAGAATGACCCTGTACTAAATAATACGAGTCACCAAGTCGACTCAAGTTTGACTTTTCTGGAGGAGGAATAGTTTTGGGGTTAACTAAGACACCATTTCAGAGGCCTCACTGACACGAAAGTTCATGATGCTAACGTCACAATCCGACTACTATGTCATTTAATAATGTCAGAGCACTTTATCCATCTGTCCCATCGCCTCCAGATTCTTGTCCAATGATCCCGTAATCTATATAAACGTAGCTTGTGATACTCAAATGAAAACCCTAGCCCAAAACAACACTTGAGCTCCCAAAACCCTAAGAGAAAACTCTCCAAATCGGGAACACCTTTTGGGCCGAGTAGCCATCACAAGGTCGTGGAGAAATCGACCGCACGAGGCACCACCGGGCCGGTTACTGTACACGCGCCGGACCACGAGGTGCGCCACCGCCGGAAGATGCCGGCCGTAAAATTTTACGGCCAACCGCCGCCGGACGCTGGTATATGGCCGGCGAACCCGACGGCACGTGACCGATTTTTCACCTAAGTTTGCGGATCGCCATTTTCCGGCTACCTCAGGCCACCCCATAGCTCTTCCACCATTTTTGACTTCGAACTCATCTACGCGTGGGTCCCTTTTCGCAGATTTCGTGACCGCTTGGAAGCTACGTTGAAAACAAAATTGGCCGAAGCTTAGATCAGGTTTTCCAAACGACCACTGATCAAGCCGACCAAGCACGGTACTAATGAGTTCCGGTCTCTCGATTTCCATTGATATGTGGTTTGTAAATTTGACATCGCTTAAGTTGTGCTTCATTTTTGCATTGCTTCTGTGTGACCACGAGAAGTCTGACTCCAAATAGAGTACCGACTGGTCAAATCGGTAAAATCTGAAGTTGTATTAGTGAAATCTGATGTTTTAGAATTATCGACGGTTCAATTTCGCAAATTAGTCTCGTGTGAAAAGCCTCAATTTTAGGTATCGCCTATAGGCACACCCCGTGAATTGGACCCGCTTCTGAGTCCAATTTTGATGGTTTACAGTTCTTAACAGTTATTCTAAGGCCTTCGGGCCAAGGTTATCGGGTTCGGGCTTATTAGAACCCTGCTTTAGTTTTTATCTATATTATGTTAACTCACGCCACGACATCCTCCCGTGCGAAAGCGACCGGTTGGCCTATAGTCCGTGGAGTGGTTTATATGCTTTTAAAAAGATTTGTATATTATGTCGATATATCTATTATGATTTAATACTATACATATATACGCTTTGATCGGGGATGGTCGTTGCATTCAAACACGATTTTCTGGCTTCATATAAAACAAGTTATCATTTCATGTGAATTTTGTCAACATTTTAACTATTAGAAAGTTTTACTGTGTTCGTGGATGAGCTCGCGGTGTTTTATTATTTCGGGGTACATGATCGGTGTTGTAAACTATCTTGAAAACTATCAGAAGTTAAAAATGCTGACTCGAGATTTCGTAATCGACTCCGATACAGATTGCTGAAAGGTACATGAGAATGGGAACTGCTTTTTACCACGCTAACGTGAGGTCGGCTTTGATCCCGACTCACAGCATTTGTTTTACGCGAACAGGACATTTGACTGGATTTATCATTGTTTTTATCCATTGATGCGTAGTCGGTTTCGTGATCTGACGGCAGTATTCGGTTTATCTCACGCCATCGGAAACGTTCGGACCACGGTCGGTATCCCATTTGCACGTTGATCGAGCGGCTTCGACCCGACACGCACTGGCTCGCTTAATGCCGACGCGAGGTGCTTCGCTAATTCGACTCGCTTCGTATTCGGCTCGCGCACGGCGCCACGGAGGCCTGCCGCACCGACGGTTTGGTATTTCGGTCTGCCACTGACGCGGAGGTCGGTTTACCCGACGCATTTAGGATGAGTACATGGTACGGCATAACGCTGGGTTTACGTGGTACGGATCGCCGCTGATATTTTAAAATGTGGTATAACCATTTAATACTCGCTGGCTTCCGGTGCATTTCACGGCTATTTTTATCACTGGATGACTATACTACGTTTTGTGCTCGGGCTTTGCGTCGCAGACAGCTCAGACATTATGTTTTTCTTACATCGACTCGCTAATTTGTTGAGCATGATCCGTGATATGTCGACTTCAAAAGTCACTTTGCGGAAATGTTTCTAAATCCAGGAACTTTACAAAGAGTGAACTAAGGTTTTGAGGAGAACCATTGAAATATAAAAAGGTTATTTTCCTTATAAACTATGCCACTCACCGAGATTTATTATCTCACATTATTGTTTTGTAAACTGCTCCTAGGTCCGCATGTAGCCAGAGGCCTTATTCGCGCCAGATTTGACGCTGCCTTCCGCCACACCGACTTTGTTTCCTATCGACGATTCTATTCCGTTCAAGGTATTGACTTATTCATTTTTACTTTATACCCCTGTGATCCACAATACTCTGGGGCGCTCCGATATTCAGATAACTTTTACGATCTCATTTATAATTGTCATGGGCTTATATATATATTTATGTATAATTGGGTATTAAATTAATTCATGGTGTTACTCCCTTCTATGCATGGTTCCACCGTATCTTCCCTAGAGCATGGGACTTACTAAAGTGGACCACCCGGAACCGGAGGGTATCCTGCCCGGTCCTCGTCACTTGGCATCGTAGCTCTAGGTTTCTAAATTCCTCGTGGTCATACATTGTCGTGCAACTCATCCAAAGGTTTTGTATACCTTCCTAACTCTATCCTTGAAATTGATTAGTCTTCTTCCCGATGGCATTTGGGAGGTTGTGCAGGTAACCATACGCTGAATAAGGTAACCATTCAGAACCAATATCTCGTTTCTGATTGATGACCTATTTGATCACCCTGTGGTGCAAGAGTGTTCTTCAAGAGTGACTCGAGGTCGGTTCCATTAGTTGGGATTAGAATCGGACATTCCCAAAGACGGCATTCAAGACGAGATATGGGCGTTATGAGTTTCTAGTGATGTCTTTCGGACTCACCAATGCCCAGCAGCTTTCATGGATTTAATGAACCGGGTCTTCCGTCCATACTTAGATCGGATTGTCATTGTCTTCATCGACGATATCTTGGTGAACTCGAGAAGCGAGTTGGAACATGAGACATTCGTCTGTGTTGCGACTTTAAGGCAATACTGGCCAGATGCCAAGTTCGCATATGAGGATTTTATTGGGCCGAGTGGGTTTCGACATGTAGTTTCGCCGATGGCATTTAGGATCCTCTAGCGGCTAAAGGCAAATCGGGAGCAACCAACTGACGTGACAGAGGTGCGGAGTTCCTAGATTTAGCTGGTATTACTGTAGGTTCATAGAAGGGTTCTCAAAAAATAATGTGACCACTTCATTGTTTGACTAGGAAAGCAGATCGAAGCCAAAAGGTAAAGGTTGTTATTTCGATTCTTGTAAATGGTTCTTTTTCTAGGGTTTGGCCATGGAAATTTCTCCTAACCCTAGATCTGCTGACATGTGGAGGGCGAAACCCCAATCCTGGTCGTGGTAAGGATTCGAGGATTTTGTATGAGGATACCATTCATGGATTACTCATTTTGAAGTTAAATTTCATCCTAACCTTAGATTGGTTTAGTGATGAGTTGGCAGTCTCTAGATTCTTATTTAAGATGTGTTTCGAAGATGCTTCGTCATCAGAGCGACTTTGATGTGCGTCAGAGTATCGGTATCGACGGTCGAGAAATATGAGATAGAGTACAAGAGGTGATTTATGTCGGAGTGTTGTCAGGTAACCAATAATGAGTGTTGGACGTTGATCCTAGTAAGTGTAAGAGAGGAGTGCACTCTGGGGATCAAGGTTTGTGTCAGAAGGTATAAGGATATATGTGAGTCGAGCCACATAAAGTAATAGACCCTCTTGAGTAATTTTTGGCGTGACACCTGACGTGAGAGGCTAAGGAATCTTATGACTCAAGATTCAAGTGGTGACCTCGAGTAGCCCCAAAGCCACTTCCTCGGGGAGACTTATACATTTGCCCATGAAAGCAGGGATTCATAGCCTTCTCCCGCTTTATACGTGGTTTGATGTCAGGGGAATTCTCAGTACCATTCCGCGGCTTTCTGACCGCGGTGAGGGTCCGCACTTCTTTATGTAGTGGACACTTTGACGATGACTAGTTCCCTCGGGTCAGAGTCCCGTAAAGGTCACGATATACCACCTGATGGGCAACCTTGGTGGTAAGTCCCAAAGAATTTGTCGTTGTTCGATGATTGTCTAGTCCCCGGGTGAAAGCCTAAAAGAAGTCACCGATGAGGGGGTCGTGATGGTGCGTGTTTCCATCAACAACCTATTATCTCAGAAATGCCCATGTTTTGAGATATTCGAATTATGTGGCATCAAAATGTTTTTATGAGCATGGCTTGTTAGGATTCACTAACAGGCCGTCGAACTCATCCCCATTGTTTCCACCTTAGATGGTAAGAGACCAACTGGATATAAAAGTTAATCTATAAGGTTTCGAAAGTATGAAAGATTTTATGCCAACCTTAGCTTGTCATGGTCGAGCATACGCTTTATTGAATATTTAGTGGTTATGTGGATATTCTAAGGATCTTGAAGTTTGAGGCCGAGGACGAGTATTCTTAAAACTCTCTCCTCGAAGGGCGTACGCTTGAAAGCGAGGAAATTAAGTCCTCTACATCGACCTTGAGATTGCTGAGGGTAGGTCCAATGGCTTATAGATTAGACTTAATGGAGGAGCTTTCTCGAGTCCATAATGTTGTCCACATCTCCACGCCATTTAAAGATATTCCGCATCCATCACATGCCGGTACACTGCGATTGAAATGAGGGATGACTTATCCTATGAGGAGCAGCCAGTGCAGATTCTGGGTAGAAAAGAGAAGGAGCTTCTCAACAAGACAATATCCTTAGTGAAGGTCCTTCGAGGAACCACCTAGTCGAGAAGCGACTGGGAGCTTTAAGACTAAACGCCGGAGCCAAGACTTCACCTCTTCCATGACATTGTGTACGAATTCTCATGACTTAAATTTTCTTTAAGGGGGTAGGATTGTAATGACCCGCACCAAATAATACGAGTTTGACTAAGTTTGACCAAGTTTGACCAAGTTTGACCAAGTCTGACCAAGTTAATGCTGCTTGGACCAAGTCGATCAAGTTTGACTTTTTCTGAGGAGGAATAGTTTTGCCAACTTAAGACACTAGTTTCAGAGGCCCTTGGCCGATACGAACATAGACAGCTTAACGCCACAATCCGACTTACGATAAAAAGTTACAGCCATTAGGAAGTTCAACAAAGAGCACTTTTATCTGTCCAAGTTCTCACTGGGATTTTTACTCTAAAGTGACCCTAGACCCTATATAAACGTAGCTTGTGATACTCAAATGAAAACCCTAGCCCAAAACAACACTTGAGCTCCCAAAACTCTAAGAGAAAACTCTCCAAACCGGGAACACCTTTTGGGCCGAGTAGCCACCTGCGCGCCGTGAGAAATCGGACCAGACGAGGCACCACCGGCCGGAGTTACTGTACACGCGCCGGACCACCAGGTGCGCCACCGCCGGAAGATGCCGGCCGTAAAATTTTACGGCCAACCGCCGCCGGACGCGCCGGGATCTGGCCGGCGAACCCGACGGCGGCTGCACCGATTTTTCACCTGAGTTTTGTGATTTTCGGCCACCTCAGGCCACCCCATAGCTCCTTTCCACCATTTTTTGGACCTTCCAACTCATCTTACGTGGTCCCTTTTTGCAGATTTCGTACCGTTTGGAAGTTACGTTGAAACAAATTGGCCGGCTTGATCAGGTTTTCTCCGCCACCACAAATGATCGCTGACCAAGGTAATGGTACCAATGGAGTTCCTGGTCTCTCGGGTCGTATTGATATGTGGTCGGTAAATTTTGACATCGCTGGTTGTGCCCATTTTTAGGTTGTTTTTAGTATTCACGAGAAGCCTGGATCGAAATGAAAATCGACCTACTAAATCGGCAAATTGAGTCAGACAGTGAAATTGGATGTTTTTATAATTATTGACGGTTCAATTTTTGGAGAAATTAGTTGCCTCTTACAAGTTCCCAATTTGCAGTATCGCCTATGGCACACACCCCAGAATCGGGACCTGGTTTGAGTCCAATTTTTTGATACTCATAGTTCTAACAGCTTATTCTAAGGCCTTCGGGCATCCTAAGGCTAAGCTGGTTCAGGCTTATTAGAACCTAAGCGGAGTTTTGACTTATATTACAGAACTCACGGTCGAGACGATCCTCATAGGGAGCAGGATCGAAGGCCTATAAATTGTGATGGTTTATATGCTTAAAGATTTGGGATATTATGTCATATATCTATTATGATTTAATACTTTACATATATACTAAGCTGATCAGATTACGGTCAGATTCAAATACGATTTTCTGCTTTCATATAAAAACAAGTTATCATTTCATGTGAATTTTGTCAACATTTTAACTATTAGAAAGTTTTACCGTGTTCGTGGATGAGCCTGTGGTGGTTGATATTTTGGGTACATGATTGAGGTCAGAACTATCTTGAAAACTACTGTAAAGAAAAGCGGGTGGATCTTCGAGATTTTCAAGTGACCGACTCGATACTTCAGATTGTCAGGAAGCGTAATACGTATATCGAACGGTTTTTTTAACACGCGAACGAGCTCCGCTTGATCCCACGGTTGGGTATTCTGGCTTTACCACGTTAACGTGAGGCTCGCTTTGATCCCGACTGGCTGGGTATTTTCGGGGTTTTTACCACCGATGGAAAGTGCTTAAACACTCGGGACACTCGCCGCCTCGCATTTTCATGTTGTTTCGCATTATTTATATAGTTTTAAAAGTTAGATCTCTATTAAGTGTTTATTTTGAAATACAAAGCCGATGAGGCAAGAAGAACATCTTTGGAAGCTTTTTTTGAGCAATAGCGAAAGAGTGCGAAAGATCGCTTATCAGCGAGGCGCTTCCACGCCGCGCGACGCCACCAAGTCACGACGTGGAGGTCAACTATTACAGTCAACCGTACCACGCCGCGACGCCCCACGCCGCGACGCGTCATCACGCCGCTGACACAAATTTCAAAATTCCGATCCCATCATTAAATGCGAGGGGGCCTTGAATCAAGGGTATCGGCGACGGCGCCAGAGAGACTTAATCGAGAACTCAGAACACGCACTAAGGATCTCTCAATCTTCAGATTAGTTTTCCTTATTGTTTTGATTATTTTATAAGATTTACATGAGGATGTTCTTCATATTACTTATATTATTTCTTTCCTTCATGATGTTCTAAACTTCTTTCAAAGGTTACATCAAACTCCGTCACGCATAATGGATTAGAATTTAACCTTTCATGTTAATCAATTGTTGTTAATTTATCACATCTCGCCGCCCTCGCATGTTAATTATATGATAATATCTCGCCAATATTAACATACTTACACCAAGATCCGAGATTCGGTAGAGACGAGGTATTCGCGGATCTCTAGAAGAAATCTTTAAATGACATTCGGTAATAGAGATATTCAACTGGCTGCGGTTTTTTGGGGGTTGAACATTAAGCATTTCAATGAGTCGAGATAGAGATATACTGATTCTATTCACGAAATAGGCTAATATACCTCGAGAGAGGATATCTCGAGGCAAGATCACCTAGCCACGATATGTTATAAACAATCAATAACAACATCTTAGGAGAATAATCCATCAATGTGACAGTGGGAGATTTTAACCCTAGGCTCCCCATTATCAATCCACCAAACCAATAGTTTAGTTACAAACAAGATTTAAATTCCATCTTAGAATCATTCATTCGATATTGTCTCAAAAGCGTAATATCCGTGAGTCACCATCTTTCCCCGTGATCGATACTGTACACTAGTACACTATATTACTTGAGGCGACGCTGCACCACATACAGATAGCGTATATTTTATACACCACTGCCATCATTAAGTTTTTGAAGGCCAAGTGTCGGAAAGGCTTAAATTGATATAGAGTAGTAAGCATATAGATAATATTCTGAATTTTTCTTTATTTTTTTGTTATTTTTTTTTTCCAAGTACTGGTAATTGGGTTTTGTTAGTTTGCGGTGTTATTTCCCCTCAAGATGTGTCTCAGCGAGAGTACATGCGATACAAAACCGGAAGCAACTAACACTTCAGGTGTGATCCGAGCGTAAAGACTTCAGACAGATCGCTACCGAGAACAGAGAATGTGAATGCAGTAGAACGCCAATAGTTTGGAAACACCGAAGAACAAGATTTTGGCGTGGGAACAACTACACTACGTGTAGAAGCCGAACTAGAAACTAAGCGCCTGTGCCATTCATACGCCCGCACGAATCATGATGATGCTATTGGGGATTTAGTTCTCGTTTCTACTTCAACAAATGTCAGACAAAGAATCGTATCTACCGCCAATTCAAGGTAAACACCTGACCAGTCACACAAGACGTATGCTCCGTAACATATTGTCCTATGACTACCCCATGAGAACCCGAACATGTATTTGACTTAACTCTCTGCTCACATATACCATTAAATACAACTGGCCATCAATAGCCCTAAGATCATGCAGACCCTTAATTTCACTCCTGGGATAGAGCTAAGACAGCCAACCATCACCACGACCATTACTATGAACGAGCCGGTACAAAAATTTCGACCAAATTCTTTCCATCACAAATTCTCGTACGAACCGGTGCAAGAAATCACACGCCTTGACAACTCGGCAAGTGGACCCGGCGAATGCCACGATGCCACAGGTTCCATGAGTTATTCATGAAGTGCCCCACCACCGATCAACCGATGGATGTCCACGACCTCGGCAACGGTTCGAGAACACAACTGGAATGATGATGCTCACCGAGATCACTATCATGAAACCACGATCAGCGTGACAGATATCTCGAAGATGTCAGAACCAATACTAATCAAATGTCAGAGAAGCGCCACACCGGCTGAACATTGTTGGTGCATGTGATAATGAAGTCCCCAATAATCTGAATCATGTGCGCACCTAATCACAGCTTGAATAGACAAAGAGGAATGGTAGCCTAATGCCATATGCACTACAACCCCGAACTGTGGTGGAATTTTGTGGGGCCAAGATAGTAGTGATTGTCACTAGAAACCCTATCGTAGAACAAAGCCTAAGATGTAATTAAGGTTTAATCGAATCAATCACAGCAAAGAAGGACCAGAGTGGGAGTAATAACTACCAGACCGTAATCGTGATGCTGACTGGCACAATCGCAACTTAATAATCAAACAACCAAGGGTATGGATGGAGATAATCGTAACAATACGCAATCGAACCGAAGCTAATGAAATCCACCAAAAAGAGTTCTGATTTAGAGCAAGCTCTAGCGCCAGATGTTAACTTCATTCCGCTGCTGAAGAACGAGACCAAGGCACATGCAAGCAAACAAACAACCCAATGAAACAATCAAGCAAAGACAACTAAGGAGTCTGAGGCACAAATGGGCCAAAATGGCGAACCTACTTACGTAAAGGCAACCTGCTCTTGCCGAGCAATCTGTAGGTAAATCCAAGAAGAGAGTGGAATGAGCACGTAGCAAAAGCAGTCGCCACCAGCATGAGAGATTCGGGAATCACAAGTACAACTCCCACTAAGAGCGCGAGATCGGGAAGAGATCACACAACAGACAAAGATGATGCACAAAGAACGCTGCCAGAGAAACAACATAGATAAATTTAATGAAGCAAAGGTCACATACCGTCCCTTACCTACGGTCGCCTCAAGAAACATAAACCGGATAAGCAATTCACTAAGTTTACGGATGTTTGTGTGTTTTATAAACATCCCATTCGGCCGATGCCTTACAAAATGCCCATGCGTAGTAAGTTCATGAAAGATGATGTCTCAAGAGTAAAGATTAGCGCACTTTGAAGACGGTAAACTTAACCGAGAATGCAATAATCCTTCGCAGAAAGCTACCGCAAACTCAAAGACCGTGCCATTTAACCCACAATTGGAATGCTATTGGAAAGAGCACTGTGATTTGGGTGCCAAAGATTAAACTTTACGCCCTATCCATCTTAAGCTGCCAGATTAGAAGTCCGTCCACTACTCATACTTTTCTACTTATGCTGACAGATTCAGCCACCTGAGAGGGATAATAGAAGATGTCTACAGTAAGTACGCATAAATCTATCTTCCCAGATTTCATCGTTTTTTGTATATGGAGGATATGACATACCGATTATCTTGGGAAGACCTTTTCTAGCAACTGGCAGAGCAATGATTGATGCGCAGAGGGGGGAACTGAAGCTAAGAGTACAAGAAGAAGAAGTGAAATCTACTGCTCGGTGCAAAGACGACACCTACAAAGTGATACGTGTCTCATGGTTGATAGAGAGAGGCTATATGTTCATCAAAGTGGCCTCACCGACCTTTCGAGATTGTACCACACGAATGCATCCGAGAACCCGGAGTAATTCATGGCAAGAATACTTATGATGATCTTTCAAGTAATAAACAAGAAATACTTCGATCGCTAGCGATGGCTGAATTGAAATTGCCCATCAATTGAGCAACCACCCAAGATGGAACAAAAACCCCTACCTAGCCATTTGAAAATATACACCTGGGAACTTAGCGCCAAGCGTAATTGTTTCATCATCCCCAATCAGCCTGGAGGAGAGAAATTATCGAGAGTTCTTCGCGATCATAAACAAGCACTCCTGATGGTCTCTAGCTGACTCAAAAGGATCCGCCTTCTATGTACGCACCGCATTTTGCCAGAAGATGGTTACAAGCCCTCGGGCAGCAGCTACGTAGGAGGTTGAATCCCGACAAATGAAAGAGGTAGTTCGAAAGAAGTTCTAAATGGCAGATATTATCGGTGATTTACCCTATTTCGCATACAGATGGGTGCTCTGCTCGTGTAGTACTAAAGAAAGTGGGGGATAATCGTTATCAAGACTGGAAACAATATCTTACTGCCATCTAGAAACGTTGACCGTGGAGAATCTGTACACTATAGAAAACTCGAATGCGCCACTGAAAGATCACTTTCCCGCCATTTCTAGATCGATGTCATCGATTAGCCTGATATGAATATTATCGTTTTGATGATATCTGCCAGTGTCCACCACACATGCCCCCTCCCAAGACCATAAAGACAATGAATTCACTCCGCTTCCCCACAAAGATTCGCCCATGATGTCTTTGGACTATGTATCGCCTCCGTGTACTTTTCAGAGACGCACGATGGCCATATTCTCCAATATGGTAGAAAAGACGATTGAGATTTTTATGGACGATTTCTCGGTGATGGGAAATTCATTTGACAATTGTCTAGCAAATTTGAGAATCGTACTAATAATGATGTGAAGAGACCAATTTAGTACTCAATTGGAGAAGTGCCATTTCATGGTACAAGAGGGTATTGTCTCTTGACACTGGATCTCCTCAAAAGAGGGATAGAGGTGGCATGTAGGCGAAGATTGAAGCAATTGATAAGTTACCTCCTCCTTCTTCTGCAAAGGGATCCGGTTTTCGCCATGCCGGGATTTTATAGCGGTTATCAAAGATTTCTGCTGCACGCGAAACCATTATCCAGAATTTGTTAGTCCAGTGGGATCCCATTCGACTCGACTCCCAATGCGCATATGAAGTCACTAAGATTAAGAATGTTGATCTCCGCTCCTATTGTTGCAACTCCTACTGGTCTTTTTCCATTTGAGCCGATGTGTGATGTTACCATACCGCGCGCTGGGGCAAACGAGAAGATCTTTCAAGTAATCTACTACGCAAGGTGACGCCAATGATGCTCAACTGAAGCACACGAAAGAGTCAGTTGCCACTGCCTTGCTTTCATAAATTCAGCCATATTTAATCGCGAAATAAAGTCGTGGTGCATACTGATCATTCGGCCATTAAGTACTTTATGACCAAGAAAGATGCAAAACCCCTATTGATTCGGTGGGTCCTCCTGTTACAAGAATTCGACGTAGAAATAAAGGATAAAAAGGGCACTGAAAATTTAGTGAAGCACTATCTATCGCTACTGAAGCGGGCCTACAGAGATGATTATTCAAACACCATGAATTTCCAGATGAGAACTTTCACATGACAAGAAGGCACCTCAGTTCCAGATTATGTGAACTATTTGTGTGCAAGTGCTATCCTAACTTAATTTAACTATCGAAGAAAAAGGCTCTTTCATTAATCTTAAGCACTACTATTGGGAAGATCCTATTCTCTACAAAGACCAGGCCGATCAAAGATATGAGATGTGTGCCCTCGAAGATGAAATGCGTGGTAAGATTTTGAACCATCACACTTCACCGTGTGGTGGACACTTCTGCGGACAGAGAAATGGGCCGCCAAGGTTCTACACCGGCTTTTATTGGCCTCTTCCTTATTTAAAGATAATATCTATTCGTTTCCACTGTGACAAGGTCGTTCCAACAAATTTGATTCTAGAAAGCCAGACGAGCCACCTAATGATCTCGCCATCTCAGCGGAGTCACTCTCGACCACGGATCATTTCGGGACCATTCCCCGCATCGCATAAACAATTTGTACATCTGTCGGACTATGTTTCAAAGTGGGTAGAAGCGATTCCTACAATTTCCACGCCATGCCAAGGTCAGACTCACCTCACAAGCAAAGAATATCTTCTCACGCTTTAAACCTTCGAGCGCTGTTGATCACGATAATGGTACACACTTCGCAACAAGTAATTGATAAGGTTTTGCAAAGTATGGAGTACGCCCATCGACATCCCTTGCATACCACCCACAACTAAATGGACAAGCAGAGTATCCAAACCCATGAAACAAACACATTCTCGAGAAGATGCGAAATGCTCCAGAAGGATCAATCTAAAAGACACGACAGACTCAGGCATACGCACCCTCATTTTAAGACCCCTTCGGTATGTCCTTTCACTGTGTATGGTAGAGCTTGTCATCTTCCTGTGTTGGAAATTGGAGACGAGTTTACTGGGCCACTCGACAACTAAACATGGACAAAGACATTGTTCGAAAACGACTACTTCAACTCAAGATTTCATGAGTCTCGTAAACGGCGATAATGAACGCCCGTGATTTGCAAGGCGAGAAGACCAAGGCCCGGCATGACAAAACACATCACCAAAGAGTTCACACGACAACAAGTTCTTTTATTCACCCCGCCTAAAGCTCTTCCCGAAATCAAGTCCCGATGGTCCTGACCCCGATGCTGACCAAAGTCCTTTCCCATGGAGGAGTCAAGTTTCACACCTCGAGAAAGGGACATTCACAAATAAGCCCAACGTTTGAAACCGCATTCATGGTGGCGGCGGTTATGCATAAGTAAGTCATTCCTCTGTCGTTTCGGGCAAGTAGGCGTGATAATCATCACTAATACCGGGTTTACGCTTCGTCACATCGAGATCCGTGGATCATTCAGCCAACGACATTAAACATAGCGCTTTTTGGGAGGCAACCCAAGTTTTCTAAAACTTTGCTTTTAAGTTTACAGCCGTATTGTTGTTTTAAATTTTTGAATTTTAGCCGCATCCATGATCGCGTTTCGCTTGTCGGGTTTAATCAAGGAGACTAGAGGTGTAGTCCGAGACTTCCAGAGGGTTCAGTCCGAAGGAAGCTAAGGCGGAGAGTTCTAAAAAATTGAGGTTTTGGTATATAAATTATCTTGGAGACTTTTCTCTGCCACGTCGCGACGTGAGATTTCACGTCGCGACGCCATTTTAAAGTCACACGTCAGCGACGTGAGATTTCACGCCGACGCCATTTTTCAGCTTCCGTCACGCCGACGTGTGATTTCACGCTGCACTTTTTCAAAATTTCCTCATCTTCCGCTACGCCATACGTGGATTTTTCACGCCGCGACGCCACTTAACACTTCACCGTCACGCTCGCGACGTATTCTCACGTCAGCGACGCCATTTTATGAAATCCTCGCCACGTCAGCGACGGATTTCACGCGACGCCACAGTCATTAACTCGCCACGCTATGACGTGGTCCCGCGACGTCGCGATCGCCATTTGCGTTGTCTCGCCACGCCGCGACGCTGTTCTACACCGCCGCGACGCCGCTCAGTCAAGTTTACCACGCCGACGTATCACGCCGCGACGCGGAGACTGGGTTTAAACCCTTGAATAGGCCATTTTTTGCCTTCATTCGCACAAACCTCTCCCCGAAACCCTAGCTCCTCCGCCTCGCCCGCCGTGGACATTCGAAGCTCTGCTCTCACCGGCTGGGGACTCCATCTGCTCGAACCCACCGTGGGTCACCCATCAGAGCGGTCGTGATCACAGTGGCCTTCCTGTTCACCGTGCATCCTGATCTTAGTTTGGGGCAACAGACTAGGCTCTATTTTCTGTGTTTTCATTTAGTCTAGAGTCCTCAGAGGTCTTCATTTCTGCCAACTAGGTTCTTTAGAGTTACTGAGTCATATTTGGGCTCTGTTAAGTCTTAAGTAGCTTTGAGTCCCTTAAGGTGTAATGCACATTAGGTGTTTGAAGTTTTGTCTAGATTAGGATGTCCGGCAAGCCAGAACTGGCTTCCGCTAAGTTTTAGCCCGTTGAGCCCCGACTCCCGCCTTTCTACGCCACAAGGCTTTGTAAATCATGATGCCATGATCGCTTAGCATAATTTGCAAAAACCGATCCTTTATTAAGGAGAAGGGGTTTCACCACCCCGACGATTTTTTTCGCAAAACGATCGAGGCCAGTGGCTACGTGCTTTCAGGTGCCAACCTCGCCTACCGCCATGAGCGAGTTCAATTCACGCTAACCCGCTCCCACGCCCTCAAAAAGGCTCGTGGTGCGAGGTGCATCGTCGACTTCAGCGCGAGTCGATCAATACCACATGGCTCTCGGTTATCCTAACGTGTCTCTTTCGACGCTTCTCTTCCGGCGAGCACTCGACTACCATGAGGTCATCCGAAAGCACCAAAGGTCGCAGTGAGTGGCGGGAGCAAATAAATACGGTCACGCAAGAAATTTCAAGGCCAAACATTCAGCCTACATCTTGGCGGCGCGCAGAACATTTATCACTCGCCTTATGATCGACTTACTAATGCGTGTGTGAGGTGATCGCCCAAATACCCTTGCTCAACCACGCCTATCTTACAGGATATACCATTCTCGACGTCAAGGGTGCTTATCGAGGATGCCATCCTCCATAACCGGGATGCGAAAATAAACCTGGCACTTTCGATCTTCTGGCCAGGCAAGGGGCCCGGTGCCCTCGACGACAATGAGGCCTCGCCATCCTATCAAGGCCATATTCATTGCCGGACACACCTGTGTCCCGCACCCGAGGGGGTGTATGATCGGACACGAGCCATCTGGACGAGGATGAGCCTCCGAGACCAATATGTGGCTCGCTATGATTCTCGGGTGACACCCAGAGGACATCGCCAGCCCCTCATCTCGACCTCCACCACCACCCCAGCAGCCTCAGGAGACCGTCCCTCCTAGCCCTTCACTCCGTACATCGAGACCCTGCCTCCTCACCGAGCGCTTTGACGCCTTCGGGATGAGACCTGTGAGCACCGCCGCCTCACATACGTGACATGGAGGTGTCGCGTGGCCGATATGCGACTGCTCTCCGCCAATCAAAGCATCCTACAAAGAAGAAATACAGTACTTATGCGGTGCCAGCCAGCCTTGCAGGCTTCACCACCCACCGCCACGCCACCGCAGCGATCTCCAGGAGTCCCTTACCCTCTATATTTGGATTTTACCAAAGGGGGACACCGATCTTTCTTGTCAGGGGGAGGCATTTTGTTATGTTTTATTTCTAGCCAATGGTTTCCATTATTTTGGTGTGTTAGTAGTTTATAGCATTTTTAGTTGTTCGTGATATGAGTTGTGTTTTATTTTAGTATCGTATGCATCTCAGAAGTAGTGTTTAGTATTGTCTGAGTTTTCGTCTTGTTTGAGTTTTTTGCGGGCATTGCATTTTTGCTTATGATTGATGAATATTTGTTAGTTGTTGCATACATCCTCATTTTTGCATATAGTGATAGTTGCATACATGTATGTCCTAAGTTGAAAAATTGAGGATCATTTGGATTGATTGCACCATAGAAGTGTTCGAGACATATAGTCAAGCGTGATACTCTGTGAATTAGTCAATAAGTGAAAAGGGCCAAGTGAACTAATTCCTGCAGTAAGACACCAATTCTCAAAGACCAGCCTCCACACACACATTAGTGACTTGCAGAGGCATAGAGGTTTAACAACCACTAAAGTTCAACCAACCTAGGAGATTCGAATCCATTCAAGTGATAGGACACCTAATGAAAAGAGGATTGCCATCGAGCCCAACCAAAAAGAGAAAATACAAAAACAATAAAAGAAAGAAAAGAAAAGAAAAGAAAAATGATAAAAATAGGTATAAGTATAGGAATAAGCCGATCATCCAATCTAACCTGCAGTACGCCCGAGGGGCCTATCAAAGCCTAATGCCCCGAGCCAACTAAATGAGTCATCGACTTCACGCCTGCTACATGACGTATGATGGATCGCTCACGCAAATCCAGGCCATTATTTGGTTGAGTGTTCTGTGGGTGAAGTTTGAAGGAATTGAATGCCCGGTGCCCAACTAACCGGTGGGGAGTCACCACTGGAACTCCCGCTAATGTGGACACTTAACTAAAACCGCCGCACTAGGTTCTTTCGCTTGTTACATAGAAATTTCGGGGCCTTGGCTTGGCTTCAAGCGGAATAAATAGGTGCGGTTTCGTGATCCCTTTTTGCTTTAGCTCGCTTCTTCCTAATAGGTAAGTTGAACTTAAGTTTGGGGTATCTGGCCAGACATTCGAGGCCATCCACCATGAGCACATGTGGGTTTTGGGAATGGCCATCATCAATTACTGAGCGATGCACTAGTCGGGCCACCTACCTTAATCGGTTACCGAAAGTCAAGTATATGTATGCCTTTCACCGAACATCGAGCAAACATTGAGTATGCGAATTAGTCCAAATTGATCCATTATTTTTCAGCATGAGCAATGGCCATTGTCTTAAAGGTTAGCCGTGATGGTGCTCGAGTGTGTGTGTCCTCGTTTAGAGTCAGGCTTCTTGCTCGAGGACAAACAAGAAATTGTTCGGGGGTGTGATGAGTGCTTAAAACACCTAGATTACACTCAAGGCGGGCCTCGCATTTTCATGTTGTTTGGCATTATTTATATAGTTTGGGTGTTAGATCTCTTATTAAGTGTTTATTTTGAAATACAGCTCAGACGAGGCAAGAAGAACATCTTTGGAAGCTTTTGAGCAATAAGGAGTAGGCAGAAGATCGCCACGTCGCGACGCTCTCACGCTTCGACGTCACCAAGTCACGACGTTGAGGTCAACTATTACGTAAGTCAACCAGCCCCCACGCCGCGACGCCCCCATCGCCGGGCGACGCCCCTATCGCCAGCGACGTTTTCATCACGCCGCGACGCCACCAAAATTCCGATCCCATCATTAAATGCGAGGGCTCGAATCAAGGGTATCAAGGACGGCTACGTGAGAGATCTGAATCGAGAACTTGCAAATACGTGATCAAGGATCTCCTCAATCTTTGTATTAGTTTTCCTTATTGTTTTGATTTATTTTACAGATCACATGAGTGATGTTCTTCATATTACTTATATTATTTCTTCCTTCATGATGTTCTAAACTTCTTTCTAGGTTACATCAAACTCCCGCCATGTATAATGGATTAGAATTTAACCTTCATGTTAATCAATTGTCATAATTTATCACATCCGCCTATTCCCGCATGTTAATTATATGACAATATCTGGCCAATATTAACATACTTACACCGAAGATCCGAGATTCGAGAGATGAGGGCGTATTCAAAGGATCTCGTAGAGGTACTTTGTACGATTCGTAATAGAGATATCTTAACTCGAAGGTGGTTTTGGTTGAACATTACATTTCTGAATAGCCGTAGTCGATAGAGATATACTTATCTTATCACTAACAGCGAATATACCTCGAGAGAGGATATCTCGTAGCAAGATTCACCTTCAGCCATTGATATAAACAATCAATAACAACATCTTTAGGAGAATAATCCATCGAATGTGACAGGGGAGATTTAACCCTAGGCTCCTCATTATCAATCCACCAAAACCAATAGTTTGGGCTAAGGGGCCAAGATTTAAATTCCATCTTTGTGAACTATTCATTCAAGATATCAGCTCGAAAAGCGTAACATCTCGTAGTCAATTCATCTTTCCCCGTGATCGATACTGCATACACTAGTACACTATATTACTTCGAGGCGACGCGCACTGCGCAGATAGCGTATATCTTATACACCACGCCAAATTGGCCAACCACGTCGCTTGAGGCCTGGCCATCCCGACTACCGGGTATTCTCGGGTTTTACCACGTTGACGGAGGCTCCGCTTCACCCCGACCTGGGCTTGGCATTACGGGTTTGCCACGCCGACGTGATACGGCTTCGACCTCGACGGCCGTATTCTGGTTCGCTTATCGTTGACGGAGGCCTGGGCCACCCGACCCGCTTGGGTATTCCTGGTTCACTGCTGACGCGGAGGTCGGCTCGATCTCGACTGGGCTTGGTATTTCGGGTTTCGCCACTATGACGGAGGCCTGGCTAATTCAATGCCAGATGAGTACATGGCAAACAATTCCAGCATAAACGCTGGTTTATGTGGTACGGACGCTTGTCGATATTTTAAACGTGTATAACTATTTTAATACTACGGTTTCGGTGTGATTTCATGGTTATTTTTATCACTGATGACTATACATGTTTTGTGCTCGCTTTATATCAGGTACGCTCGTGATTATGTTTTCTACATCGACGGCTAATCTGGCTGAGCACGATCCGCATATGTCGGACTCGGGGGTAAAAGTCGGGTTTGTGAAATGTTTCTAAATCCGGAACTTTACAAAGAGTGAACTAAGGTTTCGAGAGGAGAACCATTGAAATATAAAAAGGTTATTTTTCCTTATAAACTAGCGCCACTCAATCGGCATTTATTATCTCACATTATTGTTTTAAACTGCTCCCTGTGTCCGCATGCAGCCGTAGGTCTATTCACGCCATCTGACGTTTCCTCCGCCACACAAATGACGTACTTATCGCATTTATCTATTCTGAGTTTGTCAGATTGACTTATTCATTTTACTGCACTCTAGATCCACAATACTCTGTAACGCCTCGATATCTACTTTAACTTTACTTAATCTCACGATAATTGTCATGTTTATATATATATTTATGTATAATCGGGTATTAAAATTAATTCATGGTGTTACTCCTTCCTTATAGCGGGTTCCACCGTATCTTCCCCAGAGCATACAAGGACTTCACCAGGCTTGACCACCCGAACCGGAGGGTATCCTGCCTGTCCCGTCACTGCACTAACAAAGGTCAGATGAATCTATATAACAGCGTAAGGTCAGACGTTATGAGCCAGAGACTTAGTTTTAAGAAGGGTCTTTGAAAACACGGCTGACCCGACGACTAGCAAGTTCCAGCCCAATTGGGAGGGGCCGTATATAATAGTGAAAGTAGGGGCAGCCGGCTCATACGTACTCAATAAACTAGGCGGGACTCATGTACCTAGGATGTGGAATGCTACACATCTTAAGAGGTATTTTCAAAAAAGTTCCCTTATTTAATTAAATTTTCCCTTGAAGTGTTTTCTTTCAATCTTTGAAACCGTCCCCGTGCAAAAGCCTAGATGTGGCTCTAAGCCTGCTAGCACTACAAAAAAACCAGACATGTGACTCTAAGCCCGCTGACACTTTTAAAAGACTAGACTTGTGGCTCTAAACTTGTTGTCACTTTCAAAAGACCAGACTTGTGACTCTAAGCATGTTGGCATTGTCAAAAGACCAAACTTGTGGCTTTAAGCCTACTGTCACTTCCAAAAGACAAGACTTGTGGCTCTAAGCCTACTGACACTATCAAAAGACCAGACTTATAGCTCTAAGCCTATTGGAACTTTCAGAGAGCCAACCTCGTGGGTCATAGCCCATTGACGTTTGTTTAAGCACAACGGTAGCTCTTAAGCCTGTTGGAAAAAGCCTAAGAATGGTGCCTTGCCCACGACCTGTGCACACCCTACCAAAATTTAACCCTAAATGACTTAACTATCCGAGTTCCGATGTTGTGAAAAGGATGAGAAATAATAAAGACCATCAGATAGAATACTAAAAATCGTATTTATTAACAACTCGCGGCCAAACAGTATCTGCTACAAAGCTCGCAAAAAAAAAAAATCTGAGGAAAGGTAAGGAGAGCAAGTCAACCCGATCTTTAGCTTAGACGCCTTTCCTCATAATCCCCGTCGACTCGGGATCATATCCACATCTACAAGGTCGCCTTTAGTAACTACCTAAGCAAGCACCTGTGGTTCACAAAAACTTCTAAGCAACTGGGTTGGAAATGTCGGGCATGCAATCAAGAACCTCTTGTTGGCTTCCACAAATGTTGTGTTTGAACATACAACATCCGTAAATGTGAGGGGCAAAGATCACCTGTGGCCTCGTAGTAGTCCTCTTCCACGGCTTCTTCGCTGCATTGCTCGACGCCTAAAACCTCGGGGTTCACACCAATCACAACCCGTTAAAAACTTATGAATGTTGGGTAACCTGATACCACACTATTGGGTCCTCTTTACAAAGACCCATAATTTACCAAAAATTGGACATAGTCTCCTTTGTATAAGGAGCTCTACCCAAAAATACAACTTATACAACAGATAATAGCATGGCTCATTCGGGGCCAAATATCATATCATGACCTCTCCCGGTCCATCTACGAGTAAAAATGGCCACATAAGGTCCATTTATCCATACTCAAACATAATGCACAAGGCTATAATATCATAGTCCTTAAGAGTTTAATTACAATACTCTTTACACAAAAACATATATAAAAACACTTTGTTCTAATATATTTTACAAAAGTAAGAACCAGAAGCCTAGCGACTTTCTTCGCAATGGCGTATGATGGCGTTATCTCTGCACCTCCTTGTACTTGAAAGGGGTCCCACGGCGGGGTGAGCAATGCCCGATGAGAGTAAGCTCTACGGAAATTTCTTTCACGCTGAATGTACGTGCAATGGTTATGTCACCAAAAAAAACACATTCCAATCAAGATTATGCAAACCTATAATGGAATTCTACATGCCATGAATGAGATGCGACTCACCATGTCCCATGTATCGAGTCCTTGCCGACTCCATCAAACCCAAGTCCCAACCGACTCCTATCACACAATGCCTAAATCCATGTGTGATAAAATCCATCATTCTTGGATGACATCCAATGATCATTTTACAAAACAATTTCATTTGTTTTCAAACAAAAATCTTTTTGGATGTTCACCTCAATTATCATTTGTTTTCAAAAATCTATGTGTCTTTTATGGGTGTAATTTTCCGGGGTCCATCGCGGGCTTGGAAAACCTTCACACTTTTAAGGTTTCAGATGGATCCATATGTGTAACCAAAAGATGTAATTTGTCACGAGCACGTAATTTCATTTTCCATTTTAAAACTGTGCGACTCAATTTGGACGTTGTCCCATTTTCTGAGCCCACACAATCAACACCAAACGCAGTGTTAATTTACAATCATGCAAACCGTGGAACTCTATTGGACGTCGTCCAAGGTACCGTTTCCACCACCCATTCACCAACAATGGTGAATGACAACAACCATGCATACACACCCATTTCATGCGATGTACCCATCCATATGAAATGAAATTATGTCATTTCATGTTTATGCCATGTCTCTCACACACACACACACACACACACACACACACATATATATATATATAGATGCTATATTGACAATTTCATTCATGCATTACACCCATGCATCACTTGGAAAATTATATCAATCAATATACAATTTCCAATTAAATCATTAAGAACTATGCCAATATACTATACACATTATTATACCTCTCCACATAAGCCAATACATTTGACATATTGACATTTAATCACTGTCACTCAAGCATGTCATTCAAACTCAAGCAATGACAATCTCATCCTTAAGATTTTAATTGTGTATGAGATGCCCATAAACATTCCACACAACAAGCCATACTGTACCACAGATAGTTCCTGAACTCGGTTTAAAAACCAAATTTCCCTAACAAATCCCAAATCTAGACACAAACCATTAAACAACCTAAGCTATACCAGTCCCGAAAAACGAACCATAACTTGAGTTATAGAGGTCTAATTTGGGTGATTCAAAAGCATAACATCAAGTTCTCATATGTATTACAATTTTCAAGGATTTAGTCCAAATTTCACTTTTTTCCCATAACCAAAAATCAGTCCTAAAATCTAGACAAAAGAGGTTCGCCAAAATAGGCAACCTATCGCAGCCTCCTCGAAACTAAACCATAACTCAATATAGAGGTCCACTTGGGGCATTCAAAATTCTAAACTGCTATCAACAGGAGCCACAATTTCCTTGAAGGATACTAGTCCAAATTCTTACTTTTTTCCAACCAAAAATCAGTCCCAAAATCCGGATCAGAGGTTCACTAAAACAAGGCAAACATATACCCCGAAACTTGACCACAACTTAGGCAGAGGTCCAATTTGGGTGATTCAAAAGTCTAACATCAAGTTCTCAGATAGAGCTAGAATTTCCTTGAAGGATACTAGTCTAAATTCTCCATTTTTCTAACAAAAAATTAGCCCCAAAAACTGGACATCATATAGGGTCAAAAATGGCACTATTCCCATAACCTATTATTTTACCAAACAACCTTGTGGTAAGGCCAAACAAACTCTTTGGGCATGAAACTCAACCAAACAGCCCCTAGAATGGAAAATAAACCAAACTAGGAAGAATCCCTACCTCTTTGAGTGAAGACGAAGCTTTTGGAAGTCTAGGAGACCCGAAACCCACGATCTCCGTAATCCTTCTCACTTGAATCTCTCGACCTAAATCCTTGCTTCCTGCACTCCACGCGTAGCTCCTGGCCGAGCAGATGGACTTGCCTCGTCCGACAAAAACCGAGCAACCAAACTCCGTAGATCGTAGAGAGAAGTTGGAGCTTCTCTTTCTACTATCTTTCTCTACTGCTTTCTTTCCCCAATGCAAATTTGTTATTTTCGGCCCCCAAAAATCTGATTTTAACCTTTTGTCTAACTTAATTCTTAAGTTTGGAAACATGACCCACATCACGCCATGTGTCCATTACTCATTTAGGTCTGTTTCTACCCTGAAACAATTTATTTCGTCCCGGTACAAATTCAATTTATTTTAAATGAACTTTACTTAATTTATTTTACTCTTTCGAGATTTTTCTCAAAAATCCTGTTTTTTGGGTCCAACGAACACTCAACGGCTCGAAAATCATGAAAATCCGACCGTCTCATAATTTAACGAAATTCATCTAGGTAACTAGATTTCACGAGATGAATCCAATGGTGAGGTCCGTTTCGTCATATGAGATATAGAAAAATTCCAGTTTTGAAACTTGCACATTAGCGGCAATTTGCCGTTTTGCCATTTTTTGGAAAAATTCAAATTTTCCCGGGTTTTACATAAAGGGAGGATACTTCATCTTTCGCCGCCCTAAGCTCCAATGCAAGAGACGTCGGCTCAACCTCCGTGGTCGGCACCCACTCGCCATGAGCCGCTTCCTTCAAGAACCACCGTGGTGTCTCTGACTCATCTAAGTCATCCTATGCCCGTGCTCAGGTCACCACGCGACGGTAGCTAGTCAAGCAATCTAAGACTCATCCTTAGCCTCATCCCTATCATTTTCTGAGCCTGTGGCTCTATCAGTGCCCTCCTTAGCCTTCCGCTCCAAATATCTAGACTTAGACTTGGCCTTGCCGAGGGCGTCATCTAAGGAATTGTGCTTGGAGACGGCGAACCCAGCATAGCATCGTAGCTACTCGGCATCATTTAGCCGGAGATGGAGTTCCCTATGCTAGTGTGCCATGTTCCAGATGGCAGTAACAACCTTCAAAAGAGGAGGCATTAGAACATAATGACGACACAAGAATTTGAAAAAAAATAGAGGGGGAGTGAGAAGAGGTTAGAACATACCAGCTCCACCGTCTCATTGAAATCATGGTTGCCTATGTGCATTCCGTTCTTGGCCACGCTCAAGTAGGACTTCTTGTCCAAATAACTGGGGAAGGGGATGGAGTACTCCTCTGAGAGCGCCACCACTTGTATCTGATGGCTGATGGAGTAGAGGTCACGCATGTTGGCAATGGAAGTAGCCCTCTGGTTGAAGGGGCTCCAGTAGTCGATGATCGATTAGGAGGTATCAGGACCCAGGATAGGCGCAGCCGACGAAGGCCACTCCCACTTCATTGGTATGATGGGTGAGTTGAGCACGAACCTGCCAGGCCCCTTTAGCCTACGGGGGGCGGCATTCGCAAGCCTAGCCGAGAACGATAGCTCAACGGTTATCTCCAATGGAGCCTCCCCCACTGCTATGTCAGTATTAGGAGGCCCCCGTCTAAAACCCCATTCTCTAGTGACGTGTAAGGCTCCCTGGGAGCTTCCTAGGCGGCACGCCCTCCAAAGCCAGCAAGGCGTATGAAGCTCGTTCCGAAGAATCAACAATGACAACAGTTGGACTGTCTTGAGCCTCCCCATTCGGACTAGACCGTTTAAGGCGTTTTCCGCATGACACTTCAAAGCCAGGGGTAGTTTCCCCATGGGAGCTTGCAACTCGCTTGCCCATCCGCGCAGCGAATCCAGCAACTAGGCTAGACATGTCGCCCTCCTCCTCCTTAGTCGGCTCGTTAACAATTGGATCTGTCTAATCCATAAAGCCCTCTAGTCCTGCGCTAATATCCTTGGTCTGTCCACCCTTCTTTGCTTTCTTCTTTTTCTTCTTCTTCTTCTAGCAGCTTGAGGGGCAGGTCGTGGATCTCGCTCAGCTACAGGTAATTGGTCGGACTGAACAGATCCCACCAACGCTCCTACAATGACCTTGGCTTGAGCAGAACCCGTTTGCGAGGAGCTGCTAGGAATAGAATTGAAAAGGTGGGCAAGTACAAAGTGCTCTCCCTTAACAAGCTCTACCAGTAGCGGACGGGGGATGATAGGGACAATGTAATCTAAAGGCTAATAACTTCTAACTCCCCAAGTTCTTCACTTCGAAGGAAGAGCTTCAGGGTTGTGGTCCGCCTCGGTAATCTCGAGCAACCGTCTGATACACTCCAGACTGGCTTTCCTAACTCAACTAACTAGCTAGCCTCACTTGCGCTGACTTGCAAGGTCCGAAGAAAGAGTCACAAGACACCTGAGATCTTAAAAAACAAAAACAAACGTGATTCTTAATAAGATGGTAATAAACCTGGAGGAGTAGAGACTGGTTCAGTCGAAGGAAGCCCCGAGAGCCTGGGCATCTGCATCACGCACTTAACTAAAACGACCCTTTCGCTGATCTTAAGGAGTCCGTTACAATTTTGATCTAGATCCAGGGGCGACGTAAATAGGTGGCCCCCAATCCCAAGCTTCAGAGTGTAAATGAAGTAATTCTCTACTAGTGAGATATCCAATTAGTAGAGAGAGTTCAACACACTACAACCCATAAGAATCCGAAAGACATTCGGATGTATGAATGCAAGAGGTGCCTGGGAAAAAATGCAGGAACTGTTTCACTAATGACGAGATGGGAAATCAAAGTCCCGAGGCAACCGGCTTCTCGGCAAGGCAGACACTCACATCCCGCCCATCCTAATCGAGACGTCTATCTAACAACTCCAGCTAACGTCGCCGGACTCGCAAAAGGATCTCAACTCCTCCACTCCGACATAGTAGCAAAGCAACAAGGTTGCTTACAAGCATGCATTCCTGGGCCTCCTACGCCTGACCTGACTAGTAGAAGTCTCTTCCTCACCCCTCGCCATACTACAAACAAACAAAAAAAGACAAAAAGGAAAAGAAAAGGATCAGCTTAAAGACCTCATAGTGGAAGGCTAGCCAAAACTGAGAGATGTGAAACCCCTTTGGAGGCTCGACAACACACTAGTAACCCAACCTAATGGGAGCGACCCCCAAACTCAACCCCAAAAACCATCTATAGCTTCGTCACCAGAGCCACACCTATGAACGATGGACGCATACTCAACAGAGGCAATGCAAATGAAGTTTGTAAAAACTTATCGAAAAACTAAAAGACATTGGGGAGGCTCTGATGATGGCTTTGAAGCAATGATTCACAAAAGCACAGGAGAAGAAAAGTTAAAGTAGGTGAAAGCCTTTGTGAAATGGTAAAATGAGCAACAATCGTAACCTAACCACTATATATAGGGGTAAATTGTCAAGAGATGCATTAATTGTGCGGTCAGATCATCATGCGCCGTAGACATATCGGGAGATGTGCACCACCAACACACATTGTGACCCAACATGTTTCACCTTCCGACGCATTCGAGGTATGCATGAAATTTCCAGTCCTGTCAACATTCCACACTCAAGAGATAAAGCACAGTATTTTCCCCAACTGAAAAAGCACAAAGTTTTAATCGGGGAAAGGGGGGCATTGTGAGTACCATGGTCTTTAGACCCACTACTCAACGAGCCCAAGGCCCATTTGACCCAAGGCCCACCTGGCCCGCAATGTGAAGCAAACCTGCCCACTACATATTAAACTCTGTAAGACTACTTGTGACAAGTGAGAACTGCGTCCGCTTGTGAAAGCTAGGAGTCTCCTCAGCAGCCGCCTGTGGACTCGCATGTCTGTGAGTTTTAAGTCCCTCCAACCGCCATCCTTTCGAATACGACAAGCCATATCGATAAATAGATAAAGACAAAATACGCTACGATATTTATCCATACCTCTCTTGCCTCCAAATCCCATATTTATCGATGAAAATCCTCGACATGAAACCAAATTCCCAGAGATAGTTTAAAAAACAAGATTTATCCCTAAAAATAAGAGATTCATCTCTAAGATGTGGAGGAAATTCTAAGAACCATTCGCCTATAAATCAAAGAAGATCCCCACTGGGAGAGGAATGTAATTCCAATCGTGTGAACTTCCTTCTTCTTTCTCCGTATTTTCTAACTTAATCACGGAGGGCGCAGCCACCCACCGTCTTGGACGCCTTTTGCAATTTCAGACAGACGCTGGACGCCTGGAATCAATCGATCTAGGTAACAACACTTTAGATATTATTATATGTTATTTTTAACACCCTGCTTGAGGGAGAGCATCAAATGCTCTCTGGAGTTACAAAAACAAAAAGTTCATTTTATTGTGAATCTCACCGGTTAGCAACTTGAGCCAATACTTGCAAAATAAACAAGAAACGACGTTGTTTTGTAGGACCTAAACGATGAAATTGAAGAATCGACGTCGTTTGAAAATTGAATGGGCCAGTCCGATCTAACCTCGGGATTGGGCCGATGGATGCAAGCTATGCCCTTCTTGGCCCATGTTGGAAGCCCATAACCCGACTGGCCCACGTTGGAGAGCCCACTCTTCCGAACACAATAGCAGGGAGAATGAGAGAGAGAGAGAAGTGAAGTGAAGAGGTTGGAGAGTGTCTGGCTTTTTTGATCTTGGAAGAATGGAACCCTACTCCTTCAACTCGGCCAGCATGGCCCAGAAAACATGGGAACTGGAGAACAACATTGTCTCCATGGAATCTCCCTCTACCGATTCCGACTCCATCTTCTTCTACGACGAGGCCGCCCAGACCAAGTTCCAGCAGGAGAAGCCCTGGGCCAACGATCCCCACTACTTCAAGCGCGTCAAGATCTCTGCCCTAGCTCTCCTCAAGATGGTCGTCCACGCCCGCTCCGGCGGCAACATCGAGGTCATGGGCCTTATGCAGGGCAAGACCGACGGCGACGCCATTATTGTCATGGACGCCTTCGCTTTGCCTGTTGAAGGCACCGAAACTAGGGTTAACGCTCAGGCCGATGCCTATGAGTATATGGTTGATTATTCCCAGACCAACAAGCAGGTCAGTCGCCTTCTTTGCAGCTTTTTTTTTTGTTAATCAGATGGATGGAAAGGAGCAGGATTCTATGTAACATGTTTGGTTACTGGAGAAGGATTAGGTTTTGTGTTACTGGTTTGGGATTGGAAGGCCTGGTTGATATTACGTGCTATCAATTGTCAGATTTAGCTTCCAAATGAACAAAACCCTAAATTAGGTGATACAACTATTTCTTTGGCATCTGAAAAAGATGAAAGCAAAGTTAGGTGATAAGGGAATTTTTGTCTTCTAAAAAAGACAGAACAAAGTTTTGGATGTAGAATTTTCAATCAAGCCTGCAATTATCATTCGCTTCGGGTGAGAGATTTATTTGGGGGGAAAAAGCAACATAAAGGATACTTACATAGAAGTCGATGTTCATGTATGGGTTTATGTATGGCATTATGTGTGAATACCATATTTTTTCTACTCTCACTTGATCCTATAGCATATATATATTGCTCAATTAAGGTCCACACATGATTCAAAATTTTATTTCCTTTCTTGTTTTTCTTCTTCTTCTTTCTTTTTCATCACTTTTCTTAGGGCAAACATTGCAGCAATAAGACACCAACTTGAGCTCTTTCGTATTCTTTGTTGAATCTAGTTGATATTGAAAATCCTCTAAATCAAGTACCGTTTTATAGTATATTTGGAGACTCTTCTTTGATTTTTATTTCGGATGCTTAGCTTGTTATTTTATTTGTTTATTTCTGTTGTCCCTGCCTTTGGTACTTGGTAGCTCTTATCTTGATCTACATTGCACCCATAAAACCCTCTAAAATGAGTATGACTCTAGTCTCTTTGTACCAAGATTTACCTTCTGATATATTGTTCTTATCACCAGGTAGTTTATTTACATTAAATGCGTTCCAAAATTTAAGATCCATATATTTATGCTATAGAAATAGCACTTTGTTGACTGTGTTGGAATGCTACATCTGCAAAATCTTAATTCATGTATCAATGTTATCTCAATATATTGATCATTTGTTATCTTGTATTGCACCTGCGATTTTAGTCTTTTCCTGTTCCTCTGCTCCTAACTAGGCTTTCTTGGATGCTCATCATGCTTCCTAGTCCCTAATCCCCCTGAAAGCTGGATGCCTTCAGTGGTGTACTATTGGTTGGGTAATTCAAGGCCTGGATGATTGGTCATTATTTTTTGTATCATAATTACACTTCTATAAACCAGTCAGTTGATGACCATCCCGTTTGGTTGAACTCCTTCCTGTAATTTGTGGAGGAGTCCATGGATAGAGATCATAGCCCTTTGATTGTGGAATTTCTTTCCTCCAATATTGTTCATCTGGTAAACTCTAGCCCATCATGCTGTTGAGATGATCTATTTGGTCAGAGTTTTTCAAACTTATCAAGGAATTGAACCTCTCCATTTGATGGATTTGCAAGATCATGAAATTCAAATACCATCCTTGTTCTTTTTTGTTAATATAACAACTGATATCAGTTTTGGAAATTGTATTAATTTACTAGTGTGTTTATCCTCAGAATATCTATTTATTTACAGAAAATCTGCTTTCATTGAATGTCTCTATTTTTAATGACCCTGGAATGTTTTAGAATGTTTCTTATCTATCCATCGGATGGTAGTTCTCTTTTCATTTATATGTTGATGAAGCTCTACTTCAAGTTCTATTAGTGCGAGGCACGTTTTGTAATTCATCCTTTTATAGGGATGCTCCCTGTTATTGCTATAGCTTCATTTTCTTAAATGAAATGTGGTGATGTAGGCAGGACGACTGGAAAATGTAGTTGGGTGGTACCACTCCCATCCTGGTTATGGATGCTGGCTTTCGGGTATTGATGTTTCAACACAAATGCTGAACCAACAGTTTCAAGAACCATTTCAGAAGAGTGGCTGATCCAACAAGGACTGTTTCCGCTGGAAAAGTCGAGATTGGTGCATTCCGAACATACCCAGAAGGATACAAGCCTCCAGATGAACCTGTCTCTGAATATCAGACCATTCCTCTGGAATAAGATTGAAGATTTTTATGTACATTGTAAACACAGGTTATTTTCTTACCCCAGATGCTCTTTCAAGCCTTCTTGCCACAGTTTTAAAGCTCAAGGTACTAATGCGCAAAAGTCTCCTAGATCTTAGGGGCTAGGTGCACATAAAGGCATGTGTTGATCACTAAAATCTATAAAAAAAGATTTAAAATCTAATACAATTAATAAAAAAATTAAGATTTCTAACATTTACCTAAAACTTTTTTTTTTTGATAAGGAGAAGCTTTCAATTTAAAAAAAAGGAAGCCAAAAAGGTGACCCAAAGTTTAGAGGGAGTAAACTAAAGGCACCAGAAGGCCTAACATTTAATATAGGAACATATAATAAAAAGAATAAGAACAGCACTTCTAGTATAATTAGAACTTTAAAAAATAACTGTAATTAAAAATAGACAAAGGAATTTATGAGGCATATCTCTCAATAAAAGACACGTCTTGGACTCTTGATAGGCAGTGGTTGAGCCTTGTCTTTAAAAACTATGCTTCTTAGTTTAATGTTGTCTGACTCCTTTTTCTATTCGTAGTATTATTCATTGGATATAACATATTTCAAGTCTTCTTGACTGTCATCTCTGGATCTTGTGGAATAAATATTGGGTCAACACTCTGTCATCTTCTCCTTTTGTTGGGGAATGGAGATTATGTTGCTGAATAAATTGATCTAGGTAAATTTTGTCATTCTTTTTTGTTAGTTATGCCATTTTCAATTAAATCATTTGTAGCAGCTTTTCTGAAATTAGTACAATTTTTGCATGGGCTTGTTTGCGTGATATATAATTGGGCTGGCTGTCCTTTCATTCATTGAGATACTTTGTTCTTATTATCTGCTGTCTTTGCCTTGGGATTAATGAATGCTCCTTGCATCTTGCAGCGGAAAAGCTGGAGCAGGCAGAGAATCAATTGCCTATTCACGTTTGGATTCCTAATAGCACCTTCCCAAAGAAAGAAAGAGGTCAGTATAATATCCTTCTTGATTTACTCACCCCAAACGCTTTGACTAACTTTATTAACCTTGGCAAACTCTAAGCATATTGACATGAACTGTTTTTTATTTTTTATTTTATAAAAAAAGAAAGAAAAAGAAGTGGAAGGACTTGAGCCACTACTAGTTTACTATATCACTAACAGCACCTAAATCATAACTGATTATTTCATTTTTATAATTTATGAACACGGTAAAATATCTGAACCATCTCCTGATAAAAAGGAACAAACCAAATGAGATTGACAATGCAAACAAAATACCAAAATGGTTGGATTAGAGATAGCATGAAGCTATTTAAAGAACACTGAGTTCTAGTAAGGTCATAAAATACTATATCCTCTTTTAATTGTATTTTTCCAATCTTTTTTTTTTTTGATAAATAGAGAATATATCAAAAGCGGGCCAAAGAAACTACTGCACGAGTACATAGGACATATAACATCGACACCCAAAGGCATAGAGACTTCATTTATGTATGCTTGGACCCACATAGAGATTGTTAAAAAAGATGCTTTTGAGTCTTTGATCTACCATCTCTGCATTTTTAAGTGATCTTTACTCTTTTTTTTCCTTCCGAACTAATCTAAAAATTCATGAGAGCGTTCTCTAAATCCTTCTTTGTACCTGGCCAAAGGGTCATGTCACCTAAGGTGAGTCTCTTTAACTAGGGCAAAATAGCCCATGGAATACCAAATAAAGATCACAATAGCTACCATAAAATCCCAACCTTATCACAATGTAGAAGAATTTGATCACTGGATTCTGCCTCTTCTTTACATAGAGCACACCTATTTACTAATGACTAACCTCTTCTTTGAACTTAGTTTAGAGTCGACACCCTACCCCTAATAAGCCTTCCAAGCAAAAAAGCTTCAGCAGGATGACATTGTTCGACTCCATGAAAAATACGGGCTTTTACAGACACACTTCTTGATATTACTCTTCCATACTAATCTGTTTGCCTCATCCATGTTCATTGACCACACTTGGAGTTTATATAGAAAACACTTCGTGATATCCGACACCCAATCATTCAAATTCCTTGCAAATCAGAAGCTCTATTTCATCCTTCCTCCTCTACTCCCATAAATTACTACCAAACTACTTAGCTTAGGCAAACAGGGATGGGATGGCCATGCATAAAAGGCTCCTCACTGCTACATCCATCCTTCTCAAATTTCACTCTTTCATTACCCATAGAAAAAAAGATCATGTTGAAGATGCTCACCTCTTTTTAGCTTTCAATAAGTCAGCTCCATGAGCGTCTCTACCTCACAAAACACCACTCCCTTCTTCCACCCCTTATTTCCCATTTACGACCTTCTTCTAAGAATATACCTTTCACAAAACAACACCGATTCCATTACAAAGAAGAGCTTTATTTAGCAAAGACAAAGATCTAACACCTAGACCACCTTCAACCTTGGCCTTGTACACAATCAACCACTACACTAAAGTGCCATTTTTTCTGATATATGTGCATGGTTTGTTCTGTGGTTCCCTGTTGGGCCACTTCATCAGGACTGTAGATGTGCTTTTGAAAGAAATTGTAGATGCTAATGGCAGTTATCAGTTCACCTACATAGGTGTTCAAGCTCTAACCAGATAAGTATATGCTCAATTTTCTGTTTGCCAAGTGTTCTGATTAGACAACACATTACCATTCCCCTCCTCTCCCTCTCCCTCTCCCTCCCTCTCCCACCCCAAACCCCCTTTTTTTCAGTATTACCGATTCCCAAATTGGATTGTTCCATTGACTGTTTTGGAGTAGAGTATGAGATTCTTGCTACCCTCTTCCAATATTAAGTATAACCAGTCAAACTGCATAAATTTCATATCTCATTTACCATCCTATCAGCTTCTTTATGGATTCTGTCCTTGGGAAACTCATGGATTCACAAAATACCCGTGAGGTTTGGACCTGAAGAAAAAGAAGAAAAGTAGAGTGGGGACAATGGTGACTTAGGCCTGAGTCCCCAGTAGGGACTGGGTAAGAAGAAGAAAGATTACCAATAAAAGTGCTTACAACAAAATCCACGCCCAAATATCACATGCCTTGAATTGCATTTTTCTGATGTGGATCTATTCTCATAGAAGCAAATTCATCATATTTATTGAATCTCATTTGCAAATCCATGTTTTATTTTTTGGGACCTCTTGTTATACTGCACCTTTATGTCAAAAGATCAGTTGGTATCTGGTTGGCTTTCCGCTGCCCCCAATAAACAGGAATTAATGTAAAAATTCTAATATTAGTTAAGATTCAATTGCTTTTTTAGACCCACATACTGTAGAGACCCTGCTTTCTTCTAATTAATTTCTTCTCATTTGATCTTAACCCCCCTCCGCATCTATTTCCATTATCCTTATTTGGAATTGTTTTTATGAATAGCAGGAGGAATCCCAACTTGCTAAGATAACTCGAGATAGTGCAAAGATTACTGTTGAGCAAGTGCATGGGCTAATGTCACAGGCGAGAGAGTCGCTTTCTATACGAAGTTTTTAAAGGCCGAGTTTTGGCTTCTGCTTTGAAGTATTTCTTCTATTTTCAGGTTAGTCAAGAGATTCTTTCTAATTCCAGGCGCCAGTCGGCAGATTCGCACAGAGCCGTCTGGCCCAGAACCCATGATTGAAACTTGATTTGGGTATCGTCGACAACAGTAGCTTAGCTTAAATATGCTTCCACATTTCAGATTTTCCCAACACACATCAAGCGAAAGAGGTTATAGTGCTGACATTCATTTTTATGGTGAAGTAAAATCCCTGGCTGATCATTTCGTTCTGGATGGTTTGTTTGGAATTTTAGAGTTTGCATATTGTATTTAGTCAACGTTTTGAAAACACCTTCAATAAGTTATCTTCGTAAAAAGACACTGTTAGTTAAATCTACACCCTTTTTTTTTTTTTTTTTTTTGCATTCAGAACCCAATTTAGTATAATAAACTGGATTGTATTTTGCCCTTGATACTTTGTTCTGATCCTGCTCAATCCTATCCTCCTCCCTGGCTTTGGACCAAACCCCTACAGGGTCTCCCACTAGCAGGACGAGACGATCTGGAAGTTTAAAAAACATGTCAGAAGCAGATTCTGCTTGCGCTTGTTTGGTTACTGTTTTTGAAAACACTTCCAGAAAATAGTTTTTAAAAACAGAAACCAAACTTATCCTTTGGTTCTTATTTTTGAGAACACCTTTTTAATTATGAAAAATACGGTCAACACTAAAAAACTTGTTTAGTTTTCATTTCTTGTGTACACAGATAACTGGTGTTTTCTGTAAATTAGTGTTTTAAAATACAGAAACTCCTAAACTTTTTTCTCTATCTTCCGAAATGAAATCTGAGCGACTAAGTGAAAATAGCTTCATCGATTCCACCTTAAAAGCATATTAGCCCAGAATGTTGAGGTTATGATTAAGTAAACCATTGTCAAATATACTTAAACCAAAAGAGGCTTTAGCGAGTGATTCCACATCAACCCTCATATGATTCAGGTCTTGCCAGCAGCCTCAAGAACATTACTTATTTTTCCTACTACAACAAAAATCTAAAAATAACCTTGGATTGATAAATATCTCATTGTAGTTTTAAGTGACTAGCATAAGAGTTAAAAAATCCAACTCAATAATACACCTTAAGACACAAGTCACATTTGTGGGTATTGGACTCCTGCAACTATCCCATAATTATAAGAATTGAACATTGGCCTGAAACCTAACCTTTCCAAACAAATTACAGCACAAACTTGATCCCAGTTCTCCTTGGCGCATTCAGCCTCCAGGGCCAGGCTAGGCAGCCCCTAACATTCCAACATAAAACAGAGATTGACAAGTTGGGGGGTTCTAGTCCTTTCCAAAATCAGCATTGTAGTGAGCACTTGATTCAAGTTTCTTGGCCTCATTCAGTTTCCGCACAGCCTGAAACAGTACACACAAAAACAGAAAACGAACTATTGGGTAATCATTAAATACAGTTTCAGACTTCCAGGCAGTGTGTGGACACACTTGACAACATTCGTCCTAACGTTGCCTTCTATTGAGAATTGACTAAGGATGTAGCCACATTTCATAAAATCCATTAAAAAAAAACCATACTTTTTGACCTCATATAAATATTTTAAAGTGCATATAGGCAAATTTTTTTAAAATCAAATAAATAATTATTTCCCTTCCATTATTTCTGAGTAATTTATGCATTATCATGATGAATAGCAGAGAAATTTTCCAGATTCCGTCTGTTGCTTATACTGTCTTGTGCCATAAGACCAAGGCATACTTACTACACTAAAAAAAAGAGGACAAAGGCATGAGAGAGACCAAATTCCCATTTCAGTATTTTCTAAGTGCAGAGTCCTTTCATCCATGAACTCCAATTTAACACCCAAAGGGAACCATGCCCAGGAATCAAATGTAAATGGTCACATTCCATACTCTATTAAACTATATTAGTGAAGGTAATTTTATTTTTTATTTTTTCTATAAAAGTAAGTCAAATATGCAGTTTGAGAAGCAAGAAGGTTACTCTCAAAATCTTCATGGATGACATAGTCAATGCCTGCACGACTGCTGACATCCCAGCTTCAGTGCAAACATTACGAAGATCGGCTCCATTAAACCCCTAAAGCATATGCAACACATTAAATTCTGGGGTTAAGCATGAGGAGGAAAGCTTTGGATATAAACAAACAATCACCAACTCACCTCAGCTAGCTTTACAACAGCTTCATAGTCGATTTCACCATGTTTAGCAATTCCGGCAGCATGGATTTTAAGGATTTCCATCCTTGATTGTTCATTTGGCAATGGAATTTCTATCTTCCTATCAAGTCTCCCAGGACGAAGAAGTGCAGGGTCCAGAACATCAGGTCTATTTGTTGCCATAATCATTTTGACCTAGGAAACCCACACTTCCCCATTAGTTACTTTTCAGACAATCACAACACCAAATACAAAAACACATAGACAGATGTTGAATGATTCTTATATGCTTGCAACCAGAAATAAGTTTAACAAATGGTCATACACAATCAAGTCAAAAGAGCAAACTGGAGTTGTTACTGATAGTAGAAACAAGAATACCTTTCCCAGCTGATCAACCCATCCAGTTGGTTGAGCAACTCCATGAGTGTTCTCTGAATTTCACGATCGGAAGACTTACGTTCCTCGCTGAAACGACGCCCACCAATGGCATCAATCTCATCCATAAAAATGATACAGGGCTTGAAAAGCAGAAAGCAGTAGTTAGAATATTATTGGCAAGGCTTTCAAAAATTGAAAAGAATTCCTATGAAATTTGAACACTTACTTGGTGATCACGCGCATATCCAAACATCTCCCTTATCAATCTTGCACTTTCACCAATATATTTATCAATAATGGCACTTGAGACAACCTAAGCCCACCGAAAGAAGCATAAAATGTCAAATTTATTATAACAATAAATCAAAATAGTTAAAGGAAAAAAAAAGTCACACAATAAATTCTCACCTTCAAAAAGTTAGCATCTATGTTGCTTGCAATTGCTCGGGCTAACAGTGTCTTGCCTGTTCCAGGAGGTCCATAAAGAAGAACACCCTGAAACAATTGAGAAATTTTGTTTCTAAATAATTTTAGATTTTCTAGGCAGCCAACTGAAGAAAGATGACCTCAAAGGCAATCATGGGGAAGGTCATGAACATGGCTCAAGATTCACCAAGTCTATGGCTGAAAGTACCTTGGGAGGCTTAATCCCCACCCTAAGAAAGAGCTCAGGATTCATTAGGGGCAATTCAATAGATTCTCTGAGTTCTCGAATCTGGTCTGACAGCCCTCCCACTGCTGAGTAGCTAACATTACCTGGGTCTTCATGAAGCATGTTATAAACAACTGGATCCACCTGTAAACCAAAACATGATCTTTTAGATACAACACAATCCCATATCTTCACAAAATAGCTAAGTTAAATATCAAAAGGAGCAATGAGTAATGAGCAACACCTCTTTATATGAGCATATTTTAATCATCACTAACACCTCTTTCAAAAGAATTCAATAGAAGGTACTTACTGTGGAAGAGCCCGCATGATAGTCAGAGTGGTCATATCAAGAATCCGCACGGGTACCTATGGTTAGCCTTGTCCACTTTGACATACACGACCACATACCTTGGTCCACTGCTTGCTTTCACTATCACTGAAAAGCATACAGGACATTACTTAATATGTTAATCGTCACCTAACCCCCAAAACCTAGACATAGAGGGAACAAAACCTATCCCACTCTGAAATCAAATTATATGCATTTTTTCTTTTAGAAAAATAGGGGTCATTAAAAGTCCGAAACAGGCAGACACATTTGAACAGAAATTTGGCCAGAACTGGATTTTAGCACAATAATAGCATCAACTGTGGGATCTGAGTGCTTAAATATAAGAATCTGTGTGCTGCCCCTCACTCAATATTGAGAGCTTCAAGAGATCTTTTTTCAAAGGGAGAAAAATGGAAAGTTGAAGTTTAATGGAGAAGAGATGAGAGAGTACAAAAATCAGCTTCATGACCCCCAAACCATACCCAAATCACACTTAACAATCAAAGGAATATTTAGAAATGTAATTACAGCGTTCGTTGTCAAGAGGCCTCAGAACTTCGCCTATAATTTGCCCAACACTCTGAAGTGATTTCAAATCATCTTCAGTTTTAGCAAATTCCTTTTTGGCAGCCCGCAAATTCTCTCTCACTGCAAACAGCCAGTTCCAACAGATATCAGTTACAGCAGCAGCATATAGAAAAAAGAAAAATTGCAAGACAAAAACAGGTTTATTATATGAATCAGTCAGTCGATAACAAGATAATCTAAAATGATCTACCATGCATTGCGGCCAACAAAACCAAATCCCCCCTCCCCAAATAGTGCATGCCTCCTTCTCCATGTTGTATGCCTTAGCCACCTAGAAAGAGGTGAGGGTGGTAGAATTATGGAATAAAGTTGTGAAAGAGGTCAATAGATCAGATCCTTCATATCTCCAAGAATTTGAAGATCATGATCAAAATTTTCGTCCCACGGGTGAGGATAAGCTATTGTTGAAGGATGTTAAGGAAAAAGGGTTGTCGGTAAAGATCATGTATAAAGGTTTTGATATCTCCCCCGCCTATGATTTCCCCTACCACTTGGTTTGGAATCTGGGCTGTACCTCCAAAATTGAGTCTTTGTTAGGAAGTCGTTTGGGGTAAAGTGTCATGCTGGATCAACTTAAACGTCAGAGAATGACTTTTGGGTAAATAGATGTTTTATGCGAGGAGGACGAGGAAACCATGACCACTTATTGATTCATTGTAAAAGTGCTAAAATGTTGTGGAATCTTTTTTTCAATTGTTGGGATTAGCTGGGTTTTCTCGCATTCGGTCCTTCACACCCTTTTAGCTTTGCAAGGAGCTGCTGTGGGTAAAAAGCGCAAAAAAATTTGGATGGCAACCCCCTTGTGCCTATTTTGGACTCTCTGGCGCGCTAGAAATAGGTTGGTGATCAAGAACAAGGTCACCTTTGCCCAAAGAATTAAAGCTAACTTTGTTTCCAATTTGTAGACTTGGGCTAACCTGTATAGTGTTGATAATACAAACTCTATTTTGATTTCACATGGTCGTATAAGGTGGCCTCGGCCTGCTCCCGCAGTGGTAGGCATTTCTCCTGCTCGTCCTCGCCCACTAACTACGCACACCCTGGGATCTTCCCATCTCTCATAACATTTGCTTTTAACGATCAAAAAATATATCTCCAAGCATTTGAATGATTAGGAGTTGGATACATTCTCTATAAACTACAAGAGAAAGTGGTGAATAGGGAAGAAATTTGTCAAAGCTCTTTAATGTAAAGCAAGTTGTTACTTAGGTCCCACCTAAGCAAGCTTTTTTGATTAGGAGGTCAAATAGGGTAAAGTAGAGACTCTATATTAGCTTCAAGTAAGAGGATGGTTGTTGGCTTACAAATGCTTTCTCTATAAAGTTGAGGAAGAATCCATTAATCACATCATTCTCTATAAACTTCTTCACTCCTTTCTTTGACCGAGCCTCTGTGGCCTGATAATTCGAAAGGGCCTCTAGTCAGGATTGTATACGGGTGGGGATGGAGACTAGCCAAAATAGCCATGTTTAATCACCCCGCTTAGGGTGATGCTGCCGAAGGAGGGAACATCATAAACAAAGAGCTTGAAAGTAAGGGAGAATGAAGTGGGAAGGAATTGGCGGTGATTCAAGCAGAATCAGGGCTGGTGGCTATTGATCCTAAGGGACAAATTGAGGAGAGCTGGAAGGAGGAATGTTTACTAAAATTCGGAGAATTTTTGGGTCTCCCGACGGTGGGTTTTGAGGAGGAAATCCTGAACCTGGTAAAAAAAATCACGGCTAGTAGTTTCAATGGCAAAGGAAAAGGGTCGCAAGTGATGACTAAATTTGAGAGGGAACTAAAAAAATTGGAGTGGAATGTTAAGGAGAAAGAGGGAAAAAGTTTGGGTTGCCCAGCAAAAGGGGTAAGGGTTTCTGATAAGGTGAATCAATGAAGCTCATAATTCTTTTTTGGGATGTAAGGGGAGTAAATGATGAGTCGAAAAGAAAGGTTATTAAGGCCTATTTAAAGACCCAGAAGGTTGATGTGGTTTGTTTGCAAGAAACAAAGCTTAAGAGTATATCTAGAGGTTTAGTTAGAATTTATCAATGGGTAGAAATGTAGATTAGGTTGTTTCATATGCCGAAGGTGCGTCCGGAGGTGTATTTCATCCTCTAGGATACTAGGGTTCTTCAACTGGAAAGTTCAGAGGAGAGCCAATTCACACTCTCTTGCAGATTCAAATTAGTTGAGGATAATTCCTTCTGGATTTTCACAGGTGTTTATGGCCCTAGGAGAAAAAATCAACGAGAGGATTTGTGGGGGGAACTGGGAGCCATTAGAGGGCTTCGGGAGGACCCTTGGTGTGTAGGAGGGGACTTTAATGTTGTTAGATTTCCCTCATAAAGGAATGGAGGTGGAACTTTATCGGGAGCCATGAGAAGATTTTCTCAAGTGATAGATGATTTAGAATTAAAGGATATGGCTCCCCAAGGCAGCCCTTTTACGTGGAAAGGGGGTCCAAGCAATCAATGGTAGGCTAAACTAGACAATTTCTGTTTACTGAAGAGTGGGATCTTTTGTGAGGGGGAGTTACTCAAACAATTCTTCCGAAGCCTACCTCGGACCATTACTCAATTTTACTTGTCACTAGGAGCAGCTTTGTGCGAGGGCCTATTCCTTTTAGATTTGAAAACATGTGGCTTAAAGAGGAGGGGTTCAAAGAGATGGTCAGAGATTGGTGGCATAGTAGAAGGGTTAGTGGAACCAGCAACTATGTAGTTTTGGAAAAGTTAAAGACCCTCCAAACTGATCTGAAAAACTTGGTCAGATTGAAGATTTCTTTCAGCAGCAACTTCCAGTCTTGGGCTAGGCTGATTCCTAATGTAGATCTCACAGTTGTTAGAATTCTATTGTGTATTCTTGCTTCTATGCCTAGGACCAAACTTTTTTTGGGGGATGTTTGTTTTTTGTTTGCCCTCTCCCTTTTTTTGTGTTGGCTTGTGGCTGCCTTTATATACTTCCTGTATACCTATTGGGTTTAGGCCTCTTCTTAATGCTATTGCTCTATTTGCCTATCAAAAAAAGAAAAAGTTCTCTTTATTTGACCATCTTAGGTTTCTTTCCAATGTCATAATGACTCTCTAAGATTGAAAATGATTGCTAGTGGGAAAAAAACCAAAAGAAGGTGAATAGTCACTCCCTTATGCATTTTTAAACAATATGGAAGGAAAGAAATTTAAAAATTATATGATCATGTGAAGTTTGAAAAAAAAAACCTCAAAAGCATTTTCCTTAGCCATCTCTACAGTAGATTACGTGGTACATAGATGAAGACTCTATACCTTTAGTTGATTTTTCTGGAAAAAAAAAACTCAAAGCATTTTCCTAGCCGCCATCTCTAGAGTAGATTGCTGGTACATAGATGAAGACTCTATACCTTTAGTTGATTTTTATAGATTGGTTAATTTCTGAGGGAGAGCATTCCTCTTTGAGTTCCCTCTTTTTTTTACTTTGCTTCTTGTCGTATGTTTTATACGTTTTACGTACTCTTGTGCCTATATATTTTAGTGCTCTCAATATATATTTTTACTTTATACTTATCAATACATATATATATTGACACACACACACTATTTGGCTAACAAAATAAAAAATAATAATAAAATTAATAAAACCAAAGCTCAATTTGATGAATAGCAACAAATAGATTCCTTAAGGTGAACCTAAGAAAACAGAAATCAATCATGATCAGAGAAGCCAAACCAAGATTTGACAATTCAACCACAAATTAATGAATTAAATTTATTCTAGAACTTGAGAGTGTAGCATTGAGATGTGATTAGGCTTTTTCAACTTATCATCTTACATGATTAATCCGTTTTCCAGGTTCAGCTTCAAACTTTATTCTCCAGTGCGAAAGCCAAGCTAGAGACCTCCTCATTGTCCCCAGCAACAAAAGCTAAGGTACATGTCCTTAATTGCAGGGGCTTCCAAATATCCATCTATGCAGCCAAATCTAGATCATAGTCCAAAACCATTTTGGACTCAGAACAAATCGCATTTCATGGTGTCAAATATAGCATCTAAATTAATTATCTTTTCCTTCAATGCTTTAATGCTCTTATTTTCAAAATGTTTGGAGTACAACTACTCATCACCAATAGTTCCCCAAAAAATGAGAAGCCTCCCAAATTCATCTACAGTATTTTAGTTTCTCAGAATTGCGAGCCATTTGGTTTTAATACCGCCATAAAACAGTCTTTCTGCTTGGTTTCTGTGGAAATGTAGGAAGACTGAAATTTTCAATCATTTCAAACCTAAAACAACTATTTTCCTAATCTTAACAGCAATTAAACAAGACAGAACTCAACTTCGTCAAGTTCTTTCTTTCCTCCCTTCTCAGGAACCGAACAAGGTATCACCAAGAAAGTAGAAACGAAATCATGAGGAAATTACTTACAAACCTAAGAAAATCCAATCAGATCTAGAAAGAACTGATCCATATCCATGTTAAGAAAGAAAGAGATTAGGGTCTGGGAACTGGCGAAAATCTAACCTGATCGAACTCTCTGACCAAGCTCTTGTGCTGTAGCAGCTTCTTACGGTAATCGGTGGTGAGTGTGCGTCGTCGCACGGCGTCTTCTGCTTCGCCCGCCATCTTCTCCCTCTCTCTCTCTCTCTCTCTGTATTGTTGCTGGTGATTTGAAACCTGCCTTCCTCGCTGCGAAGAAATCCTGCCTAGTGCCTTTACGTGTATATATATATATAAATTAAATAGACTTGGGACTTGGGAGCTGTTTTTTTTAACTTTTATTTAAGTGAATGCTGAATAAGAGAAGCACAGATAAGATAAATCGCTTGCTTTTTAATATCGCGCTTCTATTGCGATGTTTCATTTATTTTATAAAAGCCGAATTATATAGATGCACAAATAACATAATGTTAAAAATAAACTCGATTTCACATGTAAGTCAAGCATGTAATAAACGTACAAAATTAAGGTAAACATGTGGTAAAACTGTAAATTCATTTTTAAGAAAAAAATATCCTTAATGTGAGACCAATCAATGCCACGTATGAGAGAGAAAATAAATTACATGTGATTAACAGATAAAAAATTAAATAATTCAAAAACCAAAATCAAATCAAAACTTAACTCATTCACTCTCCTTATTCTCGTCACGTCGGGCACACATTTAAAGAAGAGGAGGATAGACTAAATATCAAAACTTTTTAGCTTGGGAGACAAAGGGATTGAGTTGTAAAACCTTAAAGATCAAAACTTTCAATGACCTCCTCGTTGCCAGCGATTAATCTCACACCTAAACATACAAAATAGCCGGCTTGAAAGACGCCAGAATTAAAGTGATTTTCTCACCCGAATGACTCAGACATCAAACTTAATCACTACAGAACTCCCGATTCCTTCGAAGCCCATAACAAAGCCGAAAACGTACAAGTGAAAAACTTACTAATAGAAATCTTACAGGAATTAATTATTGAAGAAAAATTGTTAGATTTCCTAATGAAGGAATGAAATAACACGGTACTGAATGTTTATAGACTTGAATAAAACTTGTAACCAGAATGCTGAAATTGATTAAGTAAACATTAGATTTCATTGTGAAAACAAGATTACATGCTGGAAAATTGATAAAAAACTCGATTTAACTCAACTTAATACCTGAATTTACAGTGAAAATATCAATTCACTACAAATGAATGACATAACACTATTAGAAATTTTCTAGAAACTCGGCTAAAACTAGGAAATATAATGTTAATGAGATCAATGTGCTTGTTGAAAGCTAAATTTGTTGGATCGACAATGAGTCATTGATTGAGTTGTCGATTGATCGATTTGTCGACGACGTATTGCTTCATTGCCCTTACTTAATCTTCTTCTACTCCTTTTATTAACTTGCTACCCAAGTCTTCATTTCTCCACTCTCTCCACTTTCTAAAGTAATTAATTGCCCATGTCTTCCATTAAGGAAGTTTGTTCCTCAAAAACTTCTCCACGTTTCCATTCTGGAGGTTTGATCATCAAGAATTCTTCAACATCTCTATTATGGAGACTTGTTTTTCAAGTATATTCCACATTAGCATATAACTGCTCCACTTCCAATTTTTTATCAAAGCATTGTTTGACTTCTAAAAATTTTAGTAATACCATTGGACTTTTTCTATGGGCCAAACAAATGGATCTAGGCTCATTTCTTTTAAACTTTTATTCTTTTGCCGCTTACGTCTAACCCATTTTTGATCAGGCCAAATTTTCAATTCTTGGCGCAAAACAACCTCATATTTATACATAAGAATCATAAATCCGCATCTCGCTGTGTTTTATTTTATGATTTCGTTAGTTTTTTATTAATAGAGAAAGATGAGTAGTCTTGTTTGATTATTGGTTTGTGTTTGTTAGTGTTGGTTATGAAAAAAAAAATCTGTTAAAAACTAGTTTAGAAAGGAAAATCAACATTTTTTATCAATACAAAAGTTTTTTTGAACTTGATTGATGCAAACATATCGAATTTTTGTGAATGCTTGTTAAATCTGACAGATAGCTACATTAATGTTATAATGCATGCATTACGGTAATACATTAGCTGTTTAAAAGTCATATTTAGCATTATATATATATATATATATATATGGACAGGATTCATGGTATGCTGCAATCTTCATATAAGTTAATTGTCTTGAATGTACCAACATTCACTTGAGGATCGCATAGATTGTGTTCAGCATGACTTTTCACCGAGTGGAGGACATGATGACACGGATGGAGTTGGCTATGAGGCCTTATTTCAACTCGTTTCCTCCTCAGGATCGTACCTGCCTTAGACACTGTTTAGTTATGTTGTTTTGTAATGACAAAACTTAGTTAATTTGTTTTGTATGACACTAAATTATGTTCTATTTTGGGTCAATAGTAGAAGTTAGCATATAACTGATTATTGAATGTTATTTACTTGGGATTATGAAATTACCATATGCACTCGAGCCACTTGGCCATTATAGTCATCCCTTGGAAGTTCGTGACAAATGAGAAATGTCATTTTAGTTCATACATTACTTGAGTATCACTTATTTAACAACTATAGTAAATCATGCATGCTACATTTGGAAAAAAATCATAACAGAAAACTCAAAAAACCTTAAATAAGTATCCTCAAACGCATTTTTTTTTTGAAAGGACGCACTTTAGTGAACATCCGATAACATTCGAATAACCTGTCAATTATTTAGCTGTCCGTGGAATGTCTCAAAACATAGCCTAGTTACTGCTTCCAGACAACCTGTGAATAATATGCTTTCTGTGGAATGTGTCCAGATGTATCCTGTTACTGTGTCCAAACAGCCTATGAATTATACACATTCTATGGAATGTGTCTAGACAAACCCTCTTGCATGTAATGACACCCAAAAAGGACCAATGGAAAATTTCAATCCTTAGACACTATTTAGTTCAAGTCACCCAATTACAAATGTTGTTTCTAAAGCTTTCTCAATCTCATCTTACAACTTCAATCTTCTTCTAGAAATTTCTTCCACCAATTTGCAAACTAGCTTCATTTTCCTCTGCATTGATCATTTTTACAACTAGCTTCAAGCATTCCAACGGAATTTTATCCTATAGTTGGGGTAAAGAAAGGTTAGTCCAATACACTGACATAACATTCTTAAAGCACTAATGTATCAATTCTTAATGTAATGTACTTCAAAACAATAATGTGAACACTCTTAATGTAATACGATATAATATTAATGTGAATTTCTCTACGATCGAACAAAACAACATAAATCCAATATACTTCAGATCAATCGAGCTCTCGTAACTATTTCATTTATAGTATAATGTTGATTTTCCTTCCAAAACTACGGCGAATAAAAACGAAGTTTTTAACCAAAAAAATTAAATATTTCATCACCAAGAGTGATAAACATATCCCGAGAATCAATCAAGTAAGTCGTATTCATCTTCCTACATTGATGAAAAACCAACAAAATAAAAAAATATACTTACGGAGATGCGGATTTCTACACTTTCTTCACTTCAGCGAAATCTTTGGTGTCCAAAGTTGTGAGCTTTAGTGTTATACAACACTAACCCCTTCGTCTCCCACGCTAACAGTTGGTCGAAAATGTACTAACAAATGCTGTATTTGCAAGATGGGAAATGCCATGAAGAGAAACGAGGCTAGGTTTGTTCTCTTACTCGATTTTCTTTATGTCGCATGAGAAGAAAATGACTAGGATATGGCTCCATCCTCCTTCTTTAGATATGTGCTTGACCTTGATAAGGAGAATGAAATGAGTTAAGTTTTTGGTTTTGGCTTATGAATTATTTAATTTTTTTTATTTGTTGATGACATGTTATTTATTTTCTCTCTCATATGTGGTATGGGTGGATCCCACATTAAGGGTATTTTGGACTTAAAAGAGGGCTTACTGTTCCATCACATATTTGCCTTATTTTTCTGTCTTAATTATATGTTTGACTTATACCTTAAATCAAGTTTTTATTTCCTTATTATGCTCCTTTCGCTGCATCTAAATATAATTCCCCTTTTTTATAAGCCTAAAATCAATATTTTAAATATATTAAGAAAATCAATTTAAGTCTCAGATTTGTTTCGTAATTTACTTATATAACTTCTTATTATTAGAAATATTAGATTTTTAAAGAATATAAATATTTTGTTAAAATACCTCATATTACTCAAAATTCAGAAACTAATCATTTTACGTTTTTTCTCAAGAATGACTATTGTCAGACAAAATGCTCTTTTTTATTTCATGTATTTACATATATCTTTGAAAAGAAATGGTTATTTTACAAGAAAATAATAAGGGTATTTTTGTAAAAATGAGGTAAAAATTAATGAAACATATACTCCAATCCAGCTTCAAAGGCTGTCTAATAACCCCACACATGATAAAATAAAAATATATACAGTATAAGATATTAACACATTTTACAAAAAACTAAAATGATAAAATTATTATGATAAATAATTTATTATTATCACTCTTACAAAAATAATTATTTTATTTATTTATTTTATACAAAGAAAATAGAATATATAAAATCGATAATTTAAAAATAATAGATTAAGGAAACCAAAATTAAAAATATTTCGGTCCGAATAGCTGATAGCTTAACTGTTTGTTATTAGCTGATTCTATTAATTGTTTGTCTAAATGCATTTATAGTAATTTAGCTATAATCGATAGTTGATATTTACTTAATCAGAAACGAACACAAGCGACATCACACAATTTATCATTGAAGCATTTTTTTGTTAATAATTTAAATTTATAAAGGAGTTTATTGAAATAAGGTATACTTACTACTATTGAAGAATTAAAACATCATTTTAAAAAAAGATTATTCATTTTAAAATTTAAAATATACAAATTTCTCAGCTGCTAATTTGCAAAAATATTAACCTAGTAAATAGATAAATATTACTATTAGTTTATCATTAGAGTTGTGAACAAATTTTTTATGTAAATTATGATAAATATAAGCCATATTAAATTTCTTTTCATAACACTGGGAGCATATCATCGTAAGACACAAGAATTGTCTATGAGCTCTCGTAGGTTTTGTGATGGTAACCTTGCGGTAAAAGCACAATTATTGACAACTTTGAAACAAACTGTCTTTCAACCTTACATACGCAATCTTCTATTTGAAAACGTCAGTTTCTTACAGAAGCCAAAATAATGCTGATTGGGACTCCAATTAGGGATGACAACGGGGCGAGTTATTTTGGGTTCTCGTCCCGTCCCATCCCTAATAGGATTGATTTTGTTTAACTTTAATCTGCTTAATGTAGTTTAAAAATTTCTATTATTTTATTTTATACTTTAATATAAATAATAAGTAATAAGCATTACTTTTAATAAATAATTTATAAAATTATAATAATAAGATAGTGGTCGATAGACGTCTGGTCTCGAACCCGCCTGTCATATCCTTTGGGCATCCACTCTTCCTAACTTTCTACTAAACAATAACATTAGAGATTTTCGACCGTCAATCCCCTCTAAAATGTAGTCTTTAATCATCTAATTTCACACAAAAGCCGCTTCCTCCATCAAACAAATAAGCCATATAAAATTATTTAAAATATTTTATAGATTTTACTTTTCTAATCAAAATAAAATTTAAATAAGTTATGAAAAAAACAACCCGCTCTAAAATCGTAAAGCACTACATATCGTGAAAAACCAAAACAAAAACAAACGCCCTTAATTGATATATAAAAATAATGGGCCAAAACTCGTCTGGAATGTAGTGACTCAATTGTTTTTCTTTTACACATTGTTATTTCGAAAATTAGATAAATAAATTATAAATCAAGGGGTAAAAGCGTTTCTAATCTCAACGCTTTCTTTGATAGGGACTTTATCCAAAGCATTCCTTTTAGAAATATGGAAAAGTAAGGCTCGGTTTGGTACTACTTTTTGAAATACGGATAAACCTGAAACCCCTCTCCCTATGTCCTTTACCTATTTTTGAACTAGTTATGATGGGCATACCGATTCTAATTAAAACATGTTTTTATAGGAATCTGTTTTTTATAACACGTCAAGGTATAAATACCATAATTGTGAAAGGAGCAAGGCGCACCAAAGCACAAAGGCCTTTTGGAGCCTTAAGGCATAAGGCGCAGGCTTTTTTATGTAAGGCGTATCCCATTTTACATATATATTTTTAAAAATATAATCAAATATAATAATAATTTATCATCAAATATCATCTGAAATCCCAATCCAGTCAATAAAAACACATAAACATTAACTTTAAGCATAAAAATTCATAAAACAAGTCAACAAATATAACAAATCCAAACTCCAAAGTTTCTAAAACATCCCTATAAATTGTCAATAGAACATGCTAACATACAAACACATATCCCTTGTTCAAATTCATAAAAACATCCAAACAAAACAAATTAATTAAGATAACTAATTTGTCTACAACAACCAATCTTCATTCATCCTCCACATCCACATAATGATCATCATCATCATCATCATTATCGCCTTCCCCATCCTCCTCATTTCCCCAATAATCCATTTCGTCATTTTCATCTATTAATGAAAGATACATACGTCTTAAAGCTTCTGAAGTTGTGTCATTCCCCCTTGATGTTGGCAACATGCTTGAGCTTGCTCTAGCTTTCCCAGTATCAACCCAGGCTCCTCATCTTTGCTTTCTCTAGCAACATCACCCCATGTTGCTCTCTCATCATCATCAAACACTAAATCATCTTGTGTATCTACATGGTCATGAGAATATTCATCATCCGTTCTTCCTATTAGCCATTCATCATTTTAATTCGGCTTCTTTCAAGATTATCAATAATGGTATCATGTTCATCGATCTTTCGCCGATCAATTATACTGGCGACACCAAATCATTCAAACATCGCGCTCTAATCTATTCCTCCTTTATATGGATTTACAAAATTTATAAGCAATAGCAAATACTTTATTACTCATATTTAATATTTTTTTAATCTTTAATGATTTTTTAAAGTTTTTACAACACATAATTCTTGCTTACATTTTCAAATATAATTAAATCTTTCACAACCTAATGCACTACATGCTAGGGAGCAAGGACCTTCACGACAAACTTTTTCAAATTTAGAGTCGAACTCCAAATAAAGTCCATCATTCAGTTGTAATAAAGATATAAAATGATTTAGTGATGAAAGTCGAAACAATTCACTTATTTTGTAATATGTAAAATCTAATATAATAAATTAGATAAACAAAATTTAAGTAACTAACCCGGTGCTTTGGTCTTTCTTTTCCTGATAGCCGAGCCCATCCAAATACTCCATCGACCTTTATATATAAACTCATTCGTTCACAACTTTCTCTCATGTATCAACATTCTTCATCAGCCTTTCAATGCATTTATATAATTGTCTCATAGTGGCTTCATCATGCTCCAACTCTGGTTTATCATAGAAAACTTTTGGGTTCAAGATGTACTCAGCTGCGTGCAAAGGCTGATGGAGCTGAATCTCCCACCTCCTATCAATGATTTCAAATATCTCCTTACACTGCTACTCAAGAAAAATTTCATAATATATAGTTTCAAATTTAATCATGGTTTCATATATGTATCCCATAGAGCTTTTCTTTCACCATCAACTGCCGGGGTTATTAACGCGAACAAAAAGACTTGAAATATTTAGAGCACAAAATATGATAGTATCTCCAAAGAAGGCATTGTGACCGCCTTAGCGCATTTCCTCCTTCCCTCTACTTTGCTCATTTACTTTCTGACCAATCTGCACTTGTGAACATCTTTCTCAAATTATTTTTTTGCTCATGTAAGTGAGACAATGTGATGAAAGAAGTGGCAAACCATGTCTTAGCAAGCCTAAGCAATTCCCTTTGTCCGATAAACTGCCTCATCATGTTGAGTAGCCCTAAACGGTTATAAATATAGTCATTAATTTACTGATATGACTCTCTCCAAAGTCCTCTTGATGTTTGGTAGCTTTCCAATGTCTTCCAATATCAAGTCAATGCAATATGCGGCACATGGTGTCCAATACAAATTAGGCCGCTTTTTTTGCAACATCCTCCCTACGTCATTTTATATAATAAATTAAAATACATCATTCAAAAATTAAAATCAATAAAATTTTAATTATTCAAATCCTAAAACTTAGAAGTGGTATTTATTACATGTCATCTTATAGCTTACGTGATCATCTTTTTGATAACTTAAACTACATTTTCTTCCACCAACTTGTCCACCCAATTGTCGAGTAGTTCAAACAGCTTTTCTCCCGTCTTTATCATTGAAGAAGCGTCAATGGATTCCATGCATGAACATGGTTCTCTTAGAACAATTCACTAAAAAGTTCACCAAAGTTTTTTCTTTCCTATCAGTCCATCCATCCGACATAATGGAGCATCCATTCTTTTTCCATTTCATTTCATGATCCTTTATGTAATCTTTTGTAAGCTCAAACTCTTTCTTTAGGTGAGTAACCCTTACCTCATGAATACTTAGTCCCTTCATCCTCATACCGTATTAACCAATAGCTCATGCGTTGGAAACTTGGATACGTGGATTGAATTAAATGGAACGGCCCCATACATCCACCAAATAAGAGCAAGCTCTTCCTTGCTTCCTCAGCGCTATTGATAGTAGTTTCGAGTCATTTTTCCACTCCTCATTTTGGAACTACGCTCCACATTAGGGGTCAAAATGACCCATCGGCCCTCCCTTGATATTTTCACACTACCTCTAAATTTCTATTGCTTCTCTCCTCCACGTGAGATATTATAAGCAACCCTTCTACTTTCAACTTCTTCATCAATGTCTTCAAAATCTTCATTTCTCATCTTCAATTGCTCCTTTTAATTCTTTTTCTCATTCATATAATCTTTCATCTCTTGTCTAACATGAATCGGGCATTTTGTACATTTTTGGCATTTATATGTCCACTAACAAGATGTTGTTTGTGTCTATAAATGCCTCCCTTGGTTACTTTATCACAAAATATGCAAATAATGGTATCAAATCTTTTTCATTAGGTAACTGGGTATATTTCCATTTCGGGTCTTTTCTTTCACTTCCACAAGAAGAGCCAACTCCAGTCTCATTTTCATTACCATTAGAATTCATTCTTCCTTCTTCCAACTTTGAACAAATCAACTACAACATAATAATAATTGAAAAATACAAATTGAGAAATTTCTTATAAAATGTTAAAAAAAATAAAAATCAAATAAGTCATTTGACTCATGTCATGGTTACATGACTTCATACTTGAGTCATTTGACTCATTGTACAACTAAAATAAAATAAATGAATCATGAAACTCATTATTCATTTACATAAGCTAAATCATAAACCAAAATCATCAATAAATTGAAGAAAAAAAAAATTAAAAGTAGAGAAAGGAAGCAAATACCAATGAAATAAGAGGATTTTCCTTTTTTCCAAAATTTTCTTAACTCTTTTTACAATTTTCTGCCTCTTCTCCTCTTCTAAAGTGGTTGGGAATGTTAGGGGTTTTTTTTTCTTTGCTTGAAATAGGGCAAAAATAGGGGTTGAACACACCAAAATCACGATTAGTGTGGTTTCCTGCGTACTACATCAAAACAACGCTGCTTGACCCTTCTAAGGACAAATAAATATTGCTAAATGCCAAAGGTTATTTTAAAATTTACGTGACATCCCAAATGACGCCATGGACTCGACAATCCCAATGACGTCGTTTTTGGTTGAATAAAAAATAAAATAAAAAGGTCAAACGACATCGTTTTATGTCCTAGAGAGACTAAACGACGTCGTCTTGGCCTCGGTTGGAAAAAAGATGAACCCTTGTTCCTGCAATCCCAACGCCAACGAAAAAATTTGAAAAAAGGAGAAGAAAATGAAGAAGGGGAAGGAAACATACCTACTCAAAGGTGTGCCTTTAGAGAGCTTCGAGCCTGAGGTGAGGCGTGCGTCTTTGACGTCTTTACTGCACCCGCGGGAAGGGGCGTCGCCCCGACTAAGGCGAGGCATCATGATTGCGCATCAGGCAGCGCGCCTTCCTCAACTATGATAAAAATGCTTTTATATCATTAAAATTGTCAAAAAGGTCATTTCAAATTTAATTATAAAATATGATATTATAATAAATCAAATTTTTTATTATAAAATTTTTAAAACCCACAATAAATATTTTTATTATTATAAAAATAAAATTTAAAAAATATTTATAGAAAGATTTAATTTATTATATCCCACTTTGCATTTAACATTATAATGAAAGAAAAAAATTATATATATAAATATATATATATATATATATATATATATATATATATATATATATATATATATATATATATATATATATATATATATATATTAATAAAAATCTAAAACTGTTATGTTTATGATCATAAATTATTTTATAATATTTAAAAAAATATTTGAATTCATTAATATTCAAAAAAAAAGATTTGAATTCATTGTATTAATAAAATATAAAATAATTATTTCTGTATGTTTATAAAAAATATTTACACAAAGATTTTCACCCAAAGATTAAATCTATGCAAACATTTGTATTAATAAAACATCAAATAATAATTTTTATAAAAATAGTTTTATGATTATAGAAATATTTTTTTAAAATATTTGGAATTAATGATTAAAACTAAATCATATTATTTTGATTTTTTAAACAAAATAAATAAATATTTTAAGGATAAATAAATAATAGGTATTTTAGGAGCCAATAAGACATACCTTAAACAAAAGTATTTTAGAAATGGGGGGTGACCACTTACAAAGAAATGACATGTTATCCACTAATAAAGAAACTCCATGGGGTCCATATGCTTTGAGATGACGTGATTAAGCTTAAAAAAAAACTCCATTGGGGTGTACTAATCATCCAAGTTTGTTTTTGCAACGTTGATTTACAAGAGAAAAATGGGTGATATGGAGTGATTAGAATCAAGAATCAACATGTTATGAGACCATCAAGAAATTAAAAGAATGCTGGTGTTGACCAGTTCCTAAGAAAATAACTGTTTGATTCTGTTATTCCGTTGGTAGTTACTAAGTATAGGCGCCAAAATAAATGTCACAAAAATCAATCCCCACAAAAATGGGGGGGAACGAAAATGGTTGTTTCCGGCTAAAGATCACTTATAATCCAATCATTAACTTAGAAATCATTTGTGGAGAAGAAACAAAGAAAGAGACCATCAAAATTTTCTTTTCTTTTTATCGTCTTTTTCAATTCACCCTCCTCCTCACCCAGGAGGGAGATGGAGATGGAAAAGAAACATAGAAACCATCCACCTTCCATTTCCTCACTTTCTTCGCCATTTTCCTTCATGGCGGCAACTTCCGTCCTCCTGGGTCTTTTCTGTGTCTTCTCTGCCAGCGCCTTCGCCGCCGCCGCCGCCCCCTCCTCCTACACCCCACAAGATAACTACCTCATCGACTGCGGCGGCACCACCACCTCCCCCCTCCCGGACGGCAGAGTCTTCAAGACCGATCAGCAGGCCGCCCCATACCTTTCTTCCGAAGAAGATATTCAAATCTCTGTCCCGTCTGCGGATGTTCCTTCGCCTATATACCTAACGGCTAGAATATTTGTCGGCGACACCACTTACAGCTTCCGCATGACGAGGCCGGGGTGGCATTGGATTCGGCTTCATTTCTTTCCGATGAATAACACAGAGTTTGACTTCCGTTAATGCTGTTTTCTCGGTGACGACGGATGATGTTGTTCTTCTCCATAACTTCAATCTGAATAACAGTCCTGATTGGGTTCTGAAGGAGTACCTTGTGAATATTACCAGTGATCATTTTACCCTGAAGTTCAGTCCGATGAGGAATTCGGTGGCGTTCGTCAATGCGATTGAGGTTGTTTCAGCTCCGGACATCTTGATTGGTGATACCGGCTCCGCGCTTTTCCCCGTCGCCGACTTTTCCGGCCTTTGTCGTACTCTCGTACCAGGTAGATAAGTCCTTTCCGTACACAAACCAATTGATTAGATACTCCACCCAAGAACATAAACATAAACAAATAAATTAAATAAAAAACAAGTGAAACTTACAATTTCCTTAGTTAGGATAGATTCGCTTTCGGGCTTAGAGATTTTAAGTGACAGTTTGTACTTTGTAGTCATTCCCATTCTACAAACTAAAGATGTGTTCTCCCGGATCTTTTCCAGAATACTTTAAAATAAAAAAATATCAATCTAATACAAAGCCTTCAAAAAAAAACTCCAACTAACACTTAAAACTATAATTAATGATTACGATTTTAAACTTTTTTTTTTTTTTTTTTTTTAATCTATACTAGTATTCTTTTTATTTTAAAAGTAATATTTTGAGAGAAAACTCCTATCGCCAACGGCTGATGGAAACTTGAGAGTTGAGACTTCATATGTACCTACCTGAAGACATAATTGAAATGTTAAGTGTTGACACATTCTTTTATACAAAGGAAAGAAATAACTGGAATGTTAAACGTTATGACTTCACAAACTCTTAGAACCCTGAATTCTAAAGAAGTATTTGGTTAAATAACTCAACATTTTGTAAATTTACCCCCCTCCATGTTTTTTTGGATATAAATATCCTTTATTATTTTATAAATTTATAATTTCTTTGGAAAAATGATTATTTTTACAAGAGAATAAGAGAGTATTTTTTGTAAAAAAATGATGAAAGGTATTCAAAGGATGTTTTAATGGAATCACCCAATAAATCTAAACCTTTTACTAAATGAATGAACTTATTAATTTCATTCACATATTTTGCAACAGGTAGTATACAGGGTGAACATGGGCGGGCCCCTGATTACTCCCCAGAATGACACATTAGGAAGGAGATGGGCGCCGGACGGTCCATACCTCAAGTCCGACGCCTCGCTCAGAGCGTTTCCGTTTCCGAGCATCATCACCTACTCCCGACGGCGAATCCCCGCTTATCGCCCTGCACCGGTCTACGCCTGCCGTTCAAATGGCGATTTTTCCGGGTTTCCAGTCCGAACTTCAATGTCTCCTGGAACTTTAGCATTGACCCCTCATTTGGGTACCTCCTCCGGATGCATTTCTGCGACATCGTGAGCAAATCTCTCAATGATCTTTACTTCAATGTCTATATCAACGGGAGAATGGCGATTTCTGGATTAGATTTGTCGACGATTACATCGGCTTTGGCGACGCCTTATTACAAAGATGTTGTTGTCAATAATACGCTTCTCTCCGATCAGCTCACCGTTCAGATTGGGCCGATGAATCAGGACACCGGCACAGTAAACGCCATTCTTAACGGTCTGGAGGTGTTAAAGATGAGCAATCTGGTGAACAGTTTGACGGGGAATTCGGCGTTGATGGGTCGAAAGAGGAGACTTCGACGAACCGAAGGCGGTGGCGGCGGTCGGATTTGCCATGATGTTCAGCCTTGTGGGGCTTGGAGCAATGGTGATTAAGGGCAGAAAAGGCCTCAAGACTGGGAAAAGAGGAACAGCTTTTCTTCATGGCTGCTCCCCCTTCACGCCGGCGACACCAGTTTCATGACCAGCAAGAACTCATTGGGCTCTCACAAGAGCGGCTTCTACTCATCCACTCTCGGCCTAGGCAGATACTTTTCATTGAGCGAATTACAGGAAGCAACCAAGAATTTCGATTCCAATGCCATTATCGGAGTTGGAGGGTTCGGCAATGTCTACCTGGGAGAGATCGATGAGGGGACGAAAGTAGCTGTCAAGAGAGGAAACCCTCAATCGGAACAGGGGATTACAGAGTTCCAGACCGAAATTCAGATGTTGTCCAAGCTTAGACACAGACATTTAGTCTCACTGATAGGGTACTGTGATGAAAACGCAGAGATGATTCTTCTATTTATGAGCACATGTCCAATGGACCTTCAGGATCATTTGTATGGGAAGAATATCCCTCCATTGTCATGGAAGCAGAGGCTGAGATCTGGTATCGGCGCTGCCTGAAATTTCACATCTTCACACCGGTGCAGCACAAGGAATCATCCATAGAGATGTCAAGACAACAAACATACTTCTTGATGACAACTTATTGCTAAGGTTGCGGATTTCTGGTTGTCGAAGGATGTCTGACCATGATATGTCATGAAAATAGTGGTGGTGGAAGCTGAGATTTGAACCAATATATTTCAGGAGGCAGTAGCCACAGACAAGTCTGATGTGTATTCATTTGGTGTAGTTCTGCTAGAGGCATTATGTGCAAGGCCTGCCATTAATCCACAGCTTCCAAGAGAGCAAGTGAACTTGGCTGAATGGGCAATGCAGTGGAAGAGAAAAGGGTTGTTGGAGAAGGTCATTGACCCCCTTCTGGAAAACGCCATCAATCCTGAATCAATGAAGAAGTTTGCTGAGGCTGCAGAGAAGTGCCTGGCTGAGCATGGTGTTGACAGGCCTTCCATGGGAGATGTCCTGTGGAATCTGGAGTATGCTTTGCAGTTACAAGAGGCTTCACAACAAGGAAAGGCCGAGGAAGAGAGCAAACTGTTGGCTACGGCCCCGGCTCCTGCTGCAGCAGTCACTCCGACGACATCCGCAGCTGCAGATAACCGCCCACTGTCCACACCAGGAGAAGAGGAGAGTAGAAATCCAGCTGAAGTTGAGGCCATTTATGAGAACTCAGGATCCGCGATATTCGCCCAATTTTCCGGGCTCAGTGGTAGATAAAAATCCTAAAATACGGTTCACTGATTGAATCATGTTTTAGATCGATATATTTTTGAGCATCCTGTGGGGGATCCTTATTCATGTGTAGTCATGGTGGCTTTACCACTACATGAATGTAATATAGTTAGCATTTCCAAGGTCTCTGGGTTGGCGTTTCTCATCTCATCTCATAAAAAAAAAAAATAATAATCTTCTACTTCCCAGCGTTCTTTCCTTCTCTCTCACTTTCTCTTTCCTTTGTCTCTTCCCTACAAGTTGAACTACTGTGTGACTTGCTGATTTGGTATGAATAATGTAGTAATATGGATGGGTGTAACAAGCATTTCTATATTAATCATTCAATCTCATATAATCATTTACATTATGTGGAAGCCTATAAAGTTTGTAATTTATATTTCATTAGAATTATGAATCATCTTCCTCATCTTCCCACAGCAAGCTGTACAAATGAAACCATACTTCAAGACTATTCATGATTTATCTTGAATAATTTCACTTTCCACACATATATAAAGATTTCCTCATCTTCCCACAGCAAGCTGCAATAAAATGAAACCATACTAAGACTATTCCTGATGGATTCTGATTAATTTCACTTTCCACACATATATAAAGATGTACAGATTCAATGGTTATTGTTAAGGATTAGTTTCCTAATCCATTTAGGAAGTATTTCTTTCTTTCCTTTTCTCTCAGTTCTAATTGTGACTTTAATTTGTTCCGCTTCTAACACTTGTAGATAAATATTGCATGCTCCTCACTTCGTTAATTAACGGTAAATCAAAGCAGCTTATTTTTCCTTCTCACATGGTATCAGCCGCTTTTCACCCAACTTTTCTAGCCATCCTTTGGTTATAGTTTCTCCCGGCCACAACCACCTCTCCGTAGACTTCTTCCATGCATCTTCTCCAATGGACCTATATTGGTTCCTCCAACGAACCTTTCCGACTTCGACCTTATCCGACCTGACCTTCTCATGAGGGCCTTCCCCTGTAATCTTCCCGTGTGACTTTCCTCCCCACGCACCTTCTCCTCGCGCTCCTCCTCCACGACCTTCTCCTACGTGACCTTCTCCTCGGCTTCCTTCTCCCGCGAACCTTCTCCCCGTAGACTCGCCTCAGCGGACCTTCGTAATCTTCCAACCGATCTTCCTGCCGGCTTCTTCTGACGACCTTCCCCTCCGAATGAACTTTCTCCTCGCTGACCTTCCCTCCGCGAATCTTCTATGAACCCTTCTCTCGCTGACCCTCTCGAACCTCTCCCTACAGACCTTTCTAATGACCTCTCCGTAGACCTTCCCGCTGACCTTCACACTCTTTCCCATAAACGAAGTCCCGTTAGACCTTCCTCCCAAGTTCTTTTCCATGACGGTTCGCTGACCTCTTCTCCGTCGACCTTTTCTGCATGTGACTCTTTATCCCTACTTCTTCCAATACCACTAAGCAGCCCTTTCAGTTTCACATCAACTCATCGCAGAATAATCCGACGTCTTCACATCTACTACTTGCCTTACTCCTACACATTACATCAATTCATCGCAGAATAATTCCGCTACTTTTCCAACAACCATAAATCTACTAATCAGATTAAGTACATGTCTAACAAACTCGACAGACAGACAAGCATACATGTAAACCATTAAACCTATATGTTCCCGCTTGAGTGAAAGAGCAAGCGCATTGGGCCTAATCCATTTGCAAGATATTTCTTTCTTTTCCTTTTCAGCCCTAATGGCTTCTTAATTTTGCTTTCTTCCTTTCTAACACTTAGAAGATAAATACGTATTGCTCCTTACTATAATTAATTTAAAATCAAAAAGTTATTTTTTTCTTCACAGTTATGACATAAAAGCATCCAACCCGGATATGAATTGCATGAGCTAAGAATAAGATTGAAACAAGAAATGTCAAAATGATTGTAAGATCATTTGGTGATCAAACTAAAATTCTACTCGAGTAGTGTTCATGTTTATCCTTGACTTGGATCAGCCATAGTGGACAAACATTCAGACCTGCCATTGTAGGCGTAGTGATGATGTTAGTTATCTAAAACTATATGAATTGCCCAGAATGGTCCTTGAATGAAATTCTAGGATATGACATTGTGAGGTCTTTAAATAGGAAATGAAAGCTGTATCCTGGTATGGACTAATGTGGCGCCCGTGGGGTGTCCCATAACCCCCATGATGAGGCGCTTTTTGCGTCCCAGAAAACTTGTACCGGTCCCCCATGGCCAGGAATCGGTCCCGGTTCAGCATGTGTGTGAGCAGGGTCTGTCCAAAGCATGCCAAGGAGTGAAATACAAGCGGAAACTGTTCAATGGTTCAATCTTATGGAGGTGAAAGTGATGGAATTGGATGAAGGGCGTGCAAGTGGATGGTAGATGAATGAGAAAGACTAAAGTTGGAACATAGATTGTGAATAGATGTGGGGACACAAAATGGGATGCCTCAAAAAAGTTAGGCCTATTTGATGATGGATGAATAAGAGGGAGTTTAGATAAGGATGTGGATGGATGTGTCTCTGTCTATCCTCAAGAACCAAAATAATGGGGGCAAGTGTTTTTTGAGAGGCTCTAAACCAACCCACTTTTTATAGAAACCCAACAAGGCTATACTCCTATCCCCATGACGTGTGAGCTCTTATCCCCATTCCCCTTCCACTTGACGGTTATATCCCTAACCGTTTTTCTTTTTTTCATTTTGAAACAATGAAACCCCCCATTTATATAAATATATCCTCACCAGCCGAAGCCTTCCTCTATAAATCCTTTGAACCAAACACCCTGTTTGATCATTCTACTCCTCTGTTCTCTGTTTCTGGTTCATTTGACATGGGAGAAGAAATCGAAACCCTGTGTCTTGACATGGGTGCCCTGAGGACCAATCTTCCTCAGAAGTAAGTAAGAACACAAGTTTTCCCTTCCTTTTCTGTGTAGTGTTTGATTGATTCTGTTTCAATGGCATAACCTTTGGGATTTGTGGTTGTAGGAGAGGGTTGTCGCGGTTTTACTCGGGGAAGGCGAGATCGTTTGCATCCATAGCAGACGTTCACTGCCTAGAAGATCTGAAGAAAAAGGAACATCCAGCTGCTAAGAGAAGAGAAGAAACATTCAGAAAGACATCCTATGCATGCTGCCTCATACCAATGCTCTACACCATGCTTGGGGTGTGAAACTTTTGTGCATGAATGGAGGGTGGATGTAATCCCCAATAGAAATCTTTAGTGAGTCTCTAATCATTCTATGTAGATGCATGTAGAAGAGGATGGGTAGAGTTTGGGGTTCTGCTCCATATCAAAATAAGAGTAGGCAAACTGTTTGGTAATTTAAATGTCAATAGGAAGTGGCTGAAATGATGAGCAATTGAGAACAGTAATTTAATACTGCAAAGCCTCAGAGGTGTTGGTAGTCTGGCGAGCCAACAATGTGTATACATTTATTTTTTATAGCGCGAATGTCTGTACTTAACTTCAGACACATTCACTAATCTACTAACCTCGTTAACAACAACCGAGTGAACGGCCGAATAAACTTACAATGACCCTAATGGAACTCAACTGCTACCATTGGGTAATCCCACCCCAATGCGTCCCACAAGCTCCTGGTTAACGACCGAAGAGAATTCTCCATTGGCCCTAAGGAGACTCTCGAATCCCGGTGAACAGACGAACAAACCCCACTGATCTGAAGTGATGCAAACCAATGACCAGTAACCCCACCCCAATACGCCTGCGCTAATTAACTGAGCTATGAATTGGTAATGCACGTATGCATGCTGGAGCGCCTAACATGACGGTCCCTTTGCGGGATTTACCCTACACCCTGCAGCACAATCACAATACAAGAGCTTAAATTCTTCAAGCAGATACTGTGGAACAAGCATGGCAGTGAGACTCTAGATTTTCTCAGAGAGGTACTAAACCTATTCCGCGAGACATGGTGTTCTGGATGGGGACCTGAAAATGAATAATCCAAAAAAATGTGATTCAATTTGTGGGCTACTGATGATGTTTGAAACACCTCTGTATCTCAGATAAATGTCGTTTCTTTAGTATGAAACAGAAGATAGACTGTTTTCATTCTGAGATGTTTGGAAGTAGTTCTGATGAGTAGTGTTTAAGCCAAATCTAATTAATGATTCATTTCTACCTATCTCTAATCCAGCTCATGCCGCCTAACAGCAAACATGATCAAACTGAGTCACAACTGATCCTGGGTACACACCAGTTAGGAAAGAATACACATTGTTGCTACACTTTTGCAACGATAAGTGCAAACAATTACTTTTATCTTAACTTCACAAAAAGACTACAGTTTTTCGTGCCTCAACACGCACAATTCCAGAGTGTTACGAGAAGAAAGCAAATCTACCATTTTCTCCTAATGGTACAAAATTAGAGTGTGGCAGCTTCTACAAATCAACTACAGCAAAGATCTATAGCAACTTTTTCTTCTTGTTGATGTCCAAATTCTCACCATCAAGCATGACGACAACACCATCGTCGTCATCAAGAACTTCTCGCTTTTGGTCATTTTTAGTTCCATCAGCAACATCTGAAAGTTCAGGATTGGAGGCGGTCTTGGGAAATTCACCAGTTTTCTTTCTCCCAGCAGGAACAATTTCTATGTCAGCCTCCTCCAGCACTGCAGGCGATGCATTTGACGTGCTGCTCCCACCATTGCCCACAGCCTTATTGTCATCCTTTTCTACTCCAGGAGTTAGTGTCCATCCCAAAAGAAGCATGCCATCAGGCTCCTTCTCCTCATCAAATTCCTCTCTGTGAAAAAAGGAAATGTGCTTGGGATTTATAGTGGGCAATATAACAAACTGGCAAAAATAATAGTTAACAATCCCATCACATTGTTTCTCTTTTTTCTCCGTATGTAAGAACATGAGACAGTAGCAAACAAATATTTTTTACAAAAGACGGTCTATCAAACAAATATTTTTTACAAAACATTGCAAATCGAAATATCTGTTTTGTTGTAATACTTCAAGAGAGCAATGACAGGTCTGCTTAACATATAAAGAAGTTCAAACACAATGTGAAGCTGAACACCAAACCTGTGCTTAATATTGATATTGCATGAAAATTCCTTGCTGAAGGTCTTCAACTTGGAGCACAGTCCCACCAGTAATCGGAGAAGGAAGCTCAGATAGCACCTGACAATGAAAAAGGAAAAAGCATATAAACAACACCATAAACTGGCTAATTTATTTCACTTTCACAAGGTCCCAATCAAATTAATACCATATAAAGAGAAGAAGAAATATACCCCTTCTCAAGATTTGCATAAATGGCAGTCAAGTATGTTTATCAAGATCATCACCAACCTCACAAAGGATAAGAGATTGTCCAAGTGAATAATCACTGAAAATCTATGCCGTTTCGCTTCTCACACCTTTTCAACAACATCTCCAGAATCTTTGTGCGGGTGAGTATTAACTTCGAGCGATAAAGGAGCTCCGCTGCAATCATTTTGCATGATCAGAATGCAAATATTGACTCGCATAATATTGGGACAAATTGAGGGAAAAGGATATTAAAATTACCTCAGAACAAACATATAATTTATTTGTTAGGGTTCAAATGGTTCCACTGGCATAAGAAGCAACTTTCTCGATGGATGCTCAAGACAGTATGTCATCCTATGTAGATATCCAGTTCAGATCAGAGGACATTCACCCAAAGAAACAAAACGAAAATTTGGAGAACATACTGTCAATATAATGTATGCAGTTTATAATGAATAAGAAATATAACATATGGGATTTATCATGGTATAGGCAAGTTGAATATATCCTGGAAATTTGAGCATCATTACATGGAACAGACCACTAGCGTTAAATAAACCCAATAACATATACATTCCTTGGTGAACGCTTTTTCATTCTTCATTTTTTTTTTAATTTTTTTATAGTTGTTGTCAAAGTTGTAATAGTTTCAAGCTGATGCTCACACTAAAAGCCACTTATTGAGCTCGGAATATTAATGCAGGTATCTTTCAAGTTTCAGCAGCATCAGCATGGCAGCAAGCAAAGACTAGTGGGCAATACATGTGAAGTAAACAGTACTCAATGCAAAGAGACTACCCTAGGCCAACGAACAGTGCCATTAATACACATAAGAACAACTTCAGAAGTTATCCTTGCCATGGAACAATATGAAATAGAGATATTTCAGAATTTATTAAAATCATTTGGAAATAACAACATAAGTAATAGCTTAAGGATATAGGACATACCTGTAGTTGTTTGCATCACCTTGTAGCACCTTAATTGCTTCAATCACAATCAAGCCCGCAATAACAGCATTTGTCGTTGCAACAGCATGCACAATATTACCAGCAATACCTTTTGCTTCAAAAAGGCTATGCAAAGGAATCCCGAAAGAAGCAGCACGGATATTCGCTGCAGCAGTAACAAATTCAACAGCCAATTGATCATCTTTTTATCAAAACTCAGTTTCCACCCCCTGCCAAAATGGTTGATGAACAGATCATCAGTGTTGATCAGAAAGAGAAAATGTAAGTGACTGAGAAATCCATTGGTTGAATGCAACCTTCTTCAAAGCATGGGGAACTGGACAAACCTTCTCTCTTCCCAAAAAATAGTTTGATAGCCTCAACAAAGATTCTTGAATTTTCTAGGAGGCTCCATATATCTTGTGGATTCTTGAGACCAAGAGATGTCATGGCAGACACTGATAATGGATCCTCAGTTGCACAATTTTTATCCATATTTCCATTCTGTTGACTTGGTTCCTCAGGAAAGACATCTCTGCTGTATAACGGCTTTGGTCTATTACGATTTTTCCATGTCTCCTCATTAGATAAAGCAATTTCAATGTTATAACCAAACACATGATCATAAATTCGCTTTGCATATTCTTCAATGCCTTCATCATTTTGACGTTCAAATACATCCTCTGCTTGCTGTGATGAGCTGGCAGCATCACTGGAACGAACATTTAGGTCATTATCCTGATTCTTGTCTCCAAATAACTTCGCAAAAAGTAGGTCTTTTGCCCATACAATACAATGTACAAACTGCAAAAGTGCAAACAATCATCATAAACTCGGCTAATGTTGAGCAAAAGCTCACTTGAAAAATTATATTGCGAATCAAATATCATATTTCTACTTTGAACCATCTCCATTTAAAATTAACTTATCTTTTAATATATTTTGTTTTCATGGTTATGGAATGAATCCATTCTAAAATGAACATCGGTTACCAGACATTATGAGAATTGAGAATGCAGTTCATATGCACTTTCTGGATGCAGAAAGGTAAAGGCTTTCATTCACAATAAAATACTTCAGTCAAATGATTAAACCAAATAAAATAACTTGCATAACTACACCCTTAGATGGGGTACTAGTAATAGTACACAGACAGGATATGTCTTTGAGTGGGTTTTGGCTGGCACTCATAGCACTCTGTTTTACCCTTTACATGTACAGTAACCTGCATCCAGTTGGCCAAATAAAATCACCATAAGCACCTTATATAAATCAGTAGGAGTAATATCTCATATCACAAACGTAGTTTTAGAAAAACAAGGATAGCAGAGCCATTAATTAAATTGGCAACACTAGAGACATGTGTACGTATATATATATAGCAGAGCAGATAGATATATATATATATATATATATATATATATATATATAGAGAGAGAGAGAGAGAGAGAGAGAGAGAGAGAGAGAGAGAGAAAGTGATTTTGCAATTTTGATGTTATGAATCAAATCCAAGAGGGAATGGAAAAAGTTTAGATGTAATTTATAGCCAGCTACTGAGGAAGCTTTGATCATAAAAATATGTTCTGATCTCCAAACTATCTGTTTGCTACTTGGTAACTTTTCTTTAATATAGGTAAAAAAAATTGCATTAAAAAAGCAACCATAAAGTCATACGAGGACAATAGTTATTTGAGGCGCAAGACGCACCAAGGATTTTGAATCCCCATTTGTTTATTTGGAAGTCCATGAAGGACATTGTTTAGTTTGTTTGACTCTCTATGTGCAGGAGGGTGTTAAAGGCATGATATTCTTATTAAATCCAAATCCTATAAGCTTGAGCTTTTAGGAGAATTGGTTGTTTAACACTTTACAAACAGTGATTTCACACATATGCATAAGTGTACATAAGTTTGCATATATATTAAGGTGAACATTTATACATATCTCAATTTTATTTTATTTTATAACCGGCGGATGTCTGTGCCAACTTACGCCTACTCGACAATTCCACGAGACCGGAGTTAACAAATCAACCCCTCCAATGCCCCTAAGGGGACTTGAACCCGTAACCTCTGGGTACCCATCTCAGAGCTTTACACCATCTGAGCTACCCCTTGGGGGTTTATACAGATCTCAATACTCAAATATGCATGTATTCATAATCAACGTTCCACATACTCAACCAACATAAATAATTTTGACTTTGTTAAGAATAAATAATTTCAAAGAAACAATCACATCACCTGTCCAAGGAATCCAGCTTGTCCCACCCCTTCCACCAAAGGTACATCACCGCTGCCAAAGGCGCCTCACATGTCGCCCTCGCCTAAATTGTCAGCGCCATCGAGAACAACATTAAATTGCTTATAGAAGTCGATGTTGAAGTCGTGGTCCTTGACATTCGCATGATATACTTTAAATGCCATATATGAGGCCTAAATTCTCAGATCAGATCCCGAGCAACCTAATTGATAAATTGATGAAATAGATTGTACACCAGAAAATCTCCCCATGCAAGCTAAGGACCAAAAGTGCAAATAAAAATAGCTCTCACCTTGGCCTTGATTGTCCAACATGTGATTGGCTTAAATAAAACTGTCTATTAAGGTTACTCACTTATAGTATCCATGTCAATCTGCATATGGATACAAACAATCAGATTAATACATAATGAAAAAATGCAGCAAAACCTGAGAAAGAATCAGAACAACAGTACATTTGCAGCACAAATTAAAGAAAATTCCACAGTATCATGCATAAACTCCATGATTTACAAGGTGATGTCACAGTAGAGCAGGAACTTAATATTTTCAAATACTACTAAAAATAAATTCCCTTTAGGAGTTGAGAATATCAAATGTATAGGCTTTGTGACAAGAAATGCTAGCAAGTAAAGCATAAGATCACTATCAACCATCAAGATTTTCAAAAGCACTTTTCAGGCATGTCTCAAGGTGAGGCGTGGGAAACACAACTTGACCCATTGAAGAAGAAGGAAAACTGTAAAAAGGTGTAGCCTTTCACAATAAGGATTGGCATCAGCAGGAGGCATGTCAAAACACATTGGAGGTGTCAAGAAAAGCAAAATTCCAGAAAGGCATAGGCCTTACACACAGAAGTGTGGCTAATGCACACATTGATCCAATCTTTATACACAAAGGATTGAGGCATACACCTTATATGTCACTGTCTTTGAAACATATCAACATTTTAATCCCAAAACCCTTGAGTGAGTGAGACCTGAGAATGGAAAAGAAAACGGACTTTAAAACCCTCAACCCCGCATTTGCGAAACCTTCTCCTCTGTGACTGGCTTCTAACTCTAGCAACACCCTCTCACTCCAACGGCACCTCATCCCATCTCGCCCCCACCAATCAGCACTCCTTCTCCATCTCACTCTTCCCTTTTCTTCTTTATAGGCAAAGAAAGAGAGTATATATTAACAGAGCGGCTTAAAAGTGCCCCAAGTACACAGGAAGTATACAGGGAGCCAACAATCCCAAGTCCCAACAAAAGAGAGAGCTACACAAAAACAGCCTCAAGGGTTGGGGCTAACCAATTCACAAAATCACCTATAGTAAAACCTGTAGGAAATGAACAAGTGGGTTCAAGCCCAAAGATTACAAATAAAAGACTGCTTGAATCACTGTATAGAACGTTCTTTGTTATCAAAGGCCATGTCAATTTTTTCCTTCCATGATGTCCAAGAAAGACACAAAGAAGCTGTCCTGCCAGTTCTCTGTATAGAAAGTTCTTTGTTAGTCATCCCTTCCCCTTTATTCTTAATCCTTTCTACTTCTTCTTTCTCACTAATCCACACCTTCTACCATGACCAAATCTTTTTGTCTTTTTTATATCTCCACCACCACACCTTCTCATGACCACATTTTTACATCTTGTTTCATTGTTTTTAGCTCAACCACATGATCACTTTACATCCCCTTACTAGCATGTCCTCCTTCCACTTTCATCATCTTTTTTATCCTTTTTTTCCTAATGGTGTTGTAAAAAATAATATAAATAATTAGGTATTTCGATTTATCTTAATGATTAGTTATGCTAATATTTAATTCTAAAATCATATTCTCTTTTACTCTAAAATAATTATGTAATTTATTTGAAATTCTTTAATATTATATTTTTATACTTATCCATCAAAAATTAGGTCTCAAAAGGCGTCTCAACAGTTTGAGGCCAACAACTTGCCTTGCAGTTTGGATTTTAAGGACCTCAATCATCATTAAAAGCAACACTTCAAACAACCTATGCTAAGATCATAGCCATAGCCTGGGTCCTAGAAGATATAGACACCATAACCACAAGCCTCTTCCCAACTCTAAGACCATGTCAATGTCATAGCTGCTGTCACAACAACGCAAAAATGGCATCACTGAACCATCAACCACATATCATGTCCATATCAATGCTTCCTGCTCACGTACCATTGCCACCCTCAACGGCAATGCCATGAATGTTACCAGCCACCAAAACCTCTCATGATCTCAACACCGTTTCAGGCATAATCTCATCACTCCACCACAAACTCCAAAGGTATAGATATAAAAACACAGCCTTAAAAAGGCTGAATGCAGTCTTGAGGCTAATTTAATAAACATGAGGTGCCCCCGCTTTTAAATAAACAAGAAACTCCAATAAAACGTTAATACAAAAAACAGTTTCAGAAAAATACTAATGTTCACATAAAAATGAAGTAAAAAGTATAGAATTTGGTTAATAGGCAATCATTATTTGTCATAAAACTCATAATAGACTAATGGTTCCTTCGATAAAAATAATAACAATAGACTAATGGTTTTTAATTAAGGCCCCGTTTGATAAAATAAAAAAATTGTGTTTCGCTGAAAATAAAGTCAAGTAAAAATTGCCATTAATTTCATAAAGATTAATCAGATCGTAAAATTTGTTCGATAAGTTACTAACGATTGAACGCGTAAGATAAACATATTTGTTTCGATAACTATAACGCTTATCACCGAAAATTATGTATTTTACATATTTACCCTTATTATCATTAAATTACATATTATCCAAAATAAATAGAGTTTCTAATAATATTTTATTTTTCACTACAATTATTAATTATCAGAAATAACATGTTTAAAAATATGTAAAAATATTTATTCTAATAATATTATCCAAAAACAAGACATAAATATGTTTAAAAAATAACCAATAGAATCTAAACTTTTTAAAACTATCCAAACTAATCAAGAGATATTTGCAAAATATTATATTATTTATAAGGGTTTTTTGGTCCAATTTATTTTCATTTAAAATTTTTTTGTTGACCGTATTCCGTATTCATTAAGAGGCCTTACCTACTTATAATTTTCAACGCTTTTTCATTTTTAAAATTTTCAATTAAGAAATTTTCCTTGTAATTTCATATATCAAACATATTTGAAAATTAAAACCATCGAAAATTTTCATTTTCAATGGTTTGAACATTTTCAATAGTTTATCAAACATGGCCTAAGTCATCATTATTTCTTCCAAAATTCAGCACTATTTTGGCTATATCATGTAGGTTCATTCTTCAGCACCACCATCACGATAACTAATGAGATCCTCTAAAGAATCATAATTATATCTAATTACCCTATCATCTTTTCCAATAGTGTCAATGTCCACACATTCTTCTTCTTCTTCATCTAGCAACTACAGTGGCTTCTTTCCTTTATCTATTAATAGAATGATAATAGTTACATATTAGTATCAAATTATAAGAATTATTGGATTGAGAATTAAGTGTGTGTTAATTTATAAATCATGTACTCTTATAGTAGATAATGAAACTAACCTCTTCCCTTAGCTTTTGTGCTGTACTATCTTTTTTCTGATTTTTTTTTTTGGTTGCCTCCTTCATATCTCCTGGCCTTATGCACTTCCATTTCCTTCTTCTCCCTCAAAAAAAAAAACAACCTCAAGGTCATATTTCATTAATTCGACGATTTCCATTATCATTCTCAACAGGCCACTCATCATCCAATGGCGCACAAACAAGCAGCCAACCAACAATACACCTTTTAAGCCTCAAGGCTGTATGCCTCAGGATAGTGAGGCTTAAGCCTCGAGAACCTTATACAGAGGTTTAGGATTTGAAGCTCTTTCTTAAAGCCTCACCTTGGGGCGAGCATCAAGGCGTGCAAGCCTTTAAAACATACCTCCAAAATATCAACACTTGACAGTTCTAACATTTCATAGCACAAGCACTTCCTCCCCTGTGTCTGATACCATTGTAAAGCTGACGCCAATATCAACCTTTATAAGGACTAAATGCCATAATACCCACCCTAGAAATCAGGCAACTAATTCAAACCACCCCACCAAAAAAAATTCTCCCCATTATACAGTCATATTTTCAGCACCCTTCTGTTCAAAAAGGAAACAATGACATAGCCCCTACCAAGGAAGCACGGACAAGCCTACAAGATGAAGTGTCCAAGTGTCAGAAACTCAGACACGAGTTGGATACGTGTCGGACACGCCACGTGGCGTGTCGTTGACAAGATGAAAAGCCGCAAGCCGCATTAATAACCGAACATATTTCATGGGTTTTATTTTCTTTGCGCTTTTTTGGCAAAGTTATGCTAACATTCACAAAGAACACCGGCATCCCATCATAATTTTTTAAACCATAACCTTTTGAATTTATTTGAATATTTTCTTCACTTTGGCATTCTTTTGACTATGGTGGATATGTTTAGAAAAATATTAGTAAAGCAAAAATTATATAAAATTTGATGAAAATATTTTTAAAAAGTCTAAAAACGACTAAATTAAGCAAAAATATATGTGTTAAAGACAATATTCATATTTAGTTGTCAAAAAAATTCATATTTAATGCCAAAAATGCCAAAATGAAGATTGACGTTGCAATAAAAAATTATGCAAATATTCAAACCTAGATCAAATTTAAACATGAATTTCAGATAATGATCATAATTATTAAATTAAATATTCAAAATCAAGTTTTTTTTTCACAACTATACTATTAGGGCTAAAAATTTAAATACCCTTTAATTAAATGGATTTTTAAATATCATACTAATTATATTTATAAAAATATCATATGTAATAACTAATTAGTTTTAGTATTACTTATGCTAATCTTTGAATATTTGTAAGAACAATGTTTGAACATTTTGTTTTTATTACCTTAAATTGCTTTTTAAGGATGATTATTTTTTTATTATTTTATTATGTTGTGTCCTTGTCATATTCGTGTCCTAGTTTTTTGGAATTTGTCGTGTCCCCGTGTCCCATTACGTCAGATCCCAGGCTTATCCGTGTCCATGCCTCAGGCCCCTACTTCCAACAACCAAAAACCGCCACTGCCCTAAACCCTGACCCCTCTCCAACAGGTGGTCGCACTCCTGGACCATCACCACTCCATTACCTATAAAAGACCTTTTCTCCACCATCACTACCATAATCTCTGTTACTATCAAGTTCAACTCTGTTTCAAAAACAACAAACCATGGTATTGTATATTTCCATTTCTAAAATTTATCCTTTTAGAAAAGAGAATTATCCCTAAACAAAAGTTTGATTTAGCAAAATTAAATTAGTAGTTGCACTCACCCCATCCTTGCAGTAAAACTTTTCTGCAGATTTGCCATGTGACTAATGGGGAAAGGAAGAGATTGATGATTTGAAAACCCTCTTTTCATGATCTTTCAATGAATTTTAAAGAAAGGAAGGAAACCTACAACGTGATTCTAGCTGTGAGGGAGAAAAGGAAAAATCTACGTAAACCATGTAGCTGAGTTAAGCTAGCTCAGTTCCTGTGGTTCTGTCTTCGCAGGTTTCAAATAAGTAAAAATCGTATACTTCAAATATGAATTCCATTCATTCTACCTTTTATTGGCACCGAAACAAAGCACAAGCACAAATCTAAAGTTTCTCATAAGATATTTTTCCATCTAGTCAAACCAAACACTTAGGACCACTATGCCCTTCTAGCCAACATCACATGTTGACTTAAAACACTAAATCACACTGTTTAAGCCCTAAGAGTCTACAAAAAATCCTAGAAAATAATATGAATATGATGGTGGAATCCAAAACCCAAACTTAAATGGTTACTTGGTTTCCTCCTCAGAATCACCTATTTACTAAAACCAGAACCAAACAAAACAATTGAAAATTTTTGCTATAAATTACTTTCCCAGGGTTAACAGAGCCTTAGGAACAACTGAACACTTCAAATTCAGCACATCAAACTTTCAATTGAACACTAAATTACTCTGTTTGAACCCCAAAATTCACAAAGCATAGTAACATTGACCAACAACAGTTCATTCATGACTTTAACCAACTAAAACGCATAAGAAACGAATAAGTGCACTACTTAAATGGAGGTTCTGGTTTCTTTGGTGTTGAAAATACTTCTGAGACCTTTTACTTGATTTATTTTCCTAACTTTTCCCAGCATCCAGAACCCAGCATTACTAAAACCCACGGCTCCTTTATGACATTTACTCTTCCTTAGAGTCAAACTGAAACTTCAAGTAATAAATCCTCCAATTGAGTACTAGGTCACACTTTTTAAACCCTAAAATTCATACAAAACCCAAACAGATCACCAATAGAAAATTTACTAAAACCCAATTTAAAAAATTAATTTATTAAATAAGCCAAGTAGCCAACCAAAATGCTAATGAAATGTATGCTTTCCCAATACCTTAGCTGAAATGGGCTGTTTTGAGTTGATGTTCTGGTTTTATCAGGTTTTTAAAAAGGCGGGAAAAAGTACGAATCCACTTTCATATACCTTCCCACATTTTCCCGTCACCCAATCGAAGCACCAAAATCAATTAATTTTGTTCCCACGTGAAAAATAAGCTTTTTTTTAATAGATAAAAGCGGAATTATTAACAAAAAAGTAGTGTACAAGGTAGCCCAAAAAACAAGAAGGATGAGCACACAAAAACCTCACCAGCCAAACCAGCCAATCCCAAAAAAACCCACTAAGGAAGAAACCTCTTCTCCTACATACATCTATTCAACTCCATAAATTATAAACAAAAGAGTTCTTTAATCTTTTAACTGCTAATGAACTGAACCATCAAATCCAACACAACAAATAATGAACTGAAGACTAGATCAACCTTTAAACCCTAAATCTCACAGCCCTAGCAGCCCCCACAGACAAAAGCTGAAACCTAATTAGCAAAACAAATTCATCAGGAGGGAAAGGAAACAACAGAGAAATAAAGCCAAAAAAAAAAAAAAAAAAAGCAAAAAACAAATGGAACACTTACAATGGTATCTTCAAACCCAGAAAAGGGCTAGAGTCTTAAGCAGCTCACCCTATTCCCCGCCCCACCATCAAAACCTTCAGACCCTGAGGAAAAACACAAGAGTGAGACCCAGAAAAACAAAGAAAGGAAAAGGAGGAGGAATTAAGAATAGGAGTTGGAAGAATTTCAGCACCTTTACTGCAGGAGAACAGATTGAGAAGAGAGGCCATTGGGAGAGAAAGAAGAAAGGGTGAAGTTGCGGTTGAAGTGGAAGATGGGTGTTGGGGCATGAGATGTGAGAAAAGGAGTTAATGGATCTTTGGGTGGGTGGGTGGGTGGGTTCGTTCGTTCGTTCGTTCGTGGAGAATCGAACCCGAACGTGAGAAGTGGGTGCGGAATATCGGGTGTCGCGGTCGATTCAAGGGCGGCTCAGCCTCGGCCTCGGCGGCGCCAATAAAGGAGAAGACTCTTTCTCTCTCTTCGACAATGTATGCAGCGAAGAAATTAAATTCTACTATTATATATTATATAATAATAATAATAATAAGGTGGTGTTTGGATGGCGTTTTTAGTAAACTTTTTATTTCATATAAATTTCGTTTTGATTAATTTAACGTGTTTCAAAGTAATCTCTCTCTCTTCCAGTCCCACCCCGCCCCACTTTGTTTTCCCTATAAACTGTTTTCTAATTAGGTGGGGTTATAAAAGGCTCGTTTCATCCACGAGGAGGCGAGTTTTAAATAAATAATGATTTTATCTTTTAAGATATATAATTTTTTATATAAAATTTTCAATCTACGTATATCTTTAAAAGATAAAATCGGCTTATCTTCTTAGTTTAGAATCGCGCCCAGTGCTCATATTCGCTAATAGAATAAAATTTATTTATAAGGTTTTGGTCGATTATTACAATTTAAATTTTTATTATTAGTATTCGTATTGTAATTAGAGTCTTTCTCTTATAATTTCAATAATTTTTCGTTTAAAATTTTGATTAAGAACTTCACAAATTTTGTTATCAAACGTATTGAAAAATTAAAAGCGGTGAAAATTTTCGTTTTGATAGTTTGAACATTCGATAGTTTATCGAAGCATGTTTTTAGTTTTCCTGATAATAAGTAAAATTAAATTTTACTCATCAAAAAATTTATTCTTGATAATCTTATTATCTTAATTTAGTTATTTCTTTTTTTTTATTCTCCAAGTTCTTAATTTGTCCATTTTGGTGTTTTTTTTTCCCTTTTTGTTCTTGTTTTAGGACAAAAAAATTATTTTCAAAAACTATAAACAAACAATACCATATTCTCTCATCTTCACTAAGTTTTCACGAATAAGTAAAAAATAAATTTACCCTTGGGAGTGCAAATAGGTGTCTGGAGAAAATCTATCATATTCAGTAAGAAAACATGACATTATAACACGACATACAAAGTGATTAAATGTAAATAAAATAAATTTATTTTAAATAAATAAATTATAGAAGAAGTACAAAAATATATTATTCAACTAATATATATATATATATATATATATATATATATATATATATATATATATATATATATATATATATATATAGTCAAACAGATATGCATATTGATTTAATTTAATTACCTAATTGAAGTCATTACATAAACTAAATGATTTAGAAATGCTTAATTTAATTTAAAACATCGAGTGGATTACATTATACATATATTTCACCAAAAATAATTTTTTTTTGAAACACTTCACAAGATAACTTAATATCATAATTTAAAATTAAACTTTATTTTAAATATTAAATTAAACTTTTTTTTAAGAAATATTAAAATTAAACTTAATATCGATTCCACATCTTTGACTTATTCTTTATGAATAAATATTTCAATGTTATGTTAGACATTTGCAATTATCTTAAATATAAATGTTTAATAAATAAATCTATTTCTTAAGATCAATAGAAGTAAATATGAGTTGAAATATTAATTGATAAATGTTAATTACAGCTGATGAAAGTAAATATTTAATTTGATCCATAAATAAAATTTAATTTAATATTATAACGTTGATATTTACTATAAAAGTAAAAAGTAAGTTTTAAGTTAATAGATAAACATAATTTGATTATTTAAAGCCAGCTTAAATTATTAAACAATGAGTATTACATTTCATAAAAATGTGTACTAAATATGTTTATGACTTGATGTCATTTAAAAGTAATTTTAAGTATTAAACCAAAATAATTAACTTAAAAATTAATCAGCTTATGAATATTTATTGTAATAATTATTCATTTTAAGATTAGTGACAAAAATAAATAAAATCAAGTACAAAAAATAACTATTAAATTAGGGTAAACATTTCATTTCAATGATTTAGAATAAATTTCAAGCTAATTTTTATCAAACAACGTAAAACTTAAAATAAAAAATAAAAAATAAAATTTCTAGACATCTAAATATTAAGTGATTTTTATTTTGAAGTTATTTAAATTAAATTGAGCACAAAGTCCAAAGCAACATTAAAATGAGATTAAATCCTATGTTAACACAAATGAATTACTTTGAAGTATGGTTTATAGGATTTACGGTAAATAAATAAATAATTTTATAAAATATTTGAATTTAAAAATATAAAGATAAAATATTTTACTCTTACGAGTGAGCATATTCAAATCCAATATTATAAAATTGTAATTCAAAAGTAGAATAGGTAAAAAGAAAAGACATTTTATTTTAAAACCTCGCGTAAATGGTAAAAGATAGAATGGTTTAAATTCAGGCAAGTTTACACCTACTAAAAGAATAAGAGTGAATAAGATAAAAAATAAATAAAACATTTTACAATGTCAAATTGATTCAAATTTTACCGTTTGACCAATAAGTAAATTGAAGACCAAATCAATAAACCTAACTTCAAAATCTTAAGTTGAATCAAACTTGACTAATTATTGAAATTTGAACCAAGATATATTGATCTTGTTAATTAACGAAATTTACCTACACATCTCTAATTTAACATCTCCAAAAGTGGTAAACCCTCGCCTCATTTTTCTCCACTAGTCTATTTTTCTTTAAGTAATAATTGATGATTTTTATAATTATCGACTTAAAATTACTTTATCACTTATTTTACATCTATTTTTTTTATTAAAGTGATTATTTAGCAATATTTAGGATTTCTCTCTTTTTCGTAATTTAATTAAATGACTTTGATCTTCAAATATGATTAATAAACCATTTTATATAGCGTGTGAAATATCGTCGTTTTGATGCGACCAGTGATTGTATGTGACCTTCGATGCAAGCCTGGTTTAGACTTTCGTCGTGCATGTCTGACGTTTATTTGTGTTTGAATGATTCAAATGAAAAAAATATATATGATGAATAAGAAATCAAATTAATGATCGTCAGTATGCTGTAAAACTAAAGTCAAAAGTATTATAGTCACAATAGTAATATCAAATGTGTATATTGAATATATTATCAAATGTATTAGAACTTTAGTCGTTTTGTTATCTTTATTAAACTTTGATGTTATTTTATAATTTATAGTTTTTAATAATATTAATTATATGTTTATATCGATGTATTGTTATATAAAATCAATAAAATTATTCATCTCTTAAAAAAAACATCTTCAAAGTGGTAGGAGGGAGGCATTTAACTTCATCTATATGGAGTATAAAGACTCGTCATTTTCATAGACACTATTTTCTTAGCATCCAAACAAACTCTGCGTATCTATAGTCACCTTCGTTCACCATTCCAATTATTGAATAAATTAAATAGCATTTGTTGAAGTAAAGTCACTTTAATCCCTTGTCTTATTATTAGAAGGTTTCAATGTCTTATCAATAAAGTGACATTTAAAAGTACGTGAATTATCTTTCAAAAAAAAAAAAAGAAAAAAAGTACGTGAATTATTAGATGTAATATAATATAGGCAACTTGAGTTTTGGTTTGGGAACTGTTTTTAGAAAATAGTTTTATGTTCTGAGAATAAAAATAAGTCCAATAACTAAAATCATTTTCTATTGTATTTTTTTATCATTTTCACTTATTTTCACTTGACTGCTTGAAAAAATAATTATACAAATGTAAGCCGATTAAAAATAAAACATTATAAATATTAATAAGAGATTCAAAATATTTTACATTTCAAAGCATAATTTTATTTTATAAAGATTCGCAATATTTTTTGGAGATAATTACCAAATAAACATTTATATTTTGTGGATCGCCTTTTTATTTATTATGAGTTTCCTATTAAAAATGTGAACGTTTTTATTTTTTGAAAAATAATTTTAAAAAACGAGTTTGGAGTAGCGAACCCATTTTGTTTTATTTTAAAAGGAAAAGCGAAATAAAAATAAAAATAGCTTAAATGTAACACATGAAAAGAAAATACGGGTTTAAAAAGCAGAATATGTCAGGAGTTCGGGGTTCTTTATCAGTGACTTGAGATTTTGAAATTAGGATTATGTAATTTTGAAGTGAAACTCAGGGTGAAATCATAAATGTGGGAAGTTAAGATTTTGAATTTTTTTTTTTTTTAAATTTAAAACTTGAAAAATTGAAATTATAAATTGAGAGACTTTAATTTTTGAATTGAGAATTTGTAGTTTTGAAATTTAAAACTTGAAAAAAATGAAATTGGAAAATTTGAAATTTAGGAATTTGAATAAATTAAGGATGGGTGATGATTTATGAATTAAGTGAGATTAATAAAATTATTAACAAAAAAAATATTAACAATCAATCTAAAAAATTAAAAAAAAACAATAACAATATACTCATTGGTAAAATAAAACAATAATAATATATTTAAATAACTAATTAAAAACAATAATTAAATAGATATATAAGACAAATAATTAAACAATAACTAAAAAAGATTTTCCTAACTAAAAGAAAGTCGATAAAACTTACACGATAAAGTATGGCTCCACGGTAGAAATTAAGTCCTTATCGAAAAATTGGGATTTAATTTTTAAATTATTAAAAGCTTTTTAAAGCCTTATAAAAGTTTTAGTGAAAATAATTTATAAATCATTAAAATAAATAAAAGCTATGAAACGATTTTGAAAGCTGCAATTAGCTCATTATTCCAAAAAAAAAAAATATATTTTTCTTTTTTAAAGGGTTAGAGACTCTCCCTTTTATGGTGAGGAGGTCTCCTTCCCTCTCCAACTTTCAATGCAGGATTCAAAATATCTCATTAAAAAACTAATTCAAAAAACAAAACTTAAGGGTTTATAATATACCCTTATTAATAAAAGAAAAACAAATTAGAAAAAAATTTAAAGTTATTATTTTAATTACTCTATGTTTTTACTAACTTAAATGCTATTAAACACGATTCAAGTGACAAACCAATTGAGAAATTGGTTATAGGAATCAGGAGAATTCTTGTAAGAACAGGTATGAGAGATCATAAGAAAGAGCAAAAAAAAAAAGCACGTGAATAAATGTCAAAAAAGCAAAAAAAAAAAAAAAAAAAAAAAAGATTCCAAATCTTTATTAAAAATTAAAATAAGAAAAAGCATTATTCCTTAAAATAATTATTGGAAAAAAGTACCATTATTGGGAAATAGATGTCCTTCTCTCCTACGGCCACGTATGAATCGATCTGACATATTTGTAGGAGGCTTGGATGGTATTCGTATTGTATTGATTTTTACGTCCAAACAGACAATAATAATAGAATAAGGAACCTAGATTGTAGAGGCAGGAATTAAGAGAGGAGAATTTGTCCCCCATATTATATCATGTCATCCATTCATTTGGATCTGCAATTGGCAATCGTGTTCATATTCTAAAAGGGTTTTTGTATTTATATCATCATATCTTGTCCCAGACATATGTGATCTAAATTTTGAGTGAGACAAACTCTATATGGCTAATGGAAGATGGCACATTTTGACATGACGCCTTTCTTTTTCTTTTTTTTCTTTAGAGGATATTTGACATCATTTTATGCCTTATGGTTCATGCTAGACCGCGTTTGGTTGCCTCCAAAGCCCCCCTTTTCTAGGATTTTACCAAAGAATATGTAAATGCTTTTTTGTTTTATTTTTTATTTTTCAGGGGTTAGATTTTCAAAATTCCGGAAACTTGTATTTCAATTCATATATCTGTCGTTTATTAAAGATAGTAATTATTATAAATGCGAAAGCAAAATTATTTTTATGAAATCATACTTGAAGCAGTATATTTACATTTTATGTCTTCCTTGAGAGTGTGCTTAAATCGATGAACTAAAAGCACGAGTTTCCCTTCAAATTATGTGTTGCCATATTTGGTGTATAGCTAACAAGAATATCCTCTAGCTAGAGCGCATCAAAAGGGGTATTGAATATCCTACAAAATAAAGAGGGATTATTGATTTTCCTACAAAATAAAGATGGATGGGTTGGATCTCTTCGATATTTGAACTAGGGAGAATGTTGAAGGAAAAAAAAAACCTATTAATAAGAAAAATGATACATCAAACTCAAAATTTTGGGTACGTTATTTCAGTAAGACATGGATAAGATTTTAGGTGGCTTTGTATTACAAGAATCAAACTCAAATATAGACACTGATCAAAACAGATTGTATAAAAACACATTCTTTGCAACGCATTTCCATTTAAAAAAAAATGATACATCATTTGACCATATCAATATCAAAATCAATTAATAATTACCACAAATGTTATAAGAAAAAAAACCTACAAAATTGGAAATTTCTGAAACAGACACTCTGTGCCAGTAAAGCTACAAATAGGTTGAAGATCTGCAAAACTGGAACCCTAGACCTGCAAATGAGGCGAGGCGGGACGAGACATTGGTGAGTGAAGTATTTGCACACACATCAGACAAGGAAGACAAATCAATTCACTGGAAAATTGTTGTACCTTTTCATGCCTCAGGGTTCATCTATTAAAGTGCAACTCCTTACGGAATGTAAAACTTTGCTTCAATTGCCATGACCAACCCCCGCATTAACCAGTAACTTCTTAGCTGCAATATTGGGTTTCAGCAAAGAGCTAATCAGCAAAAAGAGAACAGGTTATCATGATTGCCTTACAGAGAGAGATCCTTGGCATGGAAAACAATATATATATATATATATATATATATATATATATATATATATACCCTCAAAACAAGCCATGTGGGGAGTGTATTTCAGTAGAGACATGTATCCTTCAATAGAAGCCCAAGAACAATAGCATATTGTGTGATTACATGGATCTACTCTCATTTATAATAAGATATACACGTATTACATGTCCAATTAAAGTGAATTATTAATTTATAAATAATAAATGTGAGGCTTATTTCACTTGGTTGGAGAAATGTTGTTGTTCACTCCTTTCCCTGGTCTTCCCTAAACCTTTTAGATGTAGATATAGCCTTCGAAGGAGCCATTAGAAGACTATGGAGCATTATAAAATGCCCTAGGAAGTTGAGGAGTTGCTTGAAGCACTTTTATTAAATTTTATTTAATTTGAACGAATGTACTAACTTGGTTATCACTACAAAATGCTATGATTGCTATTCTTTGCTATCTCGGAAGGAACCTTTAGAGGCATTTCAGTTTAAGATTACTACAGAAATTTTCATTATTACCTGAGAAGTGGATTTGAGTTGGAAATTGTTAAGAGTTGAATTAGAAATTATATTTATGCCAAGAAAAGTCATATTACCTAACTGCTAGTGAATTTGGATATTATATAACATTTTTTATCAGAGGATATTATATATTATATAACATTTAAGGCCATACTTTTGACTTGAGTTGCAATCAAGTTCTCCAGTCACCTGGAGTCTGGATCGCGACAACTACAAACTTTCATGTTGATTAATTCAAGCTTAGACATACTTGAAATAAAAAAAAAATAAAATAAAAAAATACCGCTAGGCTGATGCTACTACTACTTGCCTCATGAGTTGCAACATGTTCCCAGTGTGCAGAGGAAAACTGAATGACCACAAGCTGAGCTGAAATTCATTTGGGAAATAAATTAGGAAATAGTGTGAGATGATACAATTTAAGGTATCAAAGAATAGGTACCTTGTGAAAGATTTCATCTTCAGGATTAACAAATATTATTGCTTCATCAATGTCATCTCTTCTCCCTTTTTTCTTTGGTCTGCACATTCTTATGCTGTAGTTTCACAACCAGGAAGAGAGAGAGGGGGGGGGAAGAGAGAGAGGGGAAAGGAGATTTAGGAGTCAACCAATACATCTTATGATGGCTTAATAGAGTATCAGAACATAGGGAAGATGTTACTATACCTTGTAGATTCTACTAATCAGTAGGAAAAACTTAAAGCAAAAGGAACTCCTGCATTCTTCTGTAGGCTTCAAAACACAGAAAAGGGAAAATAGGTTGTGTTGTGACAGTAAAATCCAGCAACACAAAGCAGAATATCCTTTAAGCTTCAATCACAAAATGGGTTCTCCTCTAGCCTCATCTTCTGTGTATGATTTCATCAAAGAGGGCATCATAGAGAGGTGGCAAAAGCTGGGGAGGAAGATTCACCACACGTTGAGAGACTAAGAGACCCACATTTTGTGACTCTTCTCCCAAGAGTAATCTCAATGCATCTTTTACATCCTTCTCCAGGCCCACACCTAGAAGAAACTCCTTGAGCTCCATAATGCATTTATGACCCTGGTAACCAAAAAAAACTATGACATCAGGAATGCTTCAAATGGGATTCAACAAGATTGGTGAGGCCATCTTAAATGTTGCAGTCACCAGCCTGTTAAGGTGCACAGGTCACAACAGATCATTTTTTGAAAAGAAAAGAGTTTACTCAAAGCACTAATGATGCATATGAGTCAGGGCCATATAGCATCAGATTACTCTGGAGAGCATTGGCATCATATTAGTGAAAATATATAAAACAAATAAAGTAGCAAATTATGGGCATATTTTTAATGTGAAATGATGCAAGCATCTTCATCTTCCCTACCCATAACAGTAAAACAATGTTACTGCCAGTAAGCAGGCTGTTCCAGAATATTAGGGTTGAAAATCAAGTCAGGAGACTCAGGACAGCAATTTATAATAACCAAACCAATAGATAAGGGGTCATTAATAGTTAAAAGTTAAAGCACATTGCCTTGTATCTTCCCAAGTTAAGTGCAGTAATAAAGGAGAAAACTCCATTATCTTCATGGGTCATATATTTTAACAACGGTTCCAACTGTTGTCTGCCCCAATATTATGTCTACAAACCCACTCAAATCCCACAGCTTATTTGTCCAAGGTACATCTGTATAAGACTTTCAGTCCATGATCATCTGGTTTCTGGATCAAGAAGGCAAAATCTGCTTGGGCAACCACTCCAGGAAAAAGAAAGAACGAAAGAAAAGGCAGGCAGATTGGTGAGAATAACAATGTTAATAAAAAAAATTTAGACATAAATCACACAACAATTCCCAATAAAAAATGATATAACAAATGCCTCATCAATCCCATAGTTATAAAATGTGATAATATTGACACTAAATGCTAATAAGTGCTTACTTCAGAACTGTCTTCATCTGAAGATTCAGACTCTTCTCTTCTCTTCAAGAGACAGTTAATGCTTCTGTTGCCCCTGGTAGAAAGCGTTTGATTTCATATTAACTAAAAGGAAGTTTATTAGATAAAAAAAAGAAAAAGAAAAGCTATAAATTAAGGTAGTGAAAGAAGAACAAAATTGTCAAGCATTTATCTCCCCCTTAACAACCCCCAACAGACCAGGGAAAAAACAGGAGAAAACTAAGGGGGACATTCATAGAAGAAAAGTTTGTAATAAGATGACGATACCTAATACCTGCAGCATTAGGGGGTGATTTCTTGTGGAATGTGGATTCATGGATTTGATGACTAGCCTTGCAATAAGAGGCAACTAGTGCAACTGTACGAAAAAATGGGGAAAATGTCAAAGGTAAATGTCTCGGTGATTGGCAGCACTTTGTTGGTTTTCGAGGCATCTCCTTAATCTGTGCCAATTAAATATATTCAGCAAATTTAACAAAAAGCTTTAAGTTGAAACTTAATGCCAAGTTCAAGGGTTCTGATGTGAAAACCAACTAATATTACATGCAAAGTTTGCAACTAAAAAACCCTTTAGGTGAGAAGCTAGTGGAACAAGGACATAGGCAGAAAATTCAAGTAGAATCTACAAAATAAAGTCATGAAGACTATACATTTGATTATTTTTGGAAAATTAAAACAATCCAAATTGACAGACCAGCTAATAAGTTTGACATGCACACTTCATCAAACAATTAGTGGGTGTGTTATACACTGGAAAACAACCCATGCTTAAATAGACAATATTCATTAACAGGTGCAATTCCAATGAATAAGGACATCCAAATCACACCTTAATCAACAACATATCACATATTTGAACATCTGAAAAAGGAAACGACAGAAAAAGAGAACCTACTTGCACAGGATTACTAGGAGAGAAACTTACTACGGGACGAAATACTTGTAAGGTAGGACGGTTTGGAGACCTAAGGACTATGGTGCAGCTGGAACAAGTGGAAGATAGAAGACAGCAGTGACAGAGTACCCTTATAGACTATAGAAAAGAAAAGGTAAGAAGAGCTTATAGACTTTTTCCCTTGAAGGGTACCCTTACCACATGTCTTATTTTTACTACATATCTTATTACCCCCTCACATTCCTCATTGCTATTATTTAACTGCAATGATCATAATAAATTCAACTTTGCATTATTTTTGATAGATAGCAAAATACAAAACAGCTACAAGGTATCTTTGGAAGTATGGGCAGCCAGTACACAAAAAGAAAATGAGGAAAAACCTCACCACCCTTCAAAAAGAGGCTATCCACTCCAAAAAACCTATAGGTGAAAAAGCCTCTTCCCCTAAATACAACCTATTCCAGCTCCACAAATTATAGACAAAATACTGCTTTAGTTTCTATAAGTATAGACATATTTCTCTCCTTCCACACCATCCAAAAAATTCACCTTTACATTATTTATTGTTGTAAAATCATCTCGTTTTACTTCTCTTAGATTTTCTCTAACCCTCCATTTAGTTCTTGGAGAATTTGAAGGAAGCTAAAAGGGAAACAAAGTGAAATAAAATAAATAAATATTTTAAATTTTAATAAAATTAACTTTTTTTTTTTGGCGTCTGATGAAACTTAGATCATCCGTAGTATTTTGTTCCTCACAATTTTTTCTCCACTGCGACTCGAACCCTGGACCCTCCTCCACATGTCCACCCCTGCTCTTAAGCACTTAGAAGCTGGGCCTCAAGCTGAGCCTCAATGAAATAACACGCTTCTTTGAACTTATTATGTTTACTAGATTAGATAATTAGAAAATGTATAGATTAAATTTATTTTAATTACATCATTTTCTTTGCTATCCTCCCATGTAAATAAAACATGAGAAAACAAATTTCCTAACTTTTCTTTTCCTTTTTCCTTTGCATTTCGGAACCAAAATCAGCCAAAATCTAAACTGTTTTTATAAAATCAACCCAAATCTAAAACATTCAGAATTCGCAAAGACCATAAATCCAACAAAATTTCAGACTGAGTAGTTAGCCAAACTTGCAATAGTTCCATGGCTGATGAAAGATAATCCTACAATTCAAAACTTCCAGCAATAGCGTTCTCAATCTCTAAAGCAGGGAATAAATCCAATCCTCTGTTTGATTACGAGAAAAAGAAGAAAATCAAACCAAACCACATCTTGATTTCTATGTTACTTTTCCCACATTTAGTTGCTGAAGAAAAAAAAATAACCGACCAATCCAAAGAGTAGTGAGTTTATAG
>JAEQBH010001723.1:600000-783573 GCA_016808115.1 Tetrastigma voinierianum | reverse complement strand
TCACTTATGCCGTTTAGAGGTTATTTTTGGGCATTTCTGGGTTTTGCGCACTTTGGGAGTTCAATATCGAGATGTATGAATCATGAAGTTTGAACTCAAGTGTCAGCCATCAACCAGCCCAAGAATCAATGAAAAACTGAAGGCAAAGTGAAGAAAAAATGATCTGCCGAGTTGAAGACGGGATGGAAATGCGGAGTGGGGTCAATGGCTTTGGAATTTTTCGCTAGAGTTGCGAAAATTTTCGCTAGAGAGAGGATTCGCGAAAATTTAGCAACCTTAGCAGTACTTAATTACGCTAGACAAACCGGTTTATTCAAACCTTTGTTCCTAGCGAGGAAATTTTGTATTTTAAGCTACTCACGAAAATTTCGTAGCTAGCGAAATTTAGCTAGCTAGCAGGAAATTCTTGACCTCGCGAATTCAGCTGCCTCGTCGTCTTTTGTATTTAATGCTAACCGACTTCAAATTTGGTGTAGTACTCTCTTATCCTTTAACTTAGCCAGGATTTGTAGGTTTTGGTATTTTCATGTATTGAAATTTGGCCTATATAAACCCCTCTCTTTTGTAATAAATATAGAAATTTTGGGAAGCAAGAAGGAGGGGGGAGAGAAGAGATTTGTAAGTTTTTCATTTTTTGTAAATAAAGTCTCGTATTTTTAGTTAGGGTTTTTCTTTTCTCTCTTCTCTCTCCTCTTTCTCTTACTTTCTTGTCTGCCAAACACCCTCTTGAGGATGACAACTCAAGAGATGCTTGGCTAAGCCTCCTTTCTTTGAAGAGGAAGGAAGCTAGCTTGGTAGTGGGGCATATGCAGGTTGTCCTCTTGTATTAAAAGCCATAGGTACTGTGTTTATGACCCCCATCTTCTCAAATTAGGGTTGAATAGCATTGAATGTTATTGATTTGGCCAATACTCTCCATGCTTTAGGATCTGATTACATACTTAATGCCTAGATGCCTTTGTGGTTCATTAGATGGTCTTTCACGAGCCTCTGAGGATGATATTTAATGTTAGGGTTTCAAGCATTAAAGAGTGTAGATGCATGCTACTGTGTTGAGCTCAAATAGGAGTTGATTTCAAAGGGTGAAGTTTTGCTAGTTAAACATAGATCGGTTATGCCTTGGAATTTATAGGTTGCATGTCATAGGATAAAACGAGGGGACGCCTTGTTTGCCCCCAACTTACAGTTAATGACTGATCTTGAGTTAACTTTTCACACTTCATTTTTCAGTTTTTACAATTTCTCGGTTTTTCAACCTACTTCCCTTTGTTTTTGGCAAATCCAAGAGTCCAAATAGAAAGCCTTGCAGTAGTGCACTTATGCAAATCATTTTAGGATGAAAACCATCCCCGTGTTCGGCCCTAGACCCTTTATCTGCCGGTAGCTTATTCTGACAGTAGTAAGGCTTTCAGAGTGTATATAAATTTTATTGATTTTAGCTCGACCTCTTTGTGCTTGTACGAATCAACAACACGCCACCACCCCGAGTGAGTGAACTACCTCCCGAGAAAACAAGTGGACTTGGAACAAGTCCTTGCGCAAATGCTTACCTCGCATACCGCCTTTATGAATGAGACATAGGCTAATATGCAACACTAGGCCACCCATTGAACAATCAAGCGGTGCAATTGAAATTTAGAGTGTAGATGGAGCCCCGAATGGCGATCTATTGTGAAGGCAACGAGGAGGTTTTCTTACTAAGCAACTCAGAAGTGAACCAGAGACGAGAAGGGAACGAACATGTAAAAGCAGTCACACTGAGAAGTGGTAGAGAATTAGCAATATAGGGGCAACCCCCAGTGATAGGGGAGGTAGAAACATAGGAAGTCATCCAAACCCGATCGAGGAATGATAAGGCCAGAAAGGAACATCCCGAGAGAAAAAAGTTTGGGGAGAAGAAGTTGAAACGAAAGGATCGGCCGGTCATGATTGAACCCATGGCCTCGATTCGAATCCCGCGCACAAGAAGAATAAAGCGGACAAGCGGGTTCACCAAGTTCATGGAGTGTTCGAAGCGCACATCAACATTCCATTTGCTAATGCTCTGGAACAAATGCCAAGTTATGTCAAATTTATGAAGGACATCTTGTCAAAGAAGAAGGCTAGTCGATTTGGGCAAACTAATCTCGAAGAATGTAGTGCCATCCTTCAGAGGAAGCTACCGCAAAAGCTAAAAGAACCAGGCAGTTTCATTATCCCCTGCACCATCGGGAACGCCATCTTTGAGAGAGCCTTGTCTGACTTAAGAGCTAGTATCAATCTCATGCCCTTATCCATATTTAGACGCCTAGGATTATGTGAAGCTCGCTGACCACAATCCCACACTCAATTAGTTGACATGTCCTTAAAAGAAGCATCCAAGAGGGTGATAGAAGATGTTCTAGTAAAAATCGACAAGTTCATCTTCCTAGCGGATTTCATTGTATTAGATATGGAAGAAGATAAAGAAATACCCATAATATTGGGTAGACCATTTCTCGCATCCAAGAGGGGTGATAGAAGATGTTCTAGTAAAGGTCGACAAGTTCATCTTCCTAGCGGATTTCATTGTATTAGATATGGAAGAAGATAAAGAAATACCCATAATATTGGGTAGACCATTTCTCGCAACCGGAAGGGTAATGATTGACGTACAAAGGGGAGAGCTGAAATTGAGAGTGTAGGAAGATGAAGTCAAGTTTAATGTGTTCGAAGCTGTGAAACACCTTGTAGAGAGTGATACGTGCTTCATCGTAGAGACCTTTAAGGCTATAGTGTCTAGCCAAGGTGGTCTCACTGATTATTTGGAGGCTAGCCTAGTATAGAGTGATTCAGAAAAATTGGGAGAGGCAGGGTATGTAAAATGGATGGGTCATTTGAACTAATAGAAAGAAAATATTATGAACCTGCAGGCGAAAATGCTCAGCGTCAGTGCCATCCCAATGACAGCCACTCAAGATGGAGCAAAAGCCACTACCTAGTTGTTTGCCTTTTTCTATTTAGATTAAACTTCTTAATTTAACACTTCTACAGGAGTCTCACAACTTTCCTGTGGCCATGTCAAATTGGACTGGAGTTTCTTTAAAATGAATAAAGGCGGTTTAAATGTTTGGAATTATAAATGGGTTTTAGTCTATGACCTTTGCAAGGGTGCAGGTCATACAAGTAGTAAAAAAAATGGATGTAAGTCCAGATATCATTCCCACAGAGATTGACTTGGATTCTCAAAATCAACTACTAACTACTCGAGATCCATACTATCTGAACCTCAATGATAAAGTTTATCAACTAAGGAAGGATAATCGTATTAAAAGGTAACATATACAATTAGGTTATTAAAATAAGCCAATAAAGCATTATATGAACTAGAATTAATTGGACTGAATCAGTTCTCTGTAAAAATGAACACTAATAAGGAAATACTGTGAAATAGTCAATTCCTGCATTATATCCCATTTAAAACTCGATCCTAAATTTGGATCTGGATTCGTAAAAGATGTCTGATATTGCAAGTTGGATTTCTCCTTTTATTCACTAATTAAGTATCCCTGTTTCTCGATGGCGGAAGCAATATTACTTGTATTCAACACTTATTCTTTCACAGTTTGGGTATTTTCTTTCTCAATACTTCATACTCATTTCTCGAGAGTGCAGATTTCTTACTTCCCAAATCAGGGTTGTTGTAAGACTTCTACAACTTGATTGATGACTCGTCCTTTAAATCTAATAGATACTTCCTTTCCCTTGATTAGATCTCAGCTAACACAGGATTAGGAGCCTTCCAATAGATTAAGGTGAAATCTCTGATAATTTAAATTGATAAATAATCCCCTTCAACATCAATTATGAGTGAAATGAGAATTTATCTAAGCGAACTCTCAGAGCTCAGGAGTTCTTCAATGGTAGTTTAGCATACCCACAAACTAATTGTTCTAAGCTCTCAGGAATCTCCATTTCTGTGTCACTCAGAAGGCCTCCTAGAAATTAGAGCGAAGACCTGATCGCTTGGAGGGTATTTCGAAACTACTATTGGGAGGCTGTTCACATGAAAAACACATCAACCAAATAAATCATCCCCAAAGCCCAAGTACTTCCTTCTAATTTATGCAGGAAAGAATGTAACTAACAATAAATTCAAACTAGTGGAAGTTTTTCTTAGCGCATTCTGGCGACAATGGAGACAGCGATCCAATTATACCCCCTTCACGGTTGCAATAAACTAAGATGAAACAATTTTCAGAAATAGTTTAGATTGCATTTAAACTCGAGGTGATGAGTGAGAATATTACTTCTAAGCCGACATTATAACGGTCGGTAGTTGGATCCCAAGAAATGAAAGAAAATAAAATAAAATAAAGAAAAAAAATTATATTCTAAAATATACAGTGAGTTTTCTTCTTCCCCTATTATGGGTTCCCAAAAAGAAAAGCTAAACTTTACTAAAATTGTGTACGCTTATTTATAACTTTCAAAAATTGGGCCTGATTCCAAGGCTCTAGGTGGATTTCCCTAAAATCAATGGCCCAACTCACTGTTTTAGGTCGCGACCTCAGAAGCTTGTCTCGACAAAAATACTGGTTTGGTTTGCACAATCTGTCGTGACTGTAGGAAACTGGTTGCGACCTTCTTTCATTTGTTTTGCATTTTCTGAGCTACGACTTCATTTTCCTTGTTCCCAAGAACTGATGTCGCGACCTCAATTCAATGTCGCGACCTCTTTTATGTTGCGACGTCATTCAGTTGTCTCGAGCATTCATGCTGGTCATGACTCAAAACTGCTGGGTTGCTTGTTTTCTTGTCGCGAAGTGGAATTTAGGTCCTGACAGTATTTTCGCCGCTCCCGGTGCAATTCATGTGTGACCTCAAAAGTATGTCGCGACAAACCCTTCTTCCTATCTGAGTCGCAGCCTCATTTCGGTCTCACTTGAGTTTCCTTGATTTTGTTCTGGTCGCGACTTCAGTACATTCTGCTTTGGTTTGGGATATATGTCGCGACCTTGGAAGTATGTTGCGACCTCATTTCTATTGTTAGCCACTGATTCTTGGTCATGGCTCCCCTTCTTGTGTTGCGACTTAAAATTGTTTGTCTTTTCATTTTCTTGTTACGACATAGGATTTAGGTCTCGACCTAATTCGTATCTTTCCTTGATGAAATTTATGTCGCGACCTTAAAAATATGTCGCGACTTCAATTCTGCCCCTCCTGTCGCAACTTCACTTCTTAGTCACAACATTTTTAACTATACAGCTCATTCTTATTGTCGCGACATAAATTCCAGGTCACGACCTTGGTCAAGCCTTGACTTATATTTTATTATGACTTTAGGTACTATGAGAGACATTACCGTCCATTAAGTATTACTTTTTGGTTGCGACCTCAGCAGATGTCATAACATTATCTTCCTTGAAGTTCTTCACATGTGATCTCAACAAGTTCTCTTACATCGCGATAGTTTTTGTTTGCCTTGCCATCACTTACAGTGCGACAGGTCTGTCGTGACTTCTTTGGGCCACTGATCTATTTTCACTTATGATTTTCTTTGAATTTTCCACTTCTACTTTAAATTTACGTAAAATATAAATTCAGTAAATAGTACATATTTATAAAAATGACAATTATATTGTAAGAAAAACAGAAAAAATGGACTAAAAATTCAATGAGTTTTTGACTCATCAAATTCCCCCAAACTTGAAATTTTGCTTGTCCCCAAGCAAAGAAAAGAAAGATTTGTTTGTCCTCAAACAATTGAACTTTATTTTGTAGGACATTTTTCTGTTTCACAGCACAATCCTCTCTTATTCCACCCTTTGACTTGAAAAAGGTAATTGCAGTCTCATTTCAAACTTCAGTTTTCAACTGAGAAAAAGGAATGTTTTCAACCTCATTACCAAATAAACTGCCCGAATGCATGCGACAGTTTAGTCGGTAGATCTTGTTACATGAGTGTGTGTAGGTCTTCTTTTTCTTTTCATCTTTTTTGTTGAATTAGTTAATCTTCTAGGGATCTCCTTAGAACACCGGTTAAAATCCATAAGCTTGTTTTTCATGATCTCAGCTAGTGTAGAGTAGAACAACCTTCAAGATCAAAAAGAGGTCTTTTAGGCTTGTAATGTTAGGTTTAGGTAGTGGGTGGATATTTTGAAAGATTTAAGTGCACCAAATTACTCATATTCCTTTTTTTTTTTTTATCTTTTGGTTCTCGTTATGTAAACTCCCCACCTTGACTTATCCATTTCAGTTCCTTTTCTTGGAACTCTTTTCATTTCTCTTTATTTTCAAAGTTGGAATAGTGCAATGTTTTATCTTCTTAGGCTTTCTATCACTCTTAGAGAACTATGGGCTAGCAACTCCCATACCAGTTGGCATTAGGGTATTAGGTGTTGAAACACCCCTCTGAGCTTAATTGTTCAAGAAAGATAGGCCACAAGACAATACTTCTTCCTTTTTCAACTTTTTCTCCTTTGTCTCTAGTTCTTCAATTTATTTCTCTTCATTCATCCTTGTAATCCAAAAGAAATATATTCCCTCAAACTTGTTTCTTTACGCACATTAGCATCCTTGATACGAGAATTGAGTAATTTGGGGTTCTTCTTCTGGGTTATTATAAAGGAGGGGATTTTGGTTTCTAATTGCTGTATTTGAAGAGATTAGGCATTTTGGCTCAAAGCGCGGGGAACTAGAGTGTATGCCTTTGCATATAATGAGGGTAGGTTGGAAAGGTTCCAGACTTTCAAAGATGGCCTCTATCACTTCTTGTTAGTTGTTTTTTACCTAGGATTTTTCTTGACGATAATCCCCAACAAGTTCTAGGATCTTGTACCCTTGTTTGTGAATCACCCCAGAAGATGTTCCTAATCCCTCTCAAAGTTTTAAGAATTTTCTTGACCATGTGCATTGTTTTTCCAAGATTGTATTGACTCACTGTCTATACACACAGCTTCAATCATCTTATTTGTTCTTTCAATTGTGTACCTTTTCCAAATTCTGCGATTTAAACTGATTCAAACTAAGCGCAACTTCTTATTTCAATTCACCAATTCACAACTCTTGTTTCTCTTACGGTGTTTTTCTTGATTTAAACGGTGGTCATTGTGTCATTGTACAAATAAATCTTAGATACATAGATCATTTCTTGCCAGACAACAATGAATGACACAAACAACAAATTCATTTAATCGGATCCATGCGTCAAAAAAAATCACTTGTCGTAATCGAGTCGATCAAGCATTTCACCAATGTATAAGTTCGATTGCAAACATTAAACTTAACAACACAATTATTAATTCAAAGAACACATCACAAGACATTTTCGATGAACTTCTACGAATTTATATTCATTATGATGAAAAATACAATTAGTCTTGAATAAGAACCGGAGAAAAGTTTCTATTCCTTGTTCTTAAAAAAAAAACTTCACTCTAAAGGTTGTAGCTCACCTTTATGAGTTCCCCCGATCCACGGATAATGCGTAGGAAGAAAAGTTGAAGCGGGGGTCGAAAGCGGGCCTCTCTGAGTGATTGATGAAGGCGGCCCTCTAAGGTGGGCTCATCCTTGCCTCCTCAATGCGAGTTCCTCTTTGGATGATGGGATCCCGATGAGCTTAAAGTCATCTATTTTCGGTCCATTTTACGATTGATTTTTATATAAAAGGCGATTTATATGAAATATGGAATAAACTTCACTAAGCTCTGGCGTACGGGGAATTCAAAGCGAATTTGCGAGTAAAGGGCGGAATGTGGGTGACGATCTTGATATAATTAGGTGAAGGAAGTTGCGGCGGGAGAAGCGCAAAGTTAAGATTTGATGTCATGAAGCTTTTGCAATCAAAATGCATATTCGAGTTCATGACTAAAGCTCAGGTTGCAAATGGCGTAGTGAAGACAAAGCAGTGGGTGTGAAAGAAACTCAAAAATGACAATAGGAATTGATGAAGAAAAGAACATGATCGCTACATCCTTGGTAGCGGGGAGTCAAACTCCCGATTACAATGGATAATGAGGTCGCGACACCAACAAGAGGTCGCGACGAAGATATGATGGACTTAGCAGCAAGAGTATGTCGCGACATCACGGATGTGAAATGGCGACATCGGCCCTCATCGAAGCCCGATCAGCGACAGCCGGCTTTACAAAGAGAGCTAAAAGATTAGCGACAACGGCGGCTAAAGAGATGGTCGCGGCGGCCACTCACGAGAGAAGAATTCGCGACAACATTTAGTTATCCGCGACATCAAATGCACCGCGCGATTAAAGTCGCGGCGTCCTTAAGATTTGTCGCGACGCCGGCTACACGAACCTTTGTCGCGACCAAACAAAGACTCGACATGGTAGAAGACAACGAGTCGCGGCGAAATTGATGTCGCTGACATCAACAACTCGTGGGCCATTTTTAAACTGCAGTCCAAAAGAAGTGCATCGAAATTAGGGCCCAACTTCAGAACCTATCATCACGAAGAACTTTGCAAGATAAGGCAACGAGCTCTTAGCGTGAAGAGATGCGGGTTCTTTGAAAGGCTCTGTATTTTAATTTTCTTTTCTTTTCTTTTTCTTCGTTTTTATTTTTAGATTAGTTTGTATTTCATTCAAATTTGGATCTGAACGTTCCCTGTTAAAGTTTAAGCTGAATGCAGATTCATATTTCTTCAAATTAGCATGCAGTTGTTTAATTCGGACAAATGCAGGTCGGGTTCCGATTGCTGATTCTGGCGGCTTTCTTGATCAGCAAGCCAATGTATGGTGTAATCTAGTGATTTAGATTCCCAGCTTCCATTGAATTGACGCTATCGTAAGAAATTATCTTTCTAGCATAAATTTTGATAGTCTTTCATTGAACTCCGGTTCGCAAAGCTACTTGTTAGTCTTAATGTATTTACATTCTGATCCCAATGTCACGATTAATACCATACGTAAATAGGGTGTCTCAAGCTCTACGATTTCGGGAGGCCCTCGAGGTGACCTGAAGGAAGGAATTCGAGTAATGAACAATTTACGAAGGTATGAGAACTGGCACAATGATGATCTATTAATGTATGTGTAATTAAATCGATAAATCTCTTCTCACTTGGAAACGAAACGAGTGGAGCTCATTTATCAATTTAGGCACACGAGAGAGTTCACCTCGATTCGATTAGTAAATCAATCCGTGTTGCGATCTAATCAAGGAAGGATGGCAGGTTGTTCTAATTTGGGGAAGAGGAACCGTATAGTGTAGATGCGATACGTAGTATATCTTAAGGGCTCATATTTACAATCCATGTTGTGGGTATGAAGAAGTATTGAAAAGAAAAATACCCACGAGAACAAGGCAGTTAAAGTAGTTATTTAACACTTTCTGTCTTGAGAGAAGCAGTGAGGTTTTAGATCTTGAATTGTGGGGTTTGGAGAGATCCATTTACGCTATTATATTCCTTGGACTAGTTTTAAATCGTAGTTTGATAAGCAAAAGATCGATTGCATTAATCGGAATTGATGTTTCACGTAGCACATTCTTTTCAATGTCTGGAAGGCTGTTAGGTCTTAATTTGTTATTTTGTATTTCAATATTCAATTCCATTTATTATTAATTGAATTTTCTTAAGAGTTTTATTATTTTAAGTTTAATGAGCTAATTCCATTTGTCCATCGAGTCGAAATAGTGGCCAGATTTTGAGTAAGTCGGGGTGGTTGAGTTAAGGGAACTCTTGAGATCTCTGTGGGATCGATGTCTGGACTTAAATCGATTTACTACTTGTTCGGCACGGTACTTGCAGCATAACGGATCAAAACCACTCGGTAAACAATTTACTCAATTGAAACAATCTTTGAACTAATCAAATATTAAGACATATCTGGTAAACAAGTTTTATAAATGTGATTCTTGAGGATTAGACAATAATCTTTTAGTAGTGTTATAGAATTTGTACATGTCTTTAATTCGGAATAACAAATTTTATGGCATGGATTCGCCAGGATCAGAAAAGAATTTGGTAGATCAATATTCGATGAAAGAAGGAATGCTAATTTGGACATTTAAAGAAAAGAGCAAAATTAGTTTTCATGGCGTGGTTATTTTAGCCACTAACTTTTAACAAGCCATATTGAAAATATTTGTTGGCCTGACTAATCCTATTAATGTAAGTGTGTTTTGATTTCGGGAAAACTTTAATGCATAGGAAACAGAAGGCGATACGATTCCGGCGAATCTTGAACTAGAAAGAACACTCGAGAAGCTTGAGAAGCGAAAAGATCGGAAAACTCGGCTATAGCGGATGAAATGCCGGACAATTGAAGGACCCAATGAGCAATGACCATAAGGCCTCCAATCAACGATACAAATGGAGGACTTTTGGAGACCCTGTGTCGGGATAGATACTCTACAATCGAATGACCTGCAGTTGATGCAAATAATTTTGAACTAAAGCCATGCTGATTACAATGGTTCGAAAACCAACAACGGGTTTCTTTGGTCATCATGAAAACCCGAATGAGCATCTGGAGGTTTCTCGAGAATGGCAAACCTGATAAGTTGAATGGGGTGAGACCAGTCATTAAATTCCATTTATTTCCATTTTCTCTAAAGTCTGACCACATGGTATGAATCTCTACCATATGGATTTATGTTGATACTTGGGAGGAGCTTGTGGAAGCCTACTTAGGTGAATTCTTCCTAATCGCTCCACCTCCCGGAGAACGGAGGGAGATAATTGTGTTCAATGGGGAAGATGAGAGCCTTTAGCAGCATAGGAGAGATTCAAAGGTTCTTTGAAAAAGATGTCGATGCATGGGATGGGCTGAGGCGGATGGACTATAGTGTATCATGCCTTGAATGATACATCAAGGGCGTGTGATGCCTATCTTTGTGGAGCATTCAAGCGTAAAGTCTTTGAAGAGGCGAGAGATACGATTGGGGACTGGGCCAAATGCAATATAAAAGCTCCATCGAGTTTTTCAAGAAGAGTAATTGCGGAGGAAGAGGAGTCATGGAGGTGAGCAAGATGACGGACATGGAGGCAAGTTAGATGCCATCATGCATAGAATGGGTTCATGAGAAGATCTGGCCATTTGTTCGCGAAATAGGGGCGTGAGAGAACTATTGAGAGGAAGTCTTTGAAGGTACCCAACGAAGAGCTGTTTTTATGATCTTTGAGGAGGTTAAGTACTTGGGAGGCGAGAAGTTATCAATTCAGAGCCAAATCTGACCTGCCGGCACACTATCATCCGACGAGGAACCATGAAAATTTTTCATATGGTGGAGGGCCTCGAGGCGAGGCATGAGCAGCATCCTCAGCCAGGATGTCGGCGACCAGGGGACAGCAGACAAGGAGGAGGAAGCAAAAATGAATATCAGGGTCAGAGGAGAGCCCACCATTTGAAGATCAAATCTTTGCAATTCATAGGGGGGACAACAAGAAGAACATTAAACCTCCATGAACAAAGTTTGCCGAAATTTACGAAGCCTCAAATGCCAATTCTCCAAATTTTTTAGAGACACTATATTCTTACTCTCGAGAACACCGGAGACACGAGATAGGGAAACTGGCCCCCAAACCTGCAAAATCAGATGAAAGATGCCTTTTATTGACACAAGAAGAATCCAAAAAGATTGTATGGGCGTGCGGCTCGGAAGTGGGAAAGACTTGGAGAAGACGAGAGAAAAGATGAAAGCTGACAAAGGGAGATGAAGGCGAACTATGCGATTACTAGAAAGATACAAAATTTAAATTTGATGATTCTACTTGGCACTTTGAAGAAATTAAGATCAAATTGGTTTCAAGCACACATCATAGAAGCTGCACGGAGATAGGATCGAAATTCGAGTAATGTGTGATGCAGGTGATTTACAATAGAAGTTTTGGGGTAAAGAAAATAGAAAATATTCGATAGTATCTCTTATCTTGTGAGACCTTGATGAGCAGAAAACTATTCCACAACTGAAAGGAGATGCTAGCAATAGTGTTTGTGAAAAATTCGACCATGCATTACGGGATCCCATGTTATAGTTCACCACAGGACAATACGGCCATCAAATATCTTATGTCAAGGAAGCTAGTAAAGAGGCCGATAAGGTGGGTGCTACTCTTTACTAATTTGATTTGGAAATTAGAGATAAAAGGGATGTGACAATGTGATATTTGATCACTTGTCGGAATAGAAAGAAATCAAGCGAAGAGGAAGAGATAAGATTAAGAGAGGCTTCCCGGATGAGCAACTAATGGCCTAATTGTCATTCCAAATGCCATGGTATGTTGATATTGTGATTACTTGGCTTGTGGAGTAGTTTCATACGAATTATTCTGACGAGAAAGAAAGCAGGATGACCCGGGTATTATATGCGGGATGACCCGCTGTATTTAAGAGGAGGCGATATGATTATAAGAAGATGTGTGCGGGTAGACAAAGCGAGGAATTATGAATGAATGCCATGCATCACCATATGGGGGCATTTTACGGAGAAAGAACAGCTCGTAAGATACTCAATCCAGGGATTTTTATTAATATTTGTTTTTCGAGGTATCTTGAATGGTCAAATTATGTGATAGATGCCAAGATTGGAAATATCGGCGACATAAATGAAATGCCCTACAGGCATATTGGTGGAGTCTGGAATTTTTTGATAATATGGGGATAGATTTTTATGGGACCCTTTCCACGATCATTTGGAAACACAGTATATCATAGCGGTGGATTATGTTCTAAATAGGTGGAAGCAATAAGCGCCCAGGAATGATGTTAATACGGAGTTGTGAGTTTCTGAAAGAACATATTGAAGCGATTTGGAACACCGGGACTATTATCGGTGATGGAAACCCTTTGCAAACAAAATTTTCGCAAAGCTCATGAGCGAGATATGGGATGAGCATATAATGAGCTGGCTTATCATCCCCCCCGGACTAATGGGCGACGAAATTTCCAGCGGGAGGTTAAAGGATCTGAAAGAATTTGCCCAAGTTTAGCGGGGAAGGATTGGTCTTCCAAACTTAATGATGCACTTTGGGCCTATAGGACTGCATTCAAAACTCCCATTGGGATGTCCCACGTCACAGTTAATTGTTGTGAGCCATGTCACCTCCACTGCTTGAATTGGAATGCAAAGAGTATGTGGGCCATCGAAAATTTGAATTCGATTTCAAAATGGCAAAGGAAAAGAGATTGCTTCAACTGAATGAACTGGAAGAACTGAGAAATGAAGCCTATGATATCTTTAAGATCTACAAAGACAAGACAAAAGAAATGGCATGATCAAGGATTCTTAGGAAAAAGGTCGAAGGAAGGGGATCGAGTTGTTTAACTTTCAGGATTAAGATTGTTCCCGGGAAAATTGAAATCAAGGTGGAGTGGACCATATCTGTGGTGTCAAGCACTACTTTTGGAGCGATAACACTCAAGGCCCGATCTTTGAGGAGGAATTTAAGTCAATGGACAAAGGCCCGAAGCATTATCAAAGCGGGGAGGAAGAAAAGAAGAGCTCACAGTGGTTCATTGAGAGAAAGAAAAATGGCAATGAGTCCGGCTAAGGACTCAGCGAAGCGGTGATGGGAAGCGACCATAGAGACTTTAATTTGTTTTTAGACTTTGAATTTTTTTTTTTAAAATTAACCTTGATTTGTTTTCTCTAGTTATTATAATGATTAGTTGAAGTACTTAGGAAGTTAATTTTTGTTTAATTGAATCCTTTACGTAAATGTTCACGAAGTACTTATGCGAGAAATGGCTCGAAGCGAAAATAAACTCAGTACAACTCCGGCCAACTTCGCGAGAAGAAGAGCAACGGAAAAAGGGAGGCATTCCTTTCCACTATATAAGTGTGAAATTTGAATAGATTTCCTTAGGATTTACCAAATTGGTTATTCGTAATATATGAATTTTATTTCTGTTTCATTTAGTTTCTGATTTGGGAATCAATTTAATAATTATTCAATGCGAGAATAAGAGCGAATATTGACGATTTAATTGAAACATAAATTGCGATTTAGTTGAATTTCTTGATAAGTCCGGGGATAAGGAAGGTTATCTGATTGAAGAACAAAACAATTTTCTTGAGTTTGTGGTATGAGCAATTGAGTCGAGGAACTTTGTTGGAAATAACATCATCTAAATTCTGTCCACGTGCAGTGAAAATCCTCGAGGTTAGTCCCACGATTAATCAACCCAATTTCTAGAACTTGTTAGATTAGTGATCAGGCGAAATCTAGGTATTTGATCTTGAGGAAATGATGCAGGCCCAATATCCTTGGAGAGTTTGAGCCATTCTAGCCATCCTATTCATATGCTCTAATGCATAAATTCAGTTCAGAAATTAGGCAAAACAAGCCATTTCAAAATAAACCAATGGGGCCCTAACCCCATCCTAAAGAATCAATCCTCAAGAACATGTGATTGCAAAAGAATTCAAGAGAGGAAGAAATGAAGTTTGGGGAGTGTAAATTTTGAACTCAAAGGAGAAAATCTGAGAAAAAGGGAATGAAGAGAAAAGATCTACATCAAAAAGCAGCGAAAGAAACCGAGGGAATAGGTTTTGTCTTGTGGCCTGACTCTCTTGAACAATTAAGTTCTTAAGGGTGTTTCAACACCTAGTACCCTAATGCCATATGGTATGGGAGTTACTAACCCAAAGTTCGCTAAGAGTGTTAGAAAGCCTAGAAGACAAAACATTGCACTATTCTCCCTGAATGGTGACAGAAGAAAATCCCCAAGTTTCAATTATGAATGAGAAATGGGAGCATACGATTTGAATAGAGAAGAGAAAATCAGGTAGTATCCCAAACACGAGAAGTTTGGGGAGTTTATTAAGGAAATTACAAGGAGGAAAAGGGGACGGATGAAGTAAGAAAGGAAAAGTATTGGTAATCTTAACCTAAAATTCCATCAAGTCCTTGCCCTTACCCCGAAGCTAACATTACAAGCCCAGACTGATTGATCTTGAAGGTTGTAATCACCTACATTCGTGGAGATCAATATGAACAACAAGCCTATGGAATTTGGAAAATCAGGAAAGATCAAAGCGTGAACATCCTCTAAGGGGTTAATTGACTCATTAAGAAAATGAAAGAAAACCAACTTACATTTCAGAGAATCAATTAACTATCTTTGTTTGTAAAACAAATTCAACAATTTCGTTATGTACTGATTGAGTAGGAACCTTTATCTGGACTTGAGCTGAATACCGCGAAGCAGATACAAATTTTAGTCTTTCAATTAAATTGGTTACAAATTTGCCAAAACAAGCGAAAAATGTCCTTTGTTTGAGAGACGAAACAAATCTTTCTTTTCTTTGGCAGGAATGACAAAATTTTAAGTTTGGGGAGTTTGATGAGCTTAAAGTCATCTATTTCGGTGGAAATTTTACGATTGATTTTTATATAAAAGAGCGATTTATATGCAGAAGTATAGAATAAACTTCATCAAAGCTGTACGGCGAGATTGAAAAGAAAGTAGAATTTGCGGTAAAATGGCGGAATGTGGGTAAACGATCTTGATATAATTGGGTGAAGGAAGTTGCGACGGGAGAAAGCGTAAGGATTAAAGAATTTGATGTCATGAAGCTTTACAGAAATCAAAATGCATATTCAGGTTGCAACTACAAAGCTCCAGTCGCAAATGTGGAAGCGTGAGTGAAAGACAAAACGAAATTTGGGTGTGAAAGAAACTCAAAAATGACAACGGAAATTGATGAAGAAAAAGACATGATGTCGTACATCGCGGAAGTGTGACGAAATTAAACCCGGTACAATGGATAATGAAATTGGCGACGCAATAAGGTATGACGGAAGATAAACAATGGACTTAACAAAGTATGTAGCGACATCTGGATAATGGTGTGACATGACCTTCGAATCGAGCGGTCATGACATCAGCTTGCAAGGAAACTAAGGTGCGACAATGGCGGCTAAAGAGAGATGGTCGCGACAGCCCACTCTGAGAGAAGGAAATTCATAGCAACATTTAGTTGTCACGACATCAAATGCACCGCAGTTAAAGGTCGGCGATCCTTAAGGCACATCGCGACATATCGGCTACACCAAAGACACGTCGCGACGAGCAAAGACTCTGCGACATGGCGAGAAGAGACAACGGTCGACAAGGAAGTGATGTCGCGACGCCAGCTATTGGCCCAGGCCATTTTAAGCTGCGGTCGAAGAAGTGCATCGAAGTGGGCCCGACTTGAACCCTATAAATAAAAACACTCTTAGAATGAGCGCGCCCAGCTCTTAGCGTGAAAGAGAGATGCGGGTTCTTTGAAGGCTCACGTATTTAATTTTCTTTTCTTTTCTTTAACCGTTTTTATTTTAGATTAGTTTGTATTTCATTCAAATTTGGATACGAGCGTTCCTTATTAAAGTTTAAGCTAAATGCGAGATTCATATTTCTTCAAATTCTTTGTGCGGTTGTTGAATTCCGGACAAGTCCCAGGAGGTCGGGTTCCCGGTTGCCGGGTTACAGCGGCTTTCTTGATCAGCAAGCCAAGGTATGGTGTAATCTAGTGATTTAGATTCCCAGCTTCCATTGAATTGACGCTATCGTAAGAAATTATCTTTCCTGCATAAATTTTATTCAGTGCTGTTGAACTCCAGTTTGCAAAGCTACTTGCTGGTCTTGTGTATTTTCTGTTACTGATCCCAATGTCAGTGTCTCATACCCGTAAATAGAATTGTCTCAAGCTCTGATTTCCAGGAGGCCCTCTGAGTGACAAAGAGAAGGAATTCTTGAGAGTAATGAACAATTTCTGAAGGTATGAGGAACTGCTGTGAGTGATCCTAATGTGCTCTGTGTAATTAAATCGAAGTAAATCTCTTCTCACTTGGACGAGCGAGTGGAGCAATTTATCAATTTAGGCACCACGAGAGAGTTCACCTCGGTCGATTAGTAAATCGATCCGGAGTGTTACTTGAGAGATCTAATCAAGGAAAGGATGAGCTGCTCTAATTTGGAGGAAGAGGAACCAGTATAGTGTAGATCTGTGCAATGACTATATCTTAGGAGCTCATATTTACAATCCATGTTGTGGGTATGAAGTATTGAAAAAGAAAAATACCCAGAACAAGGCAACCCAGATTAAAAGTAGTTATTTAACACTGCGTATGGCCGAGAGAAACGATTGAGATTTAGATGATGAATTGTGGGGTTTGGAAGTCCAGCTCGCTATTATATTCCTTGGACTAGTTTTAAATCGTGGTTCAATAAGCAAAGATCGATTACGATGCGAGTTGATGTTTCACGGTAGCATTCTTTTCAATGTCTTTTGCGAAGAAGCTACTCGATCTTAATTTGTTATTTTGTATTTCAATATTCGATTCATTTATTATTAATTGATTTTCTTAAGGTTTTATTATTTTAAGTTGTAGCTAATTCCAATTGTCCATCGAGTCAAATAGTCTAGATTTTGAGTAGTCGGGGTAGTTGATTGAGTGCTTGAGATCTACGTAGGATCGATATACGGACTTTCATCCGATTTACTACTTGTTCGACCTGTGCACTTGAGCATAACAGATGAAACCCTTCGATCAAACAATTCTCTTTCGGTGAAACAATCTTTGAACTAATCAAATAGCTAGGAGCATATATCTGATCGGCAAGTTTTATGGGCGCCGTTGCGAAAGTTAGACAATAGTCTTTTGGCAATAGTGTTATAAATTTGTACATGTCTTTTGGTCCGGTCAACAGAGTCTTAGTTAACCCTTCTTCCAATTCCCTTCCCATCATCCATCCTTTCAATTATAGAGCATCATTTGGAATCATGACTAAATTGGAACGTTTCCGACTCCATTAAAGCTCCATATGCTTTGCATTTGCACCTTTGGAACTCATCTTTTTCCTCATCCTCTTTTTTCTTCATTTTCATTATTTATTCTCTCTGTGCTCTCCCATCCTTTTATAGTGACTTGGATTCTTAGGGGAATGAAGAAGTCTTTAAATCTCTCTTTAATATTCCCAATAAAGAATTCAAGTAAAATTGTCAGGATCAAAGTGCTCTGGGATATTTCCAATAGGAGATTTTGGAGAAAAGGAGGAAACCTTAGGGAAGTTCAAACGTTTTCCTAAAGAGGCATTGAATAGCTTTGAATTCCATTTCGAAAATATGCGACCTCATCTGGGTCCTCCAATTTCGGATGGGTTTCTTGTTCTGCATTCATAACAGTCTTGGTCGGAGGTTCCAAGTGAACCTCCTCTACTCCTTGGCGATGTTCACTATGAGTTCGTCATTTATTCTGTTTAGGTCCGAAACAGGGATTTGGTTATCTGCCATGGGTGAGAATTAGGAATTGGCTCTGGTTCTAGGGTTTTGGTAATCGAAGAGAGAAAAGAAAGTGGAACGTTGGGTGAATATGCACTGGATTGGAGTTTTGGATGAAAATTGGCTATTCAGTTTCAGTCTTTATGACAAATGGGCTCAAGGTCATCATTGTCTTATGGGATGTCGCAACCTTAATGCCTACGCTACAACATTAATTGCTAACACTTAATGTTCCAATTAAGTTGTGACACCCCAGTGCGAGGTTCGAAACCTCGATTTATTGCATTTGAATGATTCGATCGTGACCTACCCTAAGTTTTTAATCGCGACTTGGAATGTAGTCTGGATTTAACTAATTGGTATTCGCGACTTATTTCTTTCTTTCTTGATTTCCACGTGCGCAACCCTAAATCCCAATGTTAGACATTGTGCCTTATCCTCATTCTTTTAAACTCATTTTGTTGGACTTGAAAGCATGAGTCTGACACTAATTCCAAACGATGGTGTTGCGAATCAAAGTAGTCGTGACCTCACAAAAGTATGTCGCGACATGAGAAATTTTAAGTTTTTAAGATTAGTTCAAATTCATAAACGACTGAATCAATAAACCAATTCAAACAAACAAAAACAATTAACCTTCATCATTCAAATATTCATGAATCGACTGCAGCGATCAAATTCAATATTGAATAAATAAAATAAAATTCCCCCGAGCTTGATCTTTCATTCTACGACAATTAATATTAAGCGAAGTATGGTACTTCCCCTTGTAGTTCATTGTTGCATATTCTACCTGAGAATTCCTTAAATCCTTTCATTTTTCTCTTGCAGCTTCCTTGTCCTGAAACTCAAACAACACACAAAATAAAATAAAGAGTTTAAACTGAAGAAAGAAATCAAAATTAGCTAATTTAAAGTGAAAGCTCTTTGGAACTCATTCCAAGCGAATAAAGATCAAACTAAAATAGTAAAAAAATAAAAATTGGACCACCAAAATAGAATGAAAAACTCTGTTGGGTTGCCTCCCCTGAAAATTTCCTTTCAGTTTTGAGTCCTTGGTTGGCCTTGTTGCTATGACTTTCTTGTTTCAGCAATTTTCTTTCACTCAGAACTAAGAATCAATCATATTTCTTCCAAGATATTGCTTTAATCATTGACCATTTGCTTTAAACTCTTCTCCATTACTGGTTTTCAATGTCACTGCCCCAAAGGTTTTACTTCCCACTACTATATAAGGGCCACTCCATTTTGATTTCAGTTTGGAAAAAGCTTTAGTCTAGAGTTCATCGCAGGACTGATCTCACTGAATTCCCTCCTCAAAATCTTTTGATCATGCCATTTCTTTATCTTGTCCTTGTAAGTTCTGACATTATCATAAGCTTCATTTCTCAGCTCTTCCAATTCATTCAACTGGAGTAGTCTTTCTTCCTTAACAGCTTTGAACTCAAAATTCAACTTCTTGATGGCCCACATAGCCTTGTATTCCAATTCAGTGGAGTGGCACAGTTCAAAACAAGTCTGTATGGGGACATTCCAATGGGAGTTTTATATGCAGTTCTGTAAGCCCACAATGCATCATCAAGCTTTAAAGACCAATCTCTTATGTTGGAATTCACAGTCTTTTCAAGAATCTTCTTTATCTCCCTGTTGGAAATTTCAGCTTGCACATTTGTTTGAGGATGATAAGCCAAACTCATTATGTGTTTTATTCCATATCTGTTCATGAGTTTCTCAAACACCTTGTTTGCAAAATGGCTCCCTCCATCACTAATTATAGTCCTGGGTGTCCAAAATCTGCTCAAAATATTTCTTTGCAAGAATCCCACAACTGTATTAGCATCATTCTTTGGACAAGTTGTTGCTTCCACCCATTTGGATACATAATCCACATCTAGGAGTATGTATATATTTCCAAATGAAGATGGAAAAGGCCCCATAAAGTCTATTCCCCATACATCAAATAATTGCACACGGGGAGGATACCATGCGGGGGCATTCGTGCCTTTGATGATATTTCCCATTCTTGTACTTGAGCCTGGCTCCGCCCATTCAAAACAATCATTGAAAATAGTTGGCCAATAAAACCAGATTGGAGAATTTTGTGGGCTCTTTTGTCTCCTGCAAAGTGTCCTCCATAAGGTGATGCATGACACTCTTGTAAAATTTTGCCTTATTCACTTTCTGGTACACACCTTCTGATGATCATATCAACTCCTCTTTTGAATAATAGTGGGCCTTCCTAGATGTAAAACCTGCTGTCAGTCCTCAGTTTCTTCCTCTATTTGGTAAATTTGAATTACGGTGGCATCACTCCCTGAGCTAAGTTCCACGATGCTCCGGCATCCCGAGGTAATTGGAATGACAATTGAAATAAGCTGTTCATCACGGAAAATTTTACATTACTTCCATTTCTTCTTCCTTTTCGTAGTAGTCTTTTCAACTCTTGATAGTGATCGGCTATCTCATTGTCGACCTTTCTTATCCTTGATCCCCTCGAATCAATTCTGTAGTAACAAAACCCATCTAATTAGTCTTAGCTTAGCTTCTTTCTTAGCCATCAAATATTTGATTGCAGCATGATTAGTATGGATAATGACGTGGGACCCCAATATATATGGCTTGAACTTTTCACATGCAAATACCATAGCCACCATCTCGCATGATAGTTGAAGTAATTCTCTTGAGCTTCATTGAAGGTTTCTTTAGAATAGTATATGGCCTAAACACTTGTCGACTTTTTGTCCCAATCGGCTCCCATTTGCATAGTCACTAGCATTGCACATAATCTCAAATTCTTTGTTCCCGATGCGGTTTGGAAATGATAGGAGCTTCAACTAATCTAGATTTGATCTCCTCAAATGAATTTTGGTAAGATTCATCAAAATTAAACTTGGTATCCTTCTCCGATAATCTACATAATGGTCTTTGCTATTTTGAAGTCTCTAATAAATCTTCTATAAAAGCCTGACATGTCCCCAAGAAACTGCTTATTCCTTATTTGTTGTTGGTGGTAGAAGAGTCTTCATAATGGAAACCTTTGCTTAGTCCACTTCGACCGGCTGCGGGATTCTTAGTCCTGATCATACATTTACCGTGATGACATTTTCCCATTTCAAAGCTAGGTTCTTGTCTTGGCATCTGTGAAATCTTGTCCCAAATTACATGGCAATGTTCATTTGGATCTATAAACTGTGGAAGTCATCCGTGAATATCTCCATATCCCTCTGCTTCTGTCACGAGAACATAGACATCATGCATCTTTGGAAGTAGCGAGAGCATTGCATAATCGAATGACATTCTTCTAAAAGCAAAAGTACCATGAGGGCATGTAGTAGTTTTCTCTTGATATAGATTCTGTCTTATTTGGTTATATCCACGAATATCCATCGATAAAGCGAAAGTGAGGATGTCACCGCTATTTTATGCAACATTTGATCGATGAAAGGAAAGAAAAATGATCTTTCCTAGTTGCGAGTGTTCAATTTTATGTAATCTACTCACACTTCCCTCCATCTTGTCCACGAGTTCTTGTAGGAATCGGTTCATTCCTTTCATTTCGATCCTGATGAATCCACCCTTCTTAGGAACCCATATTTGGGCTCACCCGGACGTCTGATATTGCGCAAACAAGATTACGCATTGGCCATTTAGTCACTTCTTTTCTTACAACTTCCTTCATCCACGTGGATTCAGTCTCCTTTAATTGACGATGTTTTGCATCGTCATTTAACATGATTTTATGCACATACAAATAGGCGATACCTTTGGGTCTTCGATTAACGATGATAGCCTCTTTGTACTTCCTTAGAATTTGCAGCGGCCTTTGTATGGTGTTGATCCAATTTGGGCGATATGATTCTTTGGTTTCCCCTTTTAAGTTCTAAGAAAGCATATTTAAGATAATGGGCAATTCTTTCCAAAAATAACCCTTTTGCACTAGTCTCTTGTTTAGTAACTTTCTTTTCCTGGATGCTTGAATTTTCTTGGTACATTTTTCATTCAATTTCAGACAATTTCCTATTTGCAAGCGTAATCACGAGGAGTTCATAATCAACACTCTCAATATCTTAGAAATTCATCTCATTTTCATTGATAAATCTTTGAAGAGTTACAATGAATCAAGTCAAAACTAATAGGACTCATTATCTACATCATTCGCAATTTTACGCATCAACATCATATTGTGTTAAGCTTTGTCGAGTTGAAGTGTCTTTGTACCATTTCCCACCCTCGAGGTCGGCTCACTCTTTTTCACACCCGTCCAGTGCGGCTCAGGTTGCTAAGAGCAGTCTTCCTAACAATAGAGGACGATTGTCTTCTTCACGTTTTTTCATAACCACAAAGTCAGCGGGAAGATAAATTTCCACTACCTTGACTGGCACATCTTCAAGAACATAAAGTTTGAGCCATGGATCTATCGACCATCGTAGTATAATTGTTGTTGGGGTAAGTTCCCCTGGCCCCGAATCTACGTACCACTAATAGGGCATCAAGTTTATCTTTGGATCTGAGTCACATAAGGCACTGCCCCGAACTCTTTCCCTATTGAGCGGGGAATGGGTAGTTTGCACCAGGTCACTTCATTTTGCTAGCAAACTTCTTTGAATACCTTTGCTTCTGATGGAGACAAGTTTACTAATCCTTCCCCGGCCAATTTTCTTCTTCTTACTTGAGTATCTCCTTGAAAGTACATAATTTGGCATTTGATTGATTGCCTCTACAAAGGGAATACTAATTTCTATCTTCTTGAAAATTTCCAAGAATTTAGAAAATTGTTCTTCCTTCCTTGCTTTCTGAATCCTTTGTGGAAATGGGCCTGTAGGGGTGTAAGCCTTAACCTTCTCCTTACGCCACATTCCACGGCTCTCCTCGAGTTTCGGTTACCTTGGCTTCTCTGTTTTTAAGCAGTCCTCTACGCCTGCTCTTTTCATTATCTCCTCCAGTTGCCTTTTCTTCTTTTTGATCTGTCTTCTCTTTCTATTTTGTTAACTGCTTGCTCATTTCCTTTACCACTCCTTATTTGGGTACCAATACGAGTCCTTTGGGTTTTACGAGTGTCAGCGGGAATCGTTCTTGTTTGGTTCTACAAAGTCAAAGACTATTGCCCAACTGTGTTTTCTACGTTCTTTAGTGAAGCATTGGTGTTTGATTAAAACATTTGTGAGTTGGATTTAGAGCTTCCAGCTCAGCAAGTGCGGGTGTGGAAAGCGCTTTGTTATCCCCCATGAATTACGACATCGCTCCTCAAATGGCCCCGGGTCCTCTTAAAGGCCTTGATATTCATTTCTTTGATCTCCCTTGTTCTTCAGCTGTTCTTTGGAACAGTGAAGTGGATGATACCATCAGGAAATTCTGCCCCTATCTTTGACCTTCCTTGATGCTCCTACCATATGATAAGTTCTCATGGTTCCTCGATCTTTGGATTGTAATGTGTGGGCAAGTTAGGATTTGGCAAATGATGGCTTCTCTATTCGTTCGGGTAATTAGCCTCCTCAACTACATAGGACCTTGTTCGATGGGTCCCTCAAACCTTCTTCTTATCCCATCTCTTTCCCTTTGCTCCGATCCTCATGGCGAATGCGGAGTTTTATCTTGTTTATCCATCACGTATAATAGCATCTAACTTTGCTTCCATAGCGATCATCTTTGTTTAGGTCAATGATCCCACTCCCTTTTGTTCTGGTATTGCTTTCTGTAAATCTAGAGGGAGCCTTCATGTTTCATTTGGCTAGGTCTGCTATTGATTCGCACATAAACATGTAGTTAGGCAGCTTCGAACCAACAAAATTTGTAAACATATACCTTCTCACTGCTTTGTGCTTCCAGCTCTGATATATGGCAGCTCTAGGTCGAACTCGGGGGATGGGTTTTTCTTCACCTTGAAAATGATTACGGTTAATGTAAAATGGTGAATTCACTTTGGATTTGGGGTTTTGTAAAAACAATGTGATTGAGTGGTTTAAGCGCAAACAAAATCAAATAGAATGTAAAAAGAACTCATTGAAGTCTTGGGCCAATGGGCTTGAGGTTCTAGGGCGACTGAGAGGCCCTCGGGTACTTTTCCTCGCGTTGAGGAGGATGACCTATAGTCATTTCCCGAACCAAATCTACATTTGCTGAGCTGCGACTTCATTTTCCTTGTTCCTAGGAACTGATGTCGCGACCTCAATTCAATGTCGCGACCTCTTTTCTGTTGCGACATCATTGATTAATCTCGAGCATTCATCTTTGGTTGTGACTGGCTATTTGGGTTGCTTGTTTTATTGTCAGCGATGTAGGTGGAGTTACAGCGACCAAGTATTTTCTTCACTCAGTGCAATTCATGTCGCGACCTCAAAAGTATGTCGCGACAATCCTCTTCTTATCGGTCGCAACCTCATTTCGGTCTGAAGCAGTTCCGGCTGAATTTTCTATTTAAGTGCGCCTTTGACTATTCTGCTTTGTTTTAGGATATATGTCGTGACCTCGGGAAGTATGTTTGTGACGCATTTACTGTTATTATGCGCTGATTCTTGGTCATGGCTCCTCTTCTCGTATTTGCGACTTAAAATTGTTTTGTCTTTTCATTTTCTTGGCCGCGACATAGAGTTTAAGTCGAGACCTAATCGTTTTCTTTCCTTCTTGAAATTTATGTAGCGACTTGATTTTGCCCCTCTATCGCAACTTCACTTCTTAAATTACAACGTTTTAACTATACAACTCATTCTTAACCATGACATAAATTCCAGTGTGACCTTGATTGGAAACCCTTCAACTTATATTTTTGTCGCGGCACAGGTGCCTAGCGAGAGGCATTCTGAGTCCATTACGGCATTACTTTTTGAATTGACCTCAAAAACAGTGTCCAACATTATCTTCCTTGAAGTTCTTCTGTCTTAGTCTTAGTAAGTTCTCTTACATCCTTGATAGTTTTACGCCTTGCCATCACTTCTGGTCGCGTGTGAGTCTACTGTCGCGACCTCTTTGAACCCTTGATCTGTTTTCACTTCTGATTTTTGCTGGAATTTTCACTTCTGCTTTAAATTTTTGTAAAATATAAATTTGGTAAATAGTACATATTTCTGCATAAAAATAGGCAATTATATTGTAAGAAAAATTAGAAAAATGGACTAAAAATTCAGAGTTTTTACTCATCACTAGCCATTTAAAGTATGTATCTCGGGAATACCTCACCTTACAAGTGATTATTTTAGCGTCCCTGACAGCGATAGAGGAAGATAAGCTGTGAGGGTACTCGAGATCACAGGGATGCACTCGACATGTCTCGGCTGATTTAAAGGGATTCGCCCTTCTATGTGCATGCATCGAATTTTGCTAGAAAGATGAATTAAAGCAAGCCTTGATGGAAGCACAGAGGAGACTGAATCCAACTATGAAAGAGGTAGTCCGCAAGGAGGTACTAAAGTGGCTAGATGTCGGGGTTATTTACCCTATTTCTGACAGTGCATGGGTCAGTCCGGTACAAGTGGTGCCTAAAAAGGGAGGAACAATAGTGATAGAGCAGAACAATACGTACTACCTTCTAGAGCAGTCAGTAGCTAGAGGATTTATATTGACTACTAGAAACTAAATAAAGCTACTCGAAAAGACCATTTTCCATTGTCGTTTCTGGATAAGATGTTGGATAGACTAGTCAGACACGAATACTATTGTTTTTTGGATGGGTACTCTGGTTACAATCAGATTGCGATAGCCCCTGAAGATCAGGAGAAGATGACATTCACATGCCCCTATGGTACATTCGCATTTGGCGGATGCTCTTGAAGTTTGTGCAATACTACCAGACACATTCAGCTGTATGACCATATTCTACCGGATATGTGGTTGAAAAGACAATTGAGGTGTTCATGGATGATTTTTTTAATGATAGAGGATACTGTGACAATTACTGGAAACTTGAGATCTGTGTTGATTAGATGTGAGGAAATCAATCTTGTACTTAATTGGGAGAAGTGTCATTTAGTGTGATAAGGCATAGTACTTGGGCCACTGGGATTTGAGAGGAATAGAGGTAGACAAAGAAATAATTGAAGCAATAAAGAAACTTCCTCTACCCTCATCTGTAAAAGGCATAAGAAGCTTTTTGGGCCAAGCAGGGTTCTATAGACGTTTCATAAAAGACTTCTCTCGAATTGCAAAGTCGTTGTCTAATTTACTAGTCCAAGAGACACCATTTGAGTTTGATGAGTAGTGTGCGAGCATTTTCAGTCTTGAAAAATAAATTAGTATCGGCCCCTATTGTAGTAGCACCAAATTAGGACCTCCCATTTGAGCTAATGTGCGACGTAAGTGACTATGCAATCGGAGTAGTGCTAGGGCAAAAAAGAGAGAATATTTCAGGTTATCTACTATGCTAGCCGAACCTTGAATGATGCCCAATTGAACTATACCCACCGAAAAAGGAGGCGTTAGCCATATCTTTGCCTTTGACAAATTTAAGATTTTTATTTGATTGGCAATGAGTAATAATTCTTTGCGACCACTCCGCCATAAAGTACCTAATGACTAAAAAGGACATAAAACCAAGACTAATATGGTGGGTACTCTTGTTGCAAGAATTCGACTTAGAGATTAAAGACAAGAAGGGAACAGAGAACCTAGTCACGGACCAATACATCCGCAGTTAGAAGAGCGAGATGAGGTCCATGTGAATGATGATTTCCCAGATGAGCAGCTCTTAGCAATCGAAGACAAAAAGCCGATTCCATGGTCTGCCGACTATGTGAATTATTTAGTGGCCAAGGTGATCCCTCCAGAGTTTAGTTACCAACAGAAGAAGAGGTTCTTTGCACACTACTACTGGGAGGAACCTATTCTATCACAAGCCTTGTCTTGACAGTGATAGGCAATGTGTGCCAAAAAGATGAAATAGATAAATTATTCTAAACCACTACCACACTTTACCATGTGGGGGGACATTTCGGAGGCCAGAGAAAAGCAACAAGATGCAATCGGTTTTCTACGGCTGAAAGCTTGATCTCAGGATGCTCACCGGTTCGTATCCACTGCGTGAATGCCCGAGAATGGGAGCATGTCTAGAAGGATGAGCCACCCGTGAGCCTGATTCTAGAAGTTGAACTATTTAGGTTGTGGGGATGGTTTCATAGGCCCATTTCCTTAATCATTTATTAACTGTACATCTTGCTCGCCGATTGGTCACGTCTCTAAATGGGTAAACAATGCAGACACACACTAATGGCCATTTAGTGGTAGCGAGAGTTCCTTCGCAGCCACATATTTACACGGTTTGGCACTCCGAGCCGCGATCATAAGATGGAGGTACTCATTTCTACAATAGATGGTTGACAAAAGGTATTTGCAAAGTATGGAGTCGCGGCACCGCACATCCGCCGCCTATCGCGAGGCGAATGGGAAGCGAAGTGTCGGGTGAAATAAAGTCCATCCTGAAGAAAAAAATCAACAGCTCAAGGAAGGATTGGTCGGAGAAGATTGAGGATGCACTCTGGGCATACAGGACAGCCTTTAAAACACCATTGGGTATGTCACCATTCCGAATAGTTTATGGGAAAGCATGCCACTTGCCGGTGGAATTGGAGCATAGAGCCTACTAGGCAACTCGGATGCTGAACATGGACAGTAAAGTGGCCGGAGAGAAGCGGATGCTACAGCTTAGTGAATTGGATGAATTCCGCAATGAGGCGTATGAGAATGCTCAAATATATAAAGAAAAGACGAAAGCCTGGCATGACAAACATATCTTACGGAAAGAGTTTGAGGCGAGTCAGAGGGTCCTCTTATTCAATTCCCGACTCAAAATTTTTCCTAGGAAATTAAAGTCACGATGGTTGGGACCATTTACGGTGACCAGTCTTTACATGGAGGAGCGGAGATTATGCACCCCGAGAAAGGAACATTCAAAGTTAACACACAACGGTTGAAGCCATATTACGGGGGCGAGATCCATGCGAATAAGCAAACCTGTTCCGCTCGGTGTACGGAAGCATTCTGTAGAGTCTAAACGGTCGGAACTTAGGGACCATTAGATCCAAGGAAGTCAAGCTCTACAGGCATTAAGCAAGCACTACTGGGAAATGACCCAAGCTTTTTGAAACCCTTTCTTTCTGTAGTCTGACTTTGCGTGCCTTTAGTTTTTAGCATTTTTTATCAGTCCCTTTCTGTAATCGGGCGTTTATTTTGATTGTCTATTTTCAGAACCCGAGATAGCAATGGAAGGGAGATCGCTAGGGCCTTCATTCGGAAGTGCGAAGGGTTAGAATTTCATTAGGGTTTTGATATTCAAAGGGTGTGTGTAAATGTATGCGCCTATGTGCGTAAGTGCACGCGTCGTATCAAATGTCTGATGCCACTAAGATGGGATATTGATCCTCGGGAAAAGTGCGTTGGTGCGAGTTTAGCCTTTGAATATTATGCGGACGTAAGCTTTGGTAAGCCAGTTAACGAATGTGTGAGATTAAACTAAACTAGTTATCTTAGTAATTCTTGTGTTGTGGAGACTAGGGCTCTGTCTCCCCCTGCCACTTCTAATGGATTACTACCTAGAAAATTACTGTCGATCTATTATTCATGACTCATTGATGACGGGGGTGATCGTGCCTACGAGATCTGTCTCGAGTGTATCCGCTATCTAAGCTAAGCGGGGTTGAGTGTATCTACCATCGACCCGATGCTTTCAAACGCTTATATGTTCTAACCTTAATCGCCACCCTCGGAATTGGGATATCTCTATGTACCGAATTGACCAAGGGTCGCTCTATTAAGCTCCCTGGGCGTCTTCATATCTCGATCTCGGATACCCAGCAAAATCATGCCAATGTTGGCCAGACATCACATGTATATAAATCACAGATATAGAGCATATACTAACAAGTCATAAACAACTGAATAATATAAAATCCAAATCTTTAATCCATGCAATCATGACAGGGTTCAACAAAACCCTAGATATAAATCTAGAACATATTGGGCGTAATTACACACGTAATCAATCTATAAAACATTCATAGTTTTATCAGAAAAGAAGAAAATATAAAAGTAGGTCTCTTCTCGATGCAAGGTCATTACTACTCTTGCTTTAGTGCCCTCGTTCGATGCGTTTTCGATCCTCGAGATTACGGGTCCCTTTTGCTTTTAATGATGGTGAGACAGAAATCGCGCTGACGTCGCGACGTTCCTACCATCTTTCTGCTCTTCTTCTCTCTGCGCCAAAATGATCTCAAAAATCGCCCATTCCACCTGCTATTCACACAAAATGCAAGAATCAGATATCGGGCTATAAAAATATGTATTTATTTGTAAAATTAATCTAAAACCATAAGACAGACGCGGGTATGGCATGAGTGTTTTAGGCACTCATAACACCCCCAAACTTAGCTTCTTGCTTGTCCCAAGCAGAGCGACTCATGGACACACAACCACATACTATAACTTAACTCTCGGATTGTGATGCACATGTTGATAGACGAAGGATCAAAATGGACCGACTCACACTCTTGCCTTTTTGTTCGAATTTCAGGGGATCCGCAAGGGTGTCCGACTTTCGAAAGAATCCGTTTGAACTCGGTGCAGTTGATAAGCGCCTCAACCTCCGAGGTAATCAATAGCCTTTCCCAAAAATAGACTATGTGCATTGAATACGTGACCTCTAGCATATACCTGGGATTCCGACCTTTGAACTTGAGTTGACTCCCTTTAGTTGGGAGAATCTAACTACGGAAGGACAGGAACGCACCTTTTGTAGTCATTGAACATACCTACTCGTGAAAGAAAAAAAAACTAGTGCCCTTAAGTTTATGCTAAGTGTTCATGTAGCGGGGATTAGTTGGTGACTCCCCACCAGTTGGTTAAGGGCACCGGGCATTCAGTTCCCCTCGAACGTCACCCCGAACACTCAACGAAACCTAAGGGTCCTAAGGTACATTTGGAAACTTCCATCTTACGTCCCTGCAGCAGGCGGTGATCCAATGACTCTCGACCGGTTGGCTCGGAACGTGGGCTTTAAGGCCCCTCGGATATGCCGAGTTAGATTAGAAGATCCCACTTATTTTGTTCCTATGTTTCTTCTCTTTTTCCTTTTTTTTTTTTTCATTTTATTTGGGGCTCGAAGGCAATCCTCTTTTATTTAGGGTGTCCCATCTCTTTGGTGTTTAGAGACTCCCAGGGTTTGTTGAACCTTAGTAGCTAGGCTCGGTACCTCGGCATACCTTAGAGGTCATCTATGTGTGAGTGTGATAGGCTCGTTGAGAAATAGTTTCTTGAATATCTTGGATGTGATTCACTATGTCTCCCTACCTATTCAACTCGAAATTCCCGAGGATCTAACACCCTACGAATCCTATATGGAGTTATACTCTGTTTGTCTATGATGAGAGTGGACTTGATCCAAAGAGATCCTCGACTATCAAGCCTTAATCTATACACACAACCTAGAACACTCTCAACGTCACTATATCTAATGCAGGGACTCTAGTGACTAAAAACAACTAAGCAGAGAATGACATACCATAAAGCAAAACTAAACACGGGACTCGGCGTACTAAAATAAACAAACATAAACTAAACTAAACTAAGAAGGAACATGAAAATAAATAACCCATCACAAACTATATAGCCAAGACAAACCAGATCACCACCCACACCCCGCGCCCCACGACGGATAGTCTAGTGTCCCATTGGCTATAAAAGAACAAGAGAGGGTGAAGGAAACTTTCCTTGGTGGCGGTCAGTGTCATTCTTGGCTGTGTGGTGGAGGTAATTTGTGGGCATTGGAGAGCGGAAGGCAGGCGGCATTTGGTCTTGGAGGAGACCTGCGATTGTGGAGAGATAGTGCTGGTTGGCGGACGGTACTCATGTCGGCGATGAAGGGCCTCCGTATTATCTGGGTAAATAAGGACTCGGTGCGCTGGGTCTCGTCGAGAGAAAGCATCAAAGCGATTCGATGAGTGCGAGCCGCAGAGTCCTCGATATCGGAGCTGGGACTAGATGGGGTCGCCGCTAAAGGTCGGTTTGTGCGATGGTGGAGTGAAGACACAAGGTTTAATTTTGATGACTCCTGCAAGGTAGCCTTTGAAGAAATCAAGATTAGATTAGTTCAAGCACCTATCATGGCTGCACCAGAATGGGATCAGGGATTCGAAATAATGTGTGATGCTAGTGATTTCGCAATGGGTATTAGGGTAAAGAAAGAAGATATTGATCATATACTATGCTAGCAGAACCTTCAATGAAGCCCAGAAAACTATTCCAAATCTTGAAAAGGAGATGCTATGCATAGTTTTTGCTTGTATTATGAGAAATTCAGGCCATACATTTGGGATCCCATATTATTGTTCACCTTGACCATGCGGCAATCAAATATTTGATGTCGAAAGAAGCCAAACCAAGGCCGATATTAAGGTGGGTGTTATTTACTCTGAGTTTGATCTGGAAATTAAAGATAAGAAGGATTTGTGTGATGTGATAGCTGATCGCGCCCGAAGTAAAGAAAAACAAAGTAGAAGAGGAGGGGCGGAAATTAGCAGAACTTTCGGATAGGCAAATTTGTTTAAATTGTCATTCCAACTCCCATGGTATGCTGATATCGCCAAAAACTTGTTCACCTCTTTCTGTGATGGACCAAAATACCTATACAAATTTATAAGCGATTATTGCAGGAATTTATTATCTAATCCCGGCAATAATGCCATGAAACTTGTTTGTTGTGTTCCTTATCTATTGTCTTGATTAAAGCGGTTTCCTTAGAGTAAAATCATTTTCTTTTCTGGTTTTGATCCGGGATCTTTGCCAAGTGTACAAGTCGAACGAGTAGTAAATTGGATTTAAGTCCGAGATATCGTTCCACGAGAGATCTCGAGAACTCTCGTCGACTACGACTACTCGAACTACAGCATACTATTTGGACTTTGATAGGCAATTGGAAATATTCTTAGCAAACCTTAAAATAATAAAACTAGAAAGAAATGATTTATTAACAAAATGAATTAAAACTGAAAATCTAAAATAACAAATTGGTAGTCGATTATCTTTTAAAGGGAGAATTGAAAATCGCTATTATGAAACATCAATTCCTGTAGACTAATCTGTAACTTTGCTTCATGAACCACAGATTTAAAACCTGTCCAAGGAATAGGGTAGTGCAGTTGGATCTCTCCTTACGGCACTGTTCATCATCTAATCTTCCCTGATTCTTTCGAAGACAGAGGATTAGATAAATACTTTTAATCTAGGTTGCCTTGATTACGGATATTTTCTTTTTCAATACTTCATACCTGAACATGGTATGAAGCCTTAGCTCCCCAAGACATAGGTATAGCATGGGTTTAAGCTTTCTTGGTTTCTCTTCCTCAAAATTGGGCAGTTCATCCTTTCGTTGATTAGATCCTTACTAACGGGTTGAACTACTTTGTTCGAATCGAGGTGAACTCTACCTTTTTAAATTGATAAGTTAATGACTCAATCTCGATTTCAAGTGAGAAAGGCGATTTATCGACGCTTACATTCTGAGCTCATTAGATCTCCATTATCGGGTTCGCATACCTTTGAGAAATTGTTCACTACTCGGAAAATGCCTTCTGCAGTAATAGCTCGGAGGGCCTCACGAATCGGGCGTAAACGATCCTATTGCGGGTATAGGACAACGTGTGGGATCAAATCTGAGAATATTCGGAACCGGCAAGTAGATTTATAAGCGAAGTTCGGTAGCCCGATAAATTTCACAGGAAGATAAATTCTAACAAACGAGTCTATTCCAATGGAAGTGGGTTTCTAAATTACTTATTACACCCCTCTGATGGCTTTCGATCAGAGAACCCGCATGAATCGGACACTAGAAATCCGAATTCCAAAATTTGCTTCACGGAATTGAGTGATCTAGAGCGATAATTTGAAAGAAATAGATTGTAAATTCGACTTCTACTTTAACGACTAACGTCCAAATCAAGATTTGAAAGAAATAACAATCTAATCTAAAATAACACGCAAAGCAAAGAAATTAAAATACCTGAGCCTTAGGCTACCAGTCTCTCATTCGAGCCGCGAGAAATTTTGCTTTCCTTGATGCTTGTTTGCTTATTTATAGGGTTCTGAAGTTGGGCCCCAACTTTGATGCACCTCCTTGTGGATTTCAGATTAACTGGCCCATTTGGTTGTTAATGTCGCGACCTCGATTCTTTGTGAGGCACATCAGTTGTCAGCATTTGTCGCATAAGCTTTATTTGGTCCACGGCTTGCCTTTAGTATCCCTTGGCTCTTCCTATGTCAGGCCTCGATTCTTTGTCGTGACCTCAGTTACTCAGCATACGTCGCAGAAGCTTTTATTTGGTCGCGACATCAGTTGTCTAATCACTCATCCATTAACTCCCGAAGAAAGGAGTTAAATCTTACGATCGCGACCTCTAAATGGCGTACGACGCAATTTCACTGCAAAGTTGTCTGATACCCACTCTAGGAACAATTCATGATTGATGTTGATGTGCGACTCTTCTAAATGTCGCGACTTGATGTCGATCTCTTGAATCCAGTAATGTCGTGACTTATGTCGCCCCCTTCGGCCTTGATTATGTCGCGACCTCGAAATGGTGTGCGACATCATATCTTGTTCTTAGTTAATTTATGGTTGCGACTTGGAGTTTTACATTTAGGCTGCTCGTTACGCCCGATTGCCCTTATGCGGCCAGGTTTGTAGTTGCGACCTTGATGCTTGATTCTTCATTCTTGTCAAGGCATCGCGACATGAGTCCTCTCTTCCTTGTGCGCCTCTCTGACTGCGACATCATTCGGCGGTCGTGTCATTCACCTTTCAGCCACTTTTTACTCCTTCCTACGCAATATCCTCTTTCTCTTGAATTTCCTGGCACAGTATACTTGATTTGTGAGATTATTCCACATTTTACGCATATAAATCAGTCCTTTAGATAGAAATCAATCAAAAAATGGACTGAAAATGGATGACTTTTAAGCTCGTCAAACTCCCCGAAACTCCATGACTTAAATTTTGCTTGTCACAGGAGCAAAAGAAAAGAAAGATTTGTTTGTCCTCAAACAAATGACATTTCTGTTTTGTTTTGCGATTACAACCAATTTAATTGAAGACTAGAATTGCATTCTTCTGTATATCTAGCTTCAATTCTAGATGAAGGTTAGTCTCTACTCAATCCGATTGTACAAAAACTAAATTGTTGAATTTGTTTTTATAAGCGATTATAGTTAGTTGATCTATTTGAAAAGTAGGTTGGTCTTCTTCCTCTTTTTCTTAGTGAGTCGGTTAACCTCACGAGGTCCTTCACGGTTTGATCCTTTCCGTTACCAATTCCACATAACTTTATTTGTTACTTTTATTAGTCTCCACTAATGTAGGTAATTCGACCTTGAGATCATTGGTCTTTTAGGTTTGTAATGTCGAACTTGAGTCTTTGGTGGGATGGATGGAACTTTTAGAGTTAAGATTACCCATACTCTTTCTCCTTTCTTACTTAGCTACGCCCTTCTTTTCCTTGCAATTTCTTTGGTGATTCCCCCTAAACTTCATATTTGGGGTATCTTCTTGATTTCTTTGTTTAAAATTGTTCATTCCCATTTCTCATTTGTACTTCACCCTTTGTTGGAACTTTACTCTTGTCACCATTCGAGAATATTTTAATGTTAATCTTTTTAAACTCTAACACTCTTAGCGAACTTTGGGTTAGTAACTCCCATACCAGTTGGCATTAGGGTACTAGGTGTTGAAACACCCCTAAGAACTTAATTGTTCAAGAGAGTTAGGCCACAAGACAAAACTTCTTCCTTTAATCTTTCTTTTCTATTATATCTTCCTGCTTTAGATCTTTCTCTCTTCACCCCTTTCTGTATTTTCTCCTTTAGTTCCCAAAAAAATACATACTCCCCCAAACTTTATCTCTTCCTCCTTTGAATTTTGGGTAATCAGAGGTTCTTTACTGGAGGATTAATTACTAGGATGGCAGGATTTCAATGGCTTGTTTGAAGATAAGGATTGTTTGGCTCAGGTCGGGAACTAAGGTGTATGCGAGAAGCATATAAATAAGGGTGGCTAGAATGGCTCAAAAGCTACTAGGATGGCCTGCATCATTTCTTGTTAGTTGTATCACCTAGGATTTGCGATCAGTAATAACAAAGTTCTAGAAGTCGGTTTGATTAACTGTGACTAACCCTAAGGATGTCCTTGACTCACTTCAGTTGATGAGGAGTTACATGATTTAAGGTTCACCAGGTTCTTTGGCTTACTGTTTATACTACAAACTCAAAAATATATTTTGCTCCTTCAATTGTATGACTTTCCTTTATCTTGGACTCATCAGCTAAATTCAAGTCAATTATGCAATTTGTGTTTCAATTCAATTATATGTCATTATGCCCTTATTCTGCAATTATTTGTGTTTCAGCTTATCTTCTAGTCAAAACTACTTCAACTAGTTCAGATTATGATGTATCAGCATTTTCCATTCTTGATAAATCTAATGTTATTCTCTAACAATTCAAGTAAAAAGTAACAATACAATCTAACTGCAAGCAACATCAAACATTTCCTTTTTAACAAATTTTCTTATTTTATTCATGATATGATGCAAAAGTTGAGAATAACAGTCCGGAAGAGAGGAAGAGAAGGATAAATCAATGGGAAGATTTATTTTTTCTTTTTGGGGGAGGAGCAAAGATGTTGGGAGGATCCGGATCGAGGTAGCCAAATTAGGAGAATTTGGGAAACTTCATTTCAGTTCTCTTCTTCTTCTTGTCATTCTCCCTCTCTATCTGTTCTTCAAGGATCAATTTGTTGGTGAGATCAACCTTTTTGTTCAGATCATCTTGTCTTTTCCCCAATGTGTTCATCGTGTTCTCCATTTCAGTCATGACTTCTAAAAATTTGGAAAGATTATTGTTGATCAAATCCAAATTTTCAAGCCAGACTTTTCTTCTGAAGGCATCTTTGTCATCAAGCTCTTTATCTCTTTCCTTCATCCTCTTCTCTAAGTCCTTGAACATTGACATGTATAGAAATTTGAATCCCTTAATCTGCTCCATAATTTTGGCTTCTTGATCTGAGTCCCTTTTCTTTATGATTGTTAGGAGTTGAGAATCACGATCATGCGATTGTTGTAAAATGACTCATGGCTCGTTTGCAACTTCTTGATAGATCATGATCTCTCCTCCATTTCCTTCTTGAATTTTCCTCTTGATGCTCCGAGGATCTCCTTCATCTGCTCTTCCTTTCTATTTCGTTTCTTCTTCCCATTGCTGATCTTTTTCTTTTGGCTACGCCCCGTATACTTCTTCTCTTACGTTCAGTTCCTCTCCCCCTTTATTGATCTCTTCTTTTCAGTCGATTCATACACTTCCCTCTACGAATTTTGTTGGAGGCTCCATTCACATTCACTTTCCTTTCGGTCTCTTCTAAATGGGCCGAGCATCTCCATTATTTGATTATTCCCCTGAGCTCCCCTAGAGCTTTCACGAGATTCTGGAAATCTATTTCGATAGGGGAGGCGGCCGGTGGGTTGAGAGATTTATAGGGCTTCCATCATCTTGTTCTCTGTCCTCTGCAAACATAAATGTGTTCTCTTCTGGATGTGCTTCTAGATCTTCTTCTTCTTGATCTCTGACCAGAATGGTGTCCTCTTTACACATCTTGCATTCTCACATTTCTTCTCTTGAATCTGCTTCTATTATAATCCCTTTTTTCTTTGATTCCTAGGCCATTTGTTTACTCTGTCGAGTTAGTGGTGAAACCTTGAGGCATTCTTCTTCTTCTTCCAAGTTCCTTTCACACCAGCCCTCGAAACATAAGCCTCGTGATAGTTCTTTGGTGAGGGATCGAGCCTTTATTCCCTTTTCATGGTATCTCATTATCGAGTTTTCGATGTTGCTCCGCATTAATCTTGTACCCTTGACATAGCATAAGGCTGATTGCTTCTTGTTCCCGTACCGTGCAAACATGCTTAGTCGGAACCATATCAGAAGGCAGGAAGTAAAACCATACTTTTGCCTCTTCTGTTAAATCTCCCTGTTTATGGTCTTTTGCTCTCCTTTTCCTTGACCCCTCTTCCCTTTACCGTCTGTCAACTTTGTTGCAATCTTCTCACGGTTAGGGTTGTCTATCATCTTCTTGAATTTTGATCCATGTACGCCCTTCCATTCGTACATTTCATTGATGGTCTTTGCTCCCATCACGGCACCCCAGGCTCCTCGACATAAAGCAAAATTATCCTTCCTCCCCACCGGGTTGGAGTAGAATTCCTCGAACTACTCTTTGCGTGTCGGACTTTTGATGCTTGCGGAGAAGTTTCCCAAACCTCTTTGTTCTATTAGTTCCTTGAAAGGGGGAGATGGGTTCTTTGAAGCCTCTTTCTCCGACAAACCCCTTATCGTATAGTACTTCTTCCGGATGGAAATCTTCTTTTGTCTGAATTCATCTTCCTCTTCTTCTTCTTTGTTTTCTTTTCCCTTTTCTGTTGCTTGGGGCTGGTTGAACCCCGATGGTTCCGACGAGGCGGGTTATCCCTTATTAGTTCTGAACTTCCCCTTCGAAATTTGAGTATATTTTCCATGATCTCGCTTAGATTTGGGATGAGGTTAACGGTCCAGCCATTTGAGAAAATAGGAATATTTTAGGAAGAATTTTGGATCTAGGGTTTACAAAGGGTGAAAAAACCGAGTAGCGAAGATGAAGAGATTGTATTTGCTTCAAGGAATGAAATAATGGTGGAGAGTTTCTCAACATTTGCAATTCAATCCATTATTGTGGACTCTTTGTTACTTCATTTAGTTGCGCAGCCGGCGACTTAAATTTCAGGCCCTTGATTGTGTCTTGTCATTAAATAAAGCCCGATTTAAAGTTGCCTGGCGTACACTTTTTCTCTTATGTCGCGACTTATTATTGTTTGTCGCAACATAAGTAAGTCGTGGGAGGACAATATATCATCAGGTTGCGACATCTGGCATTTCTACCCCCTTTTGGTCAACAAGTAATTTCATGACATAGTTGAGTTGTCGGGACCTTCACTATTCTTTTGAAGGAATTGTTCTGCTCGCGACCCAGATGTTACGTCGCGACCTCAAATGTTACATCGCGACATAGTACGTGTTGCCCTAAATTGATGATCAGGGCGGCTTTGCACTCCCTTATTAATTTTGCAAATTCTTAACATCAATAAGTACTCCCAAACAACAATTCAAACATGCATTACATTTATTTTCCCACGAAATTTGTTTAGGGAGAAAAATACTCCCATTTTCAAAGTCGCCCTATCCTGTGAAGTGGAGCCGTCCCACAGTTGGTTCTTTCTCACTGAAGCCTACGGTCTGCGTAGGCCTACTTGTGGCTTTCTAATTTCAAAAGGGTTTAATTGATCAAATACTAACTTGTAAAGTCCTAAAAATCATTACAAGAATAAAAAAATCAAAACGAGTAATTAAAAAAAATCAAAATCTATATAAAGAAGAAAAAATCTATTTGGGTTACCTCCCATGAGCTGCTCTGTTTTGAGTCCTTAGCTGGACTAGCTGTTTTAAGCCTTCTCTCTCTCAATTTACCGGTGAGTTCTTCTTTCTTTCTCCTCTTGAGATATTGCTTCAGTCTTTAACCGGTAACCTTGAATTCTTCCCGATCTGCATAATAGTCTTAGTATTTTGAAGTCTTTGATGAATCTCTATGATCGATGCCCAAAAACTCCTTATCCTTTTCTTGTTGTGGGCGGTGCAGAGTCTTGATAATCGAAACCTTTGATTGGTCTACTTCTAGTCCCGTGGCAGAAATTTTATGACCAAGAACAATACCTTATGTTACCATGAAATGGCTTTTCCCAATTTAATGCTAGTTGTTTGTCCTTGCATCTTTGAAGCCTTATTTCCAGGTTGTTTAGACAATGCTCAAAACTGGATCCATATATTGTGAAGTCATCCATAAAAATCTCATGACCTCCATAAAGCCGTCACGAGAGCATGGACATCATACACCTCTGAAAAGTAGCAGGAGCATTGCCTGACCCCAGATAGCATCATACGAGGCAAGGTGCCATAAGAATAATGTGAATGGTTTTCTCACGGTCCTCGGGTGCGATGGCAATCTGGTTATAGCTGAATATCCATCCTAAGAAACAAAAATGAGGGTGTCTGCTAACTGTCCAACATCGATCAATGAAGGGCGCGGGAAATGATCTTTTGCAGTTGTTGTGTTCGAGTTTACGTGTCGATACATACTCTCCATCCTGTCACGTTCTTGTTGGAATTAACTCATTTTTTCATTTAGATCCACGGTGACACCTTTCTTAGAACCACATGGTAGGCTAGCAAGAATTTATGCGAGATTATATATAAAACCAGCATTGACCGTTTGACAGCACTTCCTTTACGATACTTCTTTCGCGAAATGGGTTCAGTCTTCTTTGATATTCAACGAGATGGTTTGCATTTTCCTCCAGCATTATTTTGTGCATGCATATTATTGGTGATACCCTTTAATTCATCTATGGACCAAGCAATCGACTCGATGATTCTTGAAATTTACCGGCTGACCACATTTCTTCGGCATCAGGTCTAGCGGGATAATCAACGGCTTACTCTTTGGTAGCTCAAGTAAGCATACTTTAGATGACTTGGCAACTCTTTCAAAACTAGCCCTTCTGCTGGTCTCTTGATGAAATTCCTTCTCTTCATTATTGTCTCCATTGTCCATGTTGTTTTGTTTAAGACTCAACACCTTTTGGTAGAATACTGACGATGTCTGAAAATCGAAATTAACACCTTCAAGATCTTTGGAAATTCATCTCATTTTCATTGATAGGAGTTGAGCATTACAATCCTTAATAACAATCAGAGTTGTTGAGATAGACATCATCTACTAACTGTAATCTTCCCTATACGTGTCTAAATTCTTCAATCTTTGGAAGCCGAGTGAGAAGTGTTTGCTTCTCATCTGATGAACCTCACTTTGCGTATCTATTAAGCGGCTCTGGTGCTGGGGTATTCCCTAGCAGCGAGAGGGACTTGTGAATCTTCTTCAATGTCCGGGATGATAAAGTCGGCGGGGGAAAAACAAATTTCCCCACCTTAACAAGCACATCTTGATGACTCCTTCGGGTTTCGCGTGTTATCTTGTTTGGAGGTAACAGTAGTGGGAGTAAAGCTCCCAAAACTTAATTTCCTTGCAACGAGATAATGGCATTAAGTTAATCACTTGCAGTCACAAGGCCTTTTGAATTTCCAATCCTCTAATGGTGCAGGAATGGTGAAACTGCAGGTCTTCATGTTCTGCAGTAAATTCTTCTTTATCATTTGCTGAATGCTTGATCAGGATTCACTACTCCTTCCTCTGCAAATTTCTCTTCTTGCTTAAAATTTCTTCCAAGAATTTGGCATAAAGTGGCATTTGAGTTACCACTTCTGTGAATGGCATGCTTATCTCAACACGGAAAGTTTTCAAAAACTTTTCTTGGTGCTCCTACATCCTTAGATTTGGGCAGTCTAACGGGAATGGAACTGCAGGCATAGAGTTCTGGGCTTTTTTCTTGCTTCTTTCTTCTTCTTGTTGCTGCTCTTTCTTCCTTTCTTTCCCCGGTGACTCAGCATTTTCCAGGATCCCTTCTCCCTTGTTGCTTTCATCTTTCTCTGACTTTTCCTTCTCTAATTCTTTTCCACTTCTAAGGTACCTGACCAATAAGGTCTTTAGTTTTCTTCGTGTCCTTTGGGAAAACCATCTTTAATTTGATTCTGCGGGTTGGGACGGTTGCCCTATTTTGCGTTCAGGAGTTCTTGAGAGAGGCATTGGTGGTTGTCACGAAAATTTGAGAATTGGTTTTGACACCAGATGCCGCAGAAACCTTTGTTCATGGAAGTTCTTGACTTTTATTTTCCCCATGAGCTGCGACGCTCCCCAAAGTGCTTTAAAGGTCACAGTCATTTTGACTATAGTATTCATTTACGCCTTTCTCCCTTATTCTTTCTTGGAACCTTGGTGGAGCATACCCTTGCTGAAAGTTTTGCCCATGTCTTGGGACGTGTTATGCTCCCTTCATAGCAGAAGAAATTCTCATGGTTTCTTAATCTTTGAGGGTATAATGGGTTAGCGAGGTTGGGGTTAGGCTTGAAATGATATGCTCATGCTCGTTCAAATAGTTAGCCTCCTCCGCTGCCTCACGAACCCTCTTCGGTAGCCCCTCGGCATTACTCTTCCTTCTCTTTCCCACTTTGCTCCTATCATTTGCAGTGCATTCTTTATCCAACCGATGTATCTGATGCATCGACAGCTCAGCCAGAGACATCTTGTTTAGCTCAATCATTCCATTTCCTTTAGCTCGTTTCTTTGCTCCTGAGGATTGGAAGGAGTCTCATGTTGCACCCTAGCAAGATCCTCGATCAGGTGTGCTTGCTTCTTGCTCTTCTTCTTCGAATGCTGCATGGCTTTCATCTAATATACCTTTTGAGGTATAATTCATGGAGTGGTAGAAGATGTCCATTTATTGTCTTCAGGTCTATCCATGCATGGGACATCTCTTGACGACCTCTTGTATCTCTCCCAAGTAGTTATACAGGACTCTCATCTTCCCTTGTTTAAGAAGTAGTAATTTCCCTCTTCGTTCAAAGTGAGGATGGAGGGAAAAGAATCACCGCTCGGGAGTAAGTTTCCATCGGCTCTTCCCATGTGATAACGGATCCATATGGTAGTAGGTCAAACCATGATGCGGCTATATCTCTTAAAGAGAATGGAAACAACTGCAACTTAATAACTTCTGGTCTCACACCATTCAATTTCTTGTATTGGCCATTCTCAGAAACCGTCCCAAGTGTTCGTTGGGATCTTCAGAGGGTGACTGTGAGATTGATTCTGTTGAACCATGTTGATCGAGTGACAGGCTCAAGCGAGTAGCATCTATCATTTAATTTTGTCTCACTCGCGAGTATTCATATTGGATAGTGGTCTCAGAGAAGTCCTCCCTGATGTCTCGCTCTTGAGGTACTTCTGGCTGCGAGTGTCTGGTTGGTATTGGTCGATATATGCGTCTGCCATCTCTCTTATTTACACTCTTGCTTCTTAGCCCTCTAAGTGTTCTTTCGATCTCAGTGTCTAGTGGCAACAATTCAGCTCCCTACTTCCTGTGCATGAATTAACTCCTGAAATTATAATATCTCTTGAGATCAAAATGGAGTGGAGATACAAAATTGTATTTAACATGGCTCTACAAAAATTTCGAGTAGCTTGCTAAACTCTGCTTTGTTGAATCATATTTTTACAAATTTTCTATTTTCTTTTTATAAATTATGTCCAACTAATTATTTCGCTTTTTGGACTGAATATTGATTCACCAAATTCTTTCGATCACCGGCAACGGCGCCAAAAACTTGTTCACCTCTTTCTGTGATGGACCAAAATACCTATACAAATTTATAGCGTTATTACCCAAGGACTATTATCTAATCCCCAGCAATAATGCCATGAAACTTGTTTATTGTGTTCCTTATCTATTGTACTGATTAAAAGCGGTTTCCTTAAGAGTAAATCATTTTCTTTCTGGTTTTGATCCAGGATGCTGCAGAATATGCAATTCGAGCCAGTAGTAAGTGGATTTAAGTCGGACTCGTTCCCCACGAGGAGATCTCGAAATTCTCAATCAACTACCTGGCTACTCGAACTCTATACTATTTGGACTTTGATAGGCAATTGAAATATTCTTAGCAAACCTTAAAATAATAAAAACTAAGAAAAGTGATTTAATAACAAAATGAATTAAAACTGAAAATCTAAAATAACAAATTCGGGTGATCGAGTTATCTTTTAAAGGGAGCATTAGAAAATCTTTGCTATTGTGAAACATCAATTCACGCATACTAATGCAGTAACTTTGCTTCATGAACCCTGGTTAAAACTGTCAAAGGAATAGGGTGGTGCAGTTGGATCTCTCCTTCACGGCTTTGTTCATCATCTAATCTTCCACTGATTCTTTCGACGGAGGATTAGATAACTACTTTTAATCTGGAGTTGCCTTGTTACAGATATTTTCTTTTTTCAATACTTCATACCCTAGACATGAATTTGTAAACCTTAAGCTCTAAGACATAGGTATAGCATGGGTTTAAACTTTCTTGGTTTCTCTTCCTCCAAAATTGGAGCAGTTCATCCTTTCCTTGATTAGATCCTGCTAACACGAGTTGAACTATTGTTGGTCAGGGAATTGAACTCTGCTTTTTTAAATTGATAAGTCAATCCAACTCAATCTCGATTTCAAGTGAGAAGACGATTTATCGACGCATTCCACAGAGCTCATTAGATCTCCATTATCAGGTTCGCATGCCTTTGAGAAATTGTTCACTACTCTCAGAAATGCTTTCTTCTGTGTCACTCAGAGGGCCTCCTGAAAATCAGAGCATGAAACAATCCTATTGCAGGTATAGGACACTGATATTGGGATCGAATCTGAAATATTCGGAACCCGTAGTAGATTTATAGGCGAAGTTCGGTAGCTTCGATAAATTTCTACAGAGATAAATTCCTAACAACGAGTCTATTGATGGAAGGCTGGGTTCCTAGTGCTATTACACCCTACAATGGCTTCGATCAAAGAGAACCACTTTGTAGATCGGACAGAAATCAATTCCAAAATTTATGGAATTCGGACGATCGACGATAATTTGAAGAAATAGAGTGCGTGAAACTACATACTTTGCTTGACTAACGTCGATCGAATTTGAAAGTAACAATCTAATCTAAAATAACAACAAAGCAAAGAAAATTAAAATACATGAGCCTTGGGGCTACGGATCTCGTTACGAGGCGCGGTACCATTGACGGTTGCTTATTTATAAAGGTTACGAAGTTAGGCCCCTAACTTTGATCTGCCTCCTTGTGGATTTAGTTAAGCTGGCCCGTTTAGTTGTTAATGTCGCGACCTCGATTCTTTGTCACGACATCAGTTGTCTAAGCATTTGTCGCAGAAGCTTTTATTTGGTCGCGACTTGCCTTGCATCCCTTAATCTGCTCTATGTGTGACCTCGATTCTTTGTCGCGACCTCGGTTTCGGCATAAATCGTAGGCTTTATTTAGTCGCGACATCAGGTTGTCTAATCACTCACGTCCATTCTTCCCCGAAGGTTCATCTTAAGTCGCGACCTCTAAATGATGTCGCGACCTTGGTCCTGCAAGTTGTCTCTGATACCCACTCTAGGAACAATTCCTGATTCAGTGTTGATGTCGCGACCTCTTCTAAATGTCGCGACTTCGATGTTCAGTCTCTTGAAAATCTTGTGTCGTGACTTCTATGTCTACTGCTCGGCCTTCAATTCTATCGCGACCTCGAAATGGTGTCACGACATCATGTCTTGTTCTTCATTAATTTATGGTTGCCTGACTTGGAGTTTACATTTGCGACCTCGATTCTGCAGCTAATGCCCTTATGTGTGGCTGGAGTTTTGTGGTTGCGACGCGATGTCGGGTCTTCATTCTTTGTCAAAGTGAGCCTCAGGTCCTGCTCTCGTGCACACACCTCTCACATTTGCGACATCATTCAGCCAGTCATGTCATTCCTGCTCAGCCACTTTATGCTCCTTCTATTGCAATATCCTCTTTCTCTTGAATTTCTATTTGTATAAGCGATTTGGTGAGATTATTCCACATTTACGCATATAAATGATCCTTTTTAGATAGAAATCAATCGAGGAAAAATGGGCCGAAATGGATGACTTTTAAGCTCATCGAGTGGAGGACTGCCCGTACCACAGGGATCGCGGAGTCCACGAGCAAACTGATACTTGTGAAGCTCATCCTCGTCTGAGGGTTCATTGCCCGAGTAGTACATTCCCTCAGGTCGTGGTACACCCGGTTTGTCACGCTTGACCATTATAGCTTTAATGGGGTGTATCCACGCCTCATTGTCCTCTAAGGGCACCCCGGCTAACTTGCATAAGCCGTAGATGAGAAAGGGGTGCCCTAGGTTCATTTTCATCCTAGTTATGGAGGATGGCATCCTCGATAACCTACCCAACATCAAAGGGTATATCCTAGATGATTGCGTATTTGAGGAGGGCACGCTTGGCAGTCACTTCACACACGTTCGTCGTCGGAATGAGACGTGACGTGATGAAGTGATGCCATACATGAGCATATAGGCCAGGTTTGGCCTTGAAGTGCACGGCGTGCCCATGGCTATTAACTCATTTCGCCCTCCCGTTAGTGTTCTAGGGACTGGAGGACCTCGGGGTGGTCGAGTACTCCTTAGGCCGAATCAAAGGCTCATGTGGGATGGGAATTGAATTATCGATTGGTTGATAGGCTGCGCTGGAAGTCTACCAACACGCCACGCACCCGGGCCTTTTTCATGACATGGTAGGTGAGGTTGACTTAGAATTCTCGTACCACACTCGTCGCAGCTGGACGAGGTGGTTGGCATAACGCCCGCCATCCTTTATTCGCAATGGTCTTGCGAAAGAAGTCGTCGGGGTGGTGGAAGCCCTTTTCCTTGATTAAGGGCTGGGATTCTTACAAATGGTGCCAAACTGCTCGGCACCTTCATTGAAAAATTTGGTGGTCGAAAATTTGGGTCGGGTCCTCAGCGGAGCCGGATTTAAGCGGTAATTTTGCGCTTACGGCGTAGGTGCGGAGGGGTGGGTGCAGGCGCTAAGCTCCCCAGGGTACACTAGGGACGGCTGGCGCGAGGGGCCACGCCTGAATGACCTAGACAATAGGTCGAGCACTTAGGGTGCACAAAGGGACCGAGGGTCGAATGTATGGGGGGCGCCACGACCCACCCAGGGCACCTCTTGCTGCCGTCGGGCGCCCGGCAGACCCGCGGGAGGGAAAGGCCAGTGCTCAAGAAGGAGGTCTAAACTCTCATTAGGGCAGAGCAAGGACGGGGGTAGGGCGCAAACGAGTCTTAGCGCATTGCGAGGAAGCTCGAGACAGGGGCGTAGGGCTGATGTGGGTGTGCTAAGGCTGGTAGTGGGGGAGGTGATAAGGTGGTCGGAGGCGGCAACAATGGAGGTGCGGGAGGGTGCCGACAAGGGTGTGCGAGGGTAGGATAAAAATAAAATTTCTAAGCCTAAAGCAGTGCAGCGTCGCGGCGTTTGGGCTTCCCGGCGTCACGACTTGCCGAAGGTGGAGCAGCGGCGTCGGCGAAGTTGCGAAGGTGGAGCAATAGCGTCATGGCGTTAAGGATCGTCGCAATGTGACGGAGAGGGTATACATCCAACGTCGCGACATTGGGATGCTTGTCGAAGCGTTCGAGGATTGGCTATAAATTAGCGTCGGCGTTGGGATCCAACGTCGCGACGTTCTAGATAATGGCAAAACTGACGTCGTGATGTTGAGATCTAACGTCGTGACGTTGAGATCTAACGTCGCGACGTTCGGGTGGGCGCCCAGCGTCCGCGAGCGTTGAGATCCCATCGTCAGCGGCGTTAAACGGTTTTCATGGTTGAGGCAATGTCAGCGGCGTTGAGAGCCCAGCGTTGAGGCGTGGCGAGAGAAGGCGAATGCAAAATTTTCAACAAGGTTCTAAGGTATGAGAAAAACCCCCTTAGTGCAATTTTTGACCCCTTCAAACTTCTGAAATGAGTTTCTCGAGCAAATCCTCCACATTAATTTCTGCCTCGAGCCCTGAGAACAAACAGCCAAAAGAAAATCCCGATTACGGAAAGAGACAGAAAACTAAACCAAAATTAAAACACACAATAAAAATTAAACTATGGAAAGAAAAATTTCAAGAAAAGCTTGGGTTGCCTCCCAAGAAGCGCTTTGTTTAATGTCGTTAGCTCGACGGCCCTGAATCTCAATGTGAGATTTTTAGAAGAAATTGGAAATGCTGACGCATCTCCCTATAGTTTTCACAAACACTGCTCAAGTTGGATGGAATATTTTTCCTTCCATGCCCTTGACCCTCTTGGTATCTTTACGTACGTGAAACATCCGAGAAGTTTTTGCGTCGCGCTACAGGGATCTACGTAGTGAAGTTCCAAGATATCTTCATTTGGATCATCATCTGGATGCTTCATGTGCTGGAATACATGGAAAGTGATTTCGTCTCCTTGGACTCTCAGTTTAAGCTCACCTTCTCGCATATTGATTTTCGCCTTCCCGTGGCTAGGAAGGGTCTACCAAGTATGATGGGAACTTAGTCATCTTCCTCCATGTCCAGAATGACGAAGTCTGCTGGAAGGACGAATTTACCCACTTTTACTAGGACATTTTCAATTATACCTCGAGGATGTTGGTAGGACTGTCCATGCGATTGCAAAAGCGATTTTAGTCGATTTGGTTCCCCCAGCTTTAGTGCTTTTAAACGTCGAGAGCGACATCGGGGTTGATGCTTGCTCCCAAGTCACCACAGGCTTTTCCAAATGCAGATTCCCTAGAGACGGTATATGGCTACGGGATCTTGAAGTTTAGGGAAGCAACTGCGGGATAGAATTTGCATTCACTCAATTAAGGTGATGGTCCCATATTCCTCTAGCTTCTTCTTACTTTCAAGATTTTTTCATGAATTCCTTAACTTGGCATGTTCTCTAATTAAGCTGTAAAGGGTATATTAATATGTAGTTTTCTTGAAGATGTCGAGAAACTTTGCAAGCTGCTTCTCACAACTTACCTTTCTTCAACCTCTGAGGATACGAAATTGGTATGGCAGGTTCATCTGTTCTTATCCGTTTCTCGGTCTCTTTCGGCTATTATCATTGGCTTGCTCCTCGTATCTTGGGATTTGGTCATCTTGCATCTGGTTTTTTGGATAAATACAGTCTTGCTCTTTAATTTCAGGTTCTGTGCGCTAGTTGTGGCTCAAGGTTCTAATCTCTCACTCCTCGGAGTGACAGCCTTGCGGTGTGCCTCTTTCCCTTCTCCTCCTAGGGTTTACCTGCGAATTGCTTTCGGTAATGAACCATATTTGCCTTTAGTCAATGGTAGCCATTTGACCCATTTGTACTCCTAAGTTTCTCAGCTTGCTCTTGATTTGTTCAACTAGGTGGCCTGGTTCTGCATATTTGCTCTTGTCTCATTCATAAAAGCAGTGTGAGAGATAAGCATTTGCGCAAGGGTTTGTTCCAAGTCCACCTTTTTCTCGGGAGGTGGTTCGCTCACTCGGGGTAGTGGCATGTTGTTCTGATTGTTCCTCCATCCATAACCACGGCTGATTCGACTGACCCTAAGTATTCGCCACCCTTGGCCTTGATTTTGGTTAAAGTTATTGCCCCCATCTGACCATGTTGTTGTAGGTGACTACGATTATTGACCTATCTTGGGCACACGCTCTGCAGCTGGTGTCTCGCAAGCGATACGTCTTGTTGTCTTTGTCCTCCACAGAATTCACACAATTCCCATGGGTTGGTCTGTATGGAATTTGCGGTACCTTGCTGTCTAGTCAACTGTTTAGTAAGATGTGCGACATGAGTAACCAGATTGTTGAGAACCTCGTTATCTGTGTCGCTGATTCGTGCCTGATAGGGTTCGGATCGACAAAATTGCACCTAAATTCCTCCTACTAGTAGTAAAACTACTATGATATAGTACAGCTCTAGGATCGAACTTTGGGATGGGTTTCGTCTTTACAAATGATTTGTATAATGATTCAAAATGGTGAGGCTTTTGTTTGGATTTGGTTGTACTAACGAGTGGATGTTGTCACTATGCTAGCGAAGGTAACTTCGAATTAAAATGTAAAAAGACATGAAGTTTTAGAGTACTAGTTTGGTATGATATGGTTGAAGGTGTCCTCGGGTTGTATTTCCTCGCATTAGGGTAAAGCCTATAGTCATTTTCAGCAGGATCTTTGTTTAACTTTAAACCAACCCATAGTACCATTCACTCTTTGAAACATAGCATTTCTTGAGCATTTAATGTTTAAAGTTAAAATCTAGCATTTAACCTACCTCTGGAGTAAACCATAAATGACAACTAATGGATGTCGGTGTATCTAACATTAAGAATACTGCAGACCACAAGCTTGTCAAGTATTGGCGAAGAAGAAGTATCGAAATAGCTTTTAAACCTAGTTTTGAAAGTTTGAAACATAAATACACATTACTGCGTCATATAATAGAGGAACACACAGAGCCTTATCAACCTGCCTAGCGGCCCTCCTCTTTAAGGTTTAGAGGCTTTGGCCAACATCCTTTGAGTTCTCATCCTCGAAGGGTGTGTTTAGTTTACTAGAAGTGAGAGAAAGAGGAGAGAAGAAAGAACGAATGAGGCTGAATCTGAGGGGCACATGTGGAAATGCCTTTGTGAATAGTTAGGTTACAAATTGTTCATAAAATAGAAGCATATAGCCTTACAAAAGGTGAAAATACCAATCTATCTCGTAGTATAATTACGATTGAGGGTAGAGATGGAAAAAAAACCCAAAAAGCAGTCGTTTGAACCACAAAAACGAGCGAATTGATTTCGCTACGGTGAAAATTTAGCTATATGTAGCGAAAAATTCATGTTGCTTATAACGAAAATTTTGCTATGTAGCGAAATGAGCCCACACCTGTATTACGTATTCTTGCAAGAACCCAAGCTATTATTGAAAATTTATTTATCGAGAAATTGTCCACTGATGCCTATTGCTCACCAGCGTGCGTACGGTTTCTTCACTTTTGGCGATGCAATGTAAGATGAATCATTATTCGGGCCCGTTGTAATTCAGCTCGACTTGATACCTAGCTTGATATGATGAATAGGTTGCGAAACCTGCAAAAAACTACCCGCAAGCGGCCTCGAAATACGTGTTAGTACGAAAGGAACCTCTGGCATGTCAATGGCTTAACTAACATGATTAATAGTACAGGGACTCAAAACCTATCTTAAATACGAACCGAAATAGCACTTTTTGCACAGATAAATTGGTCTTCGGATAGCCGTCTGAACAATTGTAGGTGGTAGGGCAAACTCTTCTAGCAACATGAATGGATCATACATTTGTATCATGCTTTGGGTGCATGATTCCGTTATTCCCATTGCGATCCCTTTGTGGCTCGTTTTGCTCATGGCCAAGATCGTGCTCTTGATTGTTCTACATGCTTGCTAGATTTACATTTTACGTGTTTGTTCTCGGTTCTGAATGTCGGTGTAAGGTTCTTCATTTCCAGATCAAACGGATGTGAGTCGGCTTGACCACATCTTCGCATGCACTCCTTTGTAACCTTGATTTGCAAATCCACGAAACGAAGGCAATTACGACTTGTAAATAAAAAAATAAGAACAAAATTTCCAAAGTAATATCTAATTGCCTTGTTGTCAATATCAACACTAAACTTCTTCCCCAGCAATGGCGCCAAAAACTTGATAGGCCGAAAGGGTGATGTGTAAAATGTATACGCCTATGTGCGTAAGTGCACGCGTCGTATCAAGTAATACAGTGTACCTAAGTACGAATATCGATCCTCGGGGAAAAGTTCGTTGATTATTGAGTTTAGCCTTTGAATATTATCTAGACGTAAGCTTTGAGTGACAGATTAACGAGATGTGAGATTAAACTAAACTAAGTTATCTTAGTAATTTATTGTGTTGTGGAGACTAGGGCTCTATCTCCCCCTGCCACTTCTAATGGATTACTACCTAGAAAAATTACTATTCAGTCCATTCATGACTCATTGATGACGAGGTGATCGTGCCTACGAGATATCCTCTCTCGAGTGTATCACTTTATCTCGCTAAACGAGGGTTAAGAGTATCTCTACCCATTGATATAGAAACGACTTAAATGTTCTAATATGTCATGCGCCCCTCGAAATGGGATATCTATAGTAATAAGGTGACAAGAGGTTGCTCTATTAAACTCCTAGGCGTCTTCATCCTCTTGATCTGGATGCCAAACGAAATCATGCAATGTTTAATGAGACATCACATGTATATAAATCATAGATATAGAGAAGATACTAACAAGTCTTAAACAACTAAATAATATAAAATCCAAATCTTTAATCCATGCAATCGTGACAGGGTTCAACAAAACCCTATATATAAATCTAGAACATACTGGACGTAATTACACACGTAATCAATCTATAAAACATCCGCAGTTTTATCAGAAAAGAAGAAAATACAAAAGTAGGTCTCTTCTTCGCTGATCTAGGTCGTTGTTGCTCTGCTTTCCATGCCCTCGTTCGTACATTTTTCGATCCCCTTGATTCGTGCCACAGTAGGCTGAGCTGAATCAACAATATGTATATACCTAAGTTCCTCCCTCTGTAGTAGTCAAGCTCTTTGCGATATAGTGAATCTAGGGTCGAACACAGGGATGGGTTTTCTTCGTACAAATGATTTGAGTGAAATCAAAACTGGTGAATTAAATTTGGATTTTTGGGGTTTGGTTAAAAACAGGGAAGTGGTTTGAAAACTAAATGACTGAAAAAACTGAAAGTTAAGTGGCTGGTTTGCAACTGAAAATAAAATCAAGAAAAATAAGAAAAAGAGAACTTCTTGAAGCAGTAGGCCACTGAGTTTAAGATCCTAGGCTAACTGAGAGCTCCCCGGGTTGAAAAACAACTCCTATTTTAGTCGACACGGGATGCGATTTATGGCCCCTTTTAGTTAAAACCCTAACATTCCATTATCATTCTTTGAGGCTGTTAAGACCATCCTAAAAATAACAGTGCATCTCTCACCCGAGCACGGTATTCTAAAGCATGGAGAGTATTGGCCAAAACAATAACTGTAAATGTTATTTAACCCTAATTTGAAGAACCCTAACATGTAAATATTACCTCAGAGGCTAGTAAGGACCATCTAAGAAAACCACAATGCATCTCTCACGAGCCTTTGGACCTAAAGCATGGAGAGTATTGGCAGAGACAATAACATCCCATCTTATGCAACTAAGTTTTAATTATAAGGGCCATAAATACACTACTGCAACATGAGCGGGAACCTGACAACTAAGATCTCACCCCCATCAGCCTTTTACTTCAAGAGAAGGGAAGTGGTTTTAGCCGCTCATCCTCCAAGTTGTCATCATTTGGCAGTAGAAAGGAGAAGAGGAGAAAGAAGAGAGAAAGAAAAGCAAAACTAAAAATAAAAGACTTTATTTGCAAAAATAAAAACTTACAAAATTATTCTCCCAGGCGATGCTTGAATCGTTTTAGGTTACAAAACAGAGGGAGAAACATATAGGCCTCCTCAAGGTATGAAAATACCAAAAAACCTAACAACTAGGCTAAGTTAATGGACAAGAGTAATACACCAAAAAGGGTGAGTCGGTTGCATTAATTACAAAGCATGACGAGGCATCGAATTTATTTGGCGGTGCATTTCGCTGGCTTTAAGCGAAATCAACGGAGTTTTTATCTCGCATTCTTGTTCCATTGGTCATTGTTCCTGCTGCTTCTCATCAATTTTCTTCCTGCTTCATTTTTCTTCCATTTTCTTCTCTTCTTTCCTTCTAGTCTCTGATATATGATGTTGAGTTTGACTTAAATCTTTCGTGCTTGGATCGACTGACACTTTTGGCATGATTATCTCACAAAGCTGCCAAAAATTGCCACAAAATAGTCATTAGAATATTAGGGACGTGTCGTAAATCGGGTTAATTAGCATGTTTAGTACACAAAAAGCACTCAAAACCTATAATAAATAGGGTTCAAATTGCACTTTTTGAACATAATCACACCCCAACCTACATTGCTAGTCCATAGCAATATGAAAGAAAGAAAAGAAAGAGAGAACATACAAAATGATAACAAAATAATGTACACAAAAAGGTTGTAGTTCAAAAAGGTTGTGAAGAAGTAATGCCTAACCCTAAGTAAGAATTATCAAGGCCGTGTTCAATAACTATCATGAGAGAATAGATATCTGAAATTGAGTATCAAAGAGTCTCCCTCTCAATGAATCAACGAAACTTCCACGAAATCTAAGTGTTTATTTGATTAGCTCAACTGATAAAGCGCTAAAAATTGCAGCTCTCCCCAAACATGGTTACTACCGACCCTAGCACGCTAACCAGCCTAAATAGATCGGGACCCACCTCTTATTCCCTACAATTCTTTTTGCGTTGTAGGGTGCAATCTTTAAAAACTTCGACTTTACGTAAAGTCACGTATAGCAGGGTCCCCGATGACTCCCGACCAATTAAAGTTTAGAGACCAGGCGAGGATCGTGACCACAAAGCCTCTCTGTTCACGGACTTGAATGACTTGAGAATTAAGCACCTACAACACTTTAAACTCCACCTATCCACCCATGTAGTGAACACTAAGTCAGTGACTCCCAACCCGGTGAGAAGGTTTAGGGCAGGAGCTTTAAAGGCTTTACGCCGTATACCCCTCGGACCGTGCTCGGGTTTCAAAGGCAAAAACATTGCAATTTTATTCTTTTCTTCTTTTTCTTTCTTTTTCTTTTCTTTTTCTTTTTTTCTTTTTTTTTTCTTTTTCCACATGGGTCCTTAACCTATTAAAGGCAGTCAATGAAACTAGGGTAGGTTATGCGAAATAAAGGAGGAGTTTGCCTGAGTTTTCAACTATCATTGAAATCTAATGTGTGCTTTGTGTGTGGTTAGCTAAAGGTGGAAGAAAAGGTCGAAATCGATAAGAATTCAACTAATCATTCACTCAACTAAGCATGGAACCAATCTAACATCAATAGAATTGGACAAAGCTTCAATTTTTCAAACCACAGGTTAGGCAAAACCACAAAAAGTTTTTGTTGCAAAAACGGGCCCAAATTTTGAAAAAGTAAGCTGTATGGTATAACAGCTTTATAAAAAGGGGACCCAGCAAGCCACTGAACATCACAAAATGGGCTTGCACAAAATAATAACAAAACATAAATACAAAATCCACTTCCTTTGCTAATTCTCCCCCCCAACCCAAGCATCTCGGTGTCCGAAATGGGGCTCGGAATGGAAAATTAGAGAAGGAAGTGTTACCCTCATGATAAGATGCTGATCATTTCTGGATAGGAGACCTCACAAGCTTTCCATTGGCACCTTATGCCTCCGTTCGGGCTTCAAATAAACAAGTTAGGAGAAAGAAAGAGAGGAAAAAAAGTGACCAGTTGGACCATTTTTTAAAAATTACACTTTCATAATAATCTAAAAATGTTCCTTCTTTCCATATTTGGTTCTACACTCTCTAAGCTTTCCAACGATACCAAGACGGCAAAACGGAGTTCGGATGAAAAGTTATGTGCGAAACAAATTGGAGGTCAAAAGTGGGGTCTAGCAGGAATTCGCTAGCTAGCGGGGAGGTCGCTAAGCTAGCGAAATTTCGCTGGCTAGCGGTCGCTAAACTTCTTGAGTGGCTATTGTAATGACGAGGGGTGGCTGGATTTTCGCTAAACTAAAAAATTCTCGCTAAAAGCCTTTACATTTCTAGAAAAAACACATTTTAAACATAATTTTCGCTAGTTTATTAAATTTCGCTAGCTAGCTAAATGGCACCCCTTTAGCGAAAATCCATGATTTGTTGCGAAATTAACATAACAGGTTACGACCACGTTTGTCGGGCCGTCGATTTTCAATATGTCTAAAAAATTTGCACAAAGCTACTAAAATTAATGCAAGAAAAATTGCAGAAGAGTAAAATTAATCTAAAAACACAAATTAACTAAAATGAAGAAAATTTATAAAGAAAAATTAACAAGATCAAAATAAACTACGATAATATAAACTAAACAAGACAAAATAAATAAAAGGGGGGAACTAGAAATGCCTAGGTCCGGTGTTCCAAACCCGAACCCAAGAGACTAACCAACCACTGTGCCATGCAATGTGCATTTGCCATCTGATGTAGTGTCAAAGGCATGTACTGAGGCCACTAAATCTCTAAAGTTCTCGCGCATGGCTACTGCTGGTGGGTCGGATCTACCTTGGGAGTCATGCCGGGTTTTGATTGTTCCAGTGCGCATGTACACTTCAATATCCGAGGGAGCCACCGCGCGGTAACAGGTGGCCTGGGCATCGCAATGGTGTCCAAATCTATGACGGGCTCTGTCCCTTCCACTGCCATGTTCACCGCTTCACCAACAAGGTCAGAGTTTGTTTTTCTTTTTCCAAGGCCAAAAAGTATCACTGACTGGGTATCTCAGTCAGAGCTTTTAATGATTCCACTTTCAATTCCTCCTGAGGCTGCGCTGAGCTTGTTCAACCAAAACTGCTTCAGCCACACTTTCCTCTCGACTCTCCTCCGATGATCAAGATGTCAAGCTTGAGATGGACTCGTAAGATGTCCAATTTTGCTCAAAGTCATTTTGGAACCCATCCAATTCCTTGTTCAAGGAGCCTCAATTGTCTCGCTTTATTGGCCCGGATGGGCCACTACCCTTTGCTTCTCCTCGCCATTATGTCACTTTGACAATCCTCCTCTGTGGACATTGTTGCCGATCACCAGTCTTCAATGGAATTCAGTTATCCTATGCTCAAAGTCACCTTTAGCCCATCTAATTTTGGTCCGTGGAATCTCCTCAAGATGGATTTTTTCACTCAATTGGGCATTGAATTCCTTTTTGTTCTACCACAAAGATCACCCACCGCCTTGGTAAGGTCCGTAATGGCCTCGCCTAAAAGGAGAAATTAACTAGCGGTGGTCGAGGTGACTGAGGTGACCGAGGGTCGAGGCATAAAATGGAAGTTCAGGATGATCATATTGTGGAGGAGGTGGATAAGTCAGGAACACTATATCAGTGCACTCATCCATTGGTCTCTACACTTCATGGACCTAGGTGGGTTTGATTTCCTGGGCTGTGGTTGCCACTGGTATGGAAGGTTCCTATAGTCCTCATTGTCATGTGTTTCTGTGTCACCCTCCGACCGTATTGCTCTCCATATGGGTGTTCCATTTTCTCTCAATTCAAAGCACCGAAAACAACTCAAGCAGCTTGAAATAGGGGCCACACAAAAACAACACAGAAACTATCCTGCAACACTGGTTTTTTTTTTTTTTTAACAGTCAAATAAAACTAAGAAAAAATGACTGTCAAATGATAAAAGGAAATTCACCAAGACTTGTGATGAGGATCACAAGTGTTCCACACCTCCCTCATCTGCACTAGGCACCATCCCCGCAACGGCGCCCATTTAATTGCGCACAAAGAGGTCGAGCCGAATCAACAATATTTATATACCTGTTCCTCCCATCGCCGTAGTCGGGCTACCGCAAAGATAAAGGGTCTGTGGTCTAACAATGTGGACGGGTTTTCTTCGCATTAAATGATTTTTGAATGAAATCAAAACTGGTGAATTAAATTTGGATTTTAGGGTTTGGTTAAAAATGTGAAGTGGTTTGAAAAACTAAATGACTCGAAAAACTAAAGTTAAGTGGGTCAGGTTTGTAACCCAAAATAAAATCAAGAAAATAAGAAAAAGAGAACTTCGCTAAAGAGCCACCGAGTTTAAGATCCTAGGCTAACCGAGAGCCCCGGTTGAAAACAACTCCTATTTGAGTCAACACAGATGCGCTTATGGCCCCTTTTAGTTAAAACCCCAATATCTCCATTATCATTCTTTGAGGCTCGTAAAGACCATCTAAAAATAACAAGGCATCTCTCACCCGAGCACGTGATTCTAAAGCATGGAGAGTATCACAAAACAATAACTCGTAAATGCTATTTAACCCTAATTTGAAGAACCCCTAACATGTAAATATTACTTCAGAGGCTGGGTAAGGACCATCTAAAGAATCACAGTGCATCTCTCACCCGAGCACTGAATCCTAAAGCATGGAGAGTATTGGCCAAGACAATAACATCCCATGTTATGCAACTAAGTTTTGAGTATAAGGGCCATAATTACACTACCCGGCAACATGAAAAGTGTGGAACCACCAAAGAACCTAAAGATCTCACCCCCATCACCTTTTACTCAAGCATGAAGTGGTTTTAGCCAAGCCATCCTCCAAGTTGTCATCCCTGTTTGGCACCCTGAGAAAGGGAGAGAGAAAGAGGAGAGAAGAGAGAAAAGAAGCAAAACTAAAATAAAAGACTTTATTTACAAAAATAAAACTTACAAAAATTATTCTCCCAAAGACTCCGATGCTTGAATCTGCTTTTAGGTTACAAACAAGAGGGGTTTATATAGTTCCTTTTCAAGGTATGAAAATAATAAAACCCATCATTCAGGCTAGTTATTGACAAAAGAGTAATACACCAAAAATTGGTCGGTCAGACACTGCGTGCATGACGAGGCATCAATTTCGCTTAGGCGGTGCACTTCGCTATTTTTAGCGAAATCAACAAAGTTTTCCCGCGGCTATCGTCTATTTGTCATTGTTCCTGGCCGCTTCTCATCAATTTTCTTCCGCTTCATTTTTCTTCCATTTTCTTCTTCTTTCCTTCTAGTCTCTCGATATATGATGCTGAGTTTGGATCTTTAAATCTTTCGTGCTTGGATCGACTCAACACTTTTTGGCATGATTATCTCACAAAACCGGCAAAATTGCCACAAAATGCGATCATTAGAATATTAGGGATCAGAATGCAGAATCGTTAATTAGCATGTTTAGTACACAAAAAGCACTCAAAACCTATAATAAATAGGGTTCAAAATTGCACTTTTTGGGCACTAATCACCCCTCCCAACCTCATTTCCATTCGCACTCCCTCCAGAGTCGCCCCTACAGTGCCGTGCACCCGTGCCCCGAGCTCCACCAGTCCCCTGCCCTGCCGCGCGCCTGTGTGACCAGTGCCCTGACCCTGCGCAGCCACACACAGCCGAGCCCTGGCCTACACCGCCGCGCCCCTGCACTCGTGCACTGCTCCCTGCCGCCGCCGAGCGCCTGTCCGACCACTGCCCTGAGCCCCGCCACCGAGCACAGCTTGGTGTCGCCGCTGCCTCTCCACTTCCGTGCCCTGGGCTAGACCCGAGCCACCAGTCCCTGTGCTGCCGAGCCCTGGTCCACTGAGCACCTGCGCGCACACCAGCCCGCTGTCGCTGCTTGCCTTAGCCCTGCACTCCTGATTAGTGCCCAAAAAGTGCAATTTTGAACCCTATTTATTATAGGTTTTGAGTGCTTTTTGTGTACTAAACATGCTAATTAACCCGATTTACGTGACACGTCCCTAATATTCTAATGATCGCATTTGTGGCAATTCTTGCGCTATGAGATAATCATGCCAAAAAGTGTTGAGTCGATCCACGAAAGATTTAAGTCAAAACTCAACATCATATACGTAGACTAGAAGGAAAGAAGAAGAAATAAAGAAAATGAAGCAGAAGAAAATTGATTATAGCTAAAGCAGGAACAATGACCAATGGAACAAGAGTCAGGAGAACCCGTTGATTTCGCTAAAGCTAGCGGCTCGCACCGCCTAAATGCGAAATTGATGCCTCACATGCTTTTGTAATTAATGCAACCGACTTCAATTTTTGGTGTATTACTCTTTTGTCCATTAACTTAGCCTAGTTGTTAGGTTTTTTTGGTATTTTCATACCTTGAGGAGGCCTATAAATACCCCTCATGTTTTGTAATAAAGAAGAGGAGGATAGAAGGGAATACAAGTTTTTTGGTGATTTGTAAGTTATTTTCTTTTACTGCTTTTGTAAATAAATTGTTTTATTTTTAAGCTTTGCTTATTTTCTCTTCTCTTTCTTTCTCTCTTCTTTCTTTCACTTTCCCGGCCGCTAAACACACCTCGAGGATGACAACTCAAGAGATGCTTGGCTAAGCCCTTCCTTTTGAAGAGGAAGGAAGCTAGCTAAAAGGGGTTAAGCATGTCGCCCTCTGTACTAAAAGTCACGGGTAGTGTATTTATGGCCCTTATTTTCAAAATTCGCTTGCATAACATGGGATGTTATTGTTCGCAATACTTCCATGCTTTAGGACTCGTTGTTCTTATGGTCTTTACGAGCCTCGAGATAATATTTACATGTTGGGTGGTTCTTCAAATTAAAGGTTAAATAACATCGACTTTTATTGTTTTGGCCAATACTCCATACTTTAGGTTCGTCGTGAGAGATGCACTATGATTCTTTAGGATGGTCTTACTAGCCTTAGAAAAAATGATAAAGGAATGCCAGGTTTTGAACAAAAAGGGGCCATAACCCGCATCCCTGTGTCGACCACATAGGAGGATAAACCCGAGGACATGTGTTTCTGCCTCTAGCTTGTCGGTTGGTGACCTAAATCTTCAAAGTTTAATTTCTTCACTTTAAATTTCAGTTTTTACCATTTCCAGTTTTTGCAATTTCAAGTTTAAACCATTTACAGCTTTTGACACAAATCCAAAAAGTCCAAATAGAAAGCCTTACCTTCATGCCCTAATGCAAACCATTTCTAGGATGAAAACCCATCCCCGTGTTCGACCTTAGATCACTATAACAAGCAAGAGAGCTTGACTACGGCGCAGGGAGCAATCCAGTATATAAATATTGTTGATTCAAACAAATTTACCGTGGCACGAGAATCAAATGGCGCCGTTGTCGGATTTATGTCTTAGTGCAAGTGATATCGCGGGAACATCCTCATCACAAGTCTTCGTGAATTTCCTTTATCATTTTACAGTCATTTTTCTTAGTTTTATTCGATCGTTAAAAAAAAAAAAAAAAAAAAAACCAAAGGTTGCGTGATAGTTTCGTGTTGTTTTGTGTGGCCCATTTTCAACCGGCAGGATTGTTTTCCGCTGCTTTGAATTGAGAGAAAATGGAAATACCCATATGGAGAGCAATACAAATGTGAGGGAACTCTAGAGCTACATGACAATGAGGACTATAGGAACCTTCCATACCAGTGGCAACCACCTGTAGGGAGAAATCCAAACCCACCTAGGTCCATGAGGGAATATAGAGACCAATGGATGAGTGCACCTGTCTATAGTGTTCCCTCAACTTATCCACCTCCTCCACAATATGATCATCCTGAACTTCCATTTTATGCCTCAACCCCTCAGTCACCTCAAGCCACCTCGCCCACCACGCTTAATTTCTCCGAAAGCAGCCATTCGACCTTACCAAACTGGTAGCGATGCCGTGGTAGAACAAAAGGAATTCAATGCCCAATCGAGTGAAAAATCCATACCGAGAGAATTCTCGACCAAAGATTAGATGGGCTGAAAGATGACTTTGAGCATAAATGGATAACCCTGCAAGATCTCCATTGAAGACCCACTGATCAAGAACGCCCACTGTATGAGATCAATAAAGTGACATAATGGCGTAGAAGCAAAGGGTGTAATCGTCCAGCCAATAAAGAAACTGAGACACTGAGAGCTCCTTGAACAAGGAATCGATGGGTTCCAAATGACTTTGAGAAAATTGACATCTTGTAGGAATCCATCTCAAAAACTTGCCCAAAGATCTTGGATCATCCGCAGGAGGAGAGTCGGTGAAGAGTGTCGATCAAACGCTGGTCGAAAGGGTGCTCAAATCGCACTGTGAGGAATCAGCGAATCATTAGAAGCTCAAGAACGCAGATACCCTTAATCAGTGATACTTTTGCCTTGGAAAAAGAAGAACAAACACGGCCTTGTTGACTGAGAAGAGCAAAGGAATATGAAACAGCCGGGAAGGGACCCAAGAGCCCATCATAGATTCACACCATCAAGCAATGCCCAGCCACCTATTACCTACGCGCAGCTCCCCGATGACCAAGTGTACATACTCGCCCACACTCGTAACAATCAAAACCAGCAAAGATCGCTCCCAAAGGTCCAACCCACCACTAGTAGCCATGCAAACGTAATCCTTAGAAGACTAGTGGCCTTCATGCCTTTGCCAATTACATCAAAAAAGATGGCAATGCTCATACTGCATGGCACGCTGGTTGGTTCGAAAGGACTCTGTGTTTGAACACCTGACCTAGGCATTTCTAAGTTCCCCCACTTTTTGTTTATTTTGGTCTTGTTTAGTTTTATATTATCGTAGTTTATTTTGATCTTGTTAATTTTCTTTTATAAATTTTCTTAATTTTTAGTTAATTTGTGTTTTTAGATTAATTTTTACTCTTTCGCAATTTTTCTTTTTGCATTAATTTTAGTAGCTTTGTAAAATTTTGGAGCATATATTGAAAATCGAAAGCAAAGAAAAGCAAATAAATTCGCAACCCTGTCGCAAACAATTTCGCAACCACTTCGCAACCTTAGTGAAATCATGGATTTTCAAGTAAGGTGCCATTTCGCTTAGTTAGCTAAATTTCGTTGCCAGCTTAAAATTATGAGAAGGAAATGTGTTTTTTCGCTAGAACAAGAGGCTTTAGCGAGAATTCTTGTTTAGCGAAAATCCTAGCCAATTTCGCTATTAGAATAGCCAATTTCGCAAGTTTAATTCTTAGCTAGCGAATTCTTCATTTAGCTTAGCGATTTCGTTAGCTAGCTTAATTCTGCCAGACTCCACTTTCGACCTCCAATTTTGTTTCACAAGATAACTTTTCATCCGAACCCGTTTAAGCCGTCTGGTATCGTTTGGAAAGCTTAGAGAGTGTAGAATCCAACATGGCAAAGAAGTGTGTGGTGTATTTTTTTGATTATTATGAAAGTGTAATTTTAAAATGGTCCAACTGGTCACTTTTTCCTCTCTTCTTCTCCTAACTTGTTTATTTGTGCTCTAACTAGAGCAAGTATAAGGTGTCAATGGAAAGCTTGTGAAGTATCCTATCCAGAAACGATCACATCTTATCATGGAGGTAACACTTCCTTCTCTTAATTTTCCATTCGAGCCCCATTTCGACACGAGATGCTTCGGGTCAGGGGAGAATTGTAAAGGAAGTGGATTTTGTATTTATGTTTTGTTATTATTTTGTGCAAGCCCCATTTTGTGATGTGTCTAGTGGCTTGATGGTCCCTTATAAAGCCGTTATACATATGCCTTTACTTTTTTTCAAAGGGAATTTCCCGTCCGCTTGCAACAAAACTTTTTTGCGGGTTTTGCCTAACTCCGTGGTTTGAAAATCTGGAAGCTTTGTCCAATTCTATTGATGTTAGATTGGTTCCATGCTTGTTGAGGAATGATTAGTTGAATTTTATTGATTTCCCGACCTTTTCTTCCACCTTTAGCTAACCACACACAAAGCACATTAGATTTCAAATGATAGGTCAAAACTGTGGCAACCTCCTTTATTTTGTATAACCTACTCCTAGTTTCATTGACCGCCTTTAATAGGTTATGACCCTGTGAAAAAAAAGAAAAAAGAAATGAAAAAGAAAAGAAAAGAAAAAGAATAAAATTGCAACGCTGCCTTGAAACCCGAGCACGGTCCGAGGGGTATATAAAGCCTTAAAGCCCGGTGCCCTAAACCTTTCACTGTCGAGTCGCCGACTTTGTGTTCGCTTACATGGGTGGATAGGTGGAGTTGAGCAAGGTGCTGGAGTCTCGACCATTCAAGTCCCGGTGAAATCAAGAGTTTGTGGTCGAAGATCCTTATGACTTGATGCCCTAAGCCTTAATTGGTTGGGAGTCATCGGTAGATCCCCGTTACATGGACTTTGGGGAGGTCGATTCAAGATTGCACCCTAAAACGCAAAAAATAATTGTGGAATAAGAGGTGGTCCCATCTATTTAGGTTGGCTAGCTGCTAGGTCGTGGGTAGTAAATGTGCTGGGGGAGAGGTGCAATGACGCTTTATTGCCTAGAGCCGAGCAAAATAAAACTTAGATTTTGTGGAAGTTTCTCAAGTTGATTCATCGAGAGGAGACTCTTTGATACTCAATTTGTATGGTATTCATTCTCTCATGATAGTTATTTAACACGGCCTTGATAATTCTTACTTAGGTTAGGCACATTTTCACAACCTTTTGAACTACAACCTTTTGTGTACATTATTTTGTTATCATTTTGTATGTTCTCTCTTTCTTTCTTTCTTTCATTAAGCAATATGGGACTAGCAATGTGTAGGTTAGTGTGATTAAGGCCCAAAAGTGCAATTCCTATTTATTATAGGTTTTGAGTGCTTTTTGTGTACTAAACATGCTAATTAACCCGATTTACGCATTACGGTCCCTAATATTCTAATGATCGCATTTTGTGGCAATTTTTGCAGTTTTTGTGAGATAATCATGCCAAAAGTGTTGAGTCGATCCAAGCACGAAAGATTTAAGTCAAACTCAACATCATATATCAGAGACTAGAAGGAAAGAAGAGAAGAAAATGGAAGAAAATGAAGCAGAAGAAAATTGGATGAGTAGCAAGCAGAACAATGACCAATGGAACAAGAGTTTAGGAGAAACCCGTTGATTTCATAAAGCTAGCGAAATGCACCGCTCTAGCGAAATTTGATGTGCCTCGTCATGCTTTGTAATTAATGCAACCGAATTTCCTAACACTCTTGTGTATTACTTGTCCATTAACTTAGCCTTAGTTGTTAGGTTTTTTGGTATTTTCATACCTTGAGGAGGGGCCTATAAATTTCTCATGTTTTGTAATAAAGAAGAGGAGGATAGAAGTGGAATACAAGTTTTTTTTGGGTGATTTGTGTTATTTTCTTTTACTGCTTTTGTAAATAAATTGTTTTATTTTTTTAAGCTTTGCTTTTATTCTTCTTCTCTCTCTTCTTTCTCTTCTTTCTTTCACTTTCCTTGCAACACACCTCTTGAGGATGATAACTCAAGAGATGTTACGTTTCCTTCCTTTGAAGCATATGAAGCTAGCTTAAGTGCGTTACATAAAAGAATCCTCTTGTACTAAAAGTCACGTAGTGTATTTATGGCCCTTATTTTCAAAATTCAGTTACATAACATGGGATGTTATTGTCTTAGCCAATACTCTCCATGCTTTAGGACTGTTGTTCTTTAGATGGTCTTTACGAGCCTCTGAGATAATATTTACATGTTAGGGTTCTTCAAATTAGGGTTAAATAACATTGACTTTGTTATTGTTTTGGCCAATACTTCCATACTTTAGGTCTGCTCGGGTGAGAGATGCACTCATGATTCTTTAGATGGTCTTTACTAGCCTTAGAAAAATGATAAAGGAATGTTAGGCTTTAAATAAAAGGGGCCATAATCGCATCCAGGTTGATCACATAGGAGGATAAAAACCCGAGGACATGTGTTTGCCTCTAGCTTGTCAAGTTGGTGACCTAAATCTTCAAAGTTTAATTTCTTCACTTTAAATTTCGCTACCATTTCCGCTTGCAATTTCCGGGCTTAAAACCATTTACGCTTTTTTGACACAACTAAAAAGTCCAAATAGAAAAGCTTTACCTTCATGCCCTAATGCAAACCATTTCTAGGATGAAACCCATCCCCGTGTTCGCTAGACTACTCATACCGGCAAAGAGTTTGACCACGGCAAAGAGGGAGGAACTTAGGTATATAAATATTGTTGATTCAAATTTTTCAAATTTCACCGTGGCACGAATCAACTCCCCCGAGCCCTACTCGCCCTACAGCCGACCGGACCACGCCATGGTCTGCACTGTGGGGCCATCACACAGCCCAGGTCCGGCTCCGCACTCGAGAGAGACGATGCAGTAATATCCACAGTGGCTACAGAGGCTCACTCTCCGACCAGTCAGAGTCACCACCTACATTGACCCCAACTGCTATACCGGAGCTCAGCTTCGAGCCCATCCCACGAGACATATCGCACTGTGCAAGGACTCCGTCCCTTCTCCTGGGCGCCGTAGACCACGCAGAGGGCCCGCCTCCAAGCGGCCCGACATCGTGCCCTGGGAGTCTCGATCTCGCCCGAGCCACACCTCCTCCAACCGATCAAAGGTTCCGTTTATCACCGGCCTCGAGGATCAAGCGCCCCATGTTCACCTGTGATCCGATTCCAGGGAACGTGGATTTACGTGTCAGAGACTTCCATGGGGAGCCATACTATGACATATTGGTGTTGACCGCGGACCAGCGATTCAGAGACTTGATGCGGTTGATCCGACAGTATTCACTGCTTCCTTTCATGACGCCGAGGCAAGCTTTATCCTGCCGCTTGAGTTCCCACCACACTATGACATCCTCGGAGCGCCGAGTCCATTGAGCTCCCGTTCAGCATTGACGTCGCCAGAGTACTCGGGAGTCGCTGATATTGCAAACGCATTAGCTCCGCGTTATCCCCGGCGACCCGTTGTGCCATGTGCGCTGGCCCCAGCTATCACAGAGAGAGACGGTCCGTCGGCCTGGGCTTCAAGATACTACAATGGGACCTATACTTCAGCAGCAGCCCACCACGAGTTCTAGTGGACCACGCCGCGGTTCCGGACTTGCCTTATTCCCATTACAAAGACTATGTACAATGCATGGGAGCTGCGCTCGAGGCTCTATACAGGATCTCAGAGGGATTCTGGTTTAGTCCCTCCGAGCTCACATGACTTCCTCGTCGTGATTTTCAGGAGAAGGTTCACCTAAAGGGCCCGTTCGAGCCGAGTTTACCGCTATTGATGCCGAGGTTACTCGAGTCAGTCCTGTGGAGCATCCTGGGTTCCCGAGGAGCCACATTTGGGAAAGACTGATCAGACCAGTCCATCCACGGAGCGATCTCTTTACATGCCGATCTCTATTATTCTCCAGCAGCAGGAGGAGGCAGCAGATGATGTGGCAGAGGACCCACCGAGGGGAGAGCCTCCTGTTCCAGAGGTGGAGGTGGAGGTGGAGAGGACCCCAGTTCCAGATTCATCTCCACTCCGATCGCTCTCAGCCTACTAACACTACATCGTCTCTTCCTATACAAATAAGTAAATTAGCCTCCGTAGAGCATATCCATGTCAGTTCTAGGGAGCTAGTTGTTGTTATGGATGCTGTCTATGCACTTGCTACTACACAGGCATCGTTGATTCAGGCCGGATGGCCCTGAGCCGAGGTCACCATAAATACAGAATCACACCATGCTTCTTCAGATCATGAGTCACCTCGGTCTCCCGCCAGTCAGTGAGACAGAGCCTGCACAGCCCACTCGAGATCACCCACGCAGTGCCCCCTCCTTGATATGCGTCGCACGCAAACAGCTACTTTCTCTCAGATCCACCCAAGATCTACACCACCACGATAGTGAGGTGGTCGCACTCCCTTCTTTAGCTTTCCGATCCCTACCCAGTGGAGACATGTTCATACTTTGGTTGGGGGGAAAAGTTAGAGATGGGAGTGTCTTCTAGCATATTTTGTCTTGTTTTTAGCTTTATCAACTGCCTACTTATTTTGTATAGGATTGTATAGGATGCATGTATTAGCCGATAGTAGGTAGTGATACTTTTGTTGTGTTTAGCTATGTTAAGCTCAGATAGCCACATTGGTTATATTAAGTTTATAGCATTATTTATTTACTTTCTACACTTTTGCAAATCATTTTTTGTGCCTATATTTTTGTGTTTCAGCTCTTACCTTTAGTGAGGAATTGAAACCCTGTATGCCACCATAATGTTAGAACAGTTCCATGCATGATTAAGTTTTTGGTCAATTGAAGTTCCAGTGTATTCAGCCTTGTATTTCCACCTTTAGCTATTCACACACAGTGCACATTAGTTTTTGCCAATAGGTTGTGAAGCTATATACCTCTTTTCACTTTGCAAGACCGGCTTAAATCGGTTGACAACCCGTAATAGGTTTGTGTTACCCCCAAAAGAAGACCAATGAAGTCTTCCAAATGAAAATGAAAAGAAAAAGCAAAAAGAAAAAGAAAGAAGAAAAAGGAAATTGAAAGCCGTGACGCTTTGTCTTGAAACCCGAGCACGGTCCGAGGGGTATATGGCGAAAGCCTTTAAAGCCCGGTGCCCTAAACCTTCATTGGTTGGGAGTCATCAACTTTGTGTTCGTTACACGGGTGGATGGGTGGAGTTTAGCGAGTTATAGGTGCTTAATTCTCGAAATCATTCGAAGTCCGGGGTGAAGCCTGAGGAGTTTGTGGTTGAAAGATCCTTGACTTAATGCCCTAAACTCCAATTGGTTGGGAGTCATCGGTGAACCCCCGTTACAAGGACTTTGGTGAAGTCGAGTTTTCAGCATTATACCCTACAATACAATCGAAACATGAAATAAGAGTGTAATTGAATCTATTTAGGTTGGTCAACAATTTAAGGTCCTGGAAGTAGCTTGGTTGGGGGGAGGGAATAGCTTTGCAATTTATTGGTCCAAACTGGTTATCTTAAAACACTTAAATTTAGGTGGGAAGTTTGTGCTGACTTCCTCGGAATTGATGTTGTCTCAAACTGGTCCTATATGCATTTGTTCTCTCATGACGGTATTTGTACACACTAAATTTTTCATACTAAAGGAAAGCCTCACTGCGACACACACTTTTTGGAATAAAGATACACTTTTGTAAAAAAAAAAAGCAATAAAAAAGCATGCATACCCTTGATTGTTTTAGCATTGCTAAGGACTAGCAACGTGCCTGGGTTGGGGGTGGGATTAGTACCCAAAAATCTATTTCAGTCCTATTTAAGATAGGTTTTGAGTGCTTTTTGCGTACTAATCATATTAATTAAGTCGATTGACATGTGCAGGTCCGATTAGTACTACTGATTTTGTTTCGAGGTTGTTTTTGGTAGTCATGCAAGTTTTGGAAACCTTAGCCATCATTTCAAGCTTGGCATCATAATTGCGATGTTTTATGCTGAGTTCGTATGAATTCTCGATGATTTCATCAAGTCAGACGTAAGAAACGCTGCGCTGAAAGGAACCAAATACAAGAAACTGTGCAAAAGGCAATGCAGAGGCAATGCAGAGGTGAATTTCGCTATGGCATAGCTTAAAATTTCAAAGGACGTGTACTGCAATGGTAGCGTACTCTCGGCATCCTCGCGGTACCCTCGCTTATGCACGCGCTATGATAGCGCGAAATTTCGCTATCATAGCTTAAAATTCTGCCAATCATAGTGAAATTATCGCGGCATGCTTAAAATTTGAATTTTCATATGTTCAAATTTTCGCTATGATAGCAAAATTTCACTATCATAGCGAATTTTCGCTATCATAGCGAAATTCTCACAGGCATAGCTAAAATGTCAGCCTCTGTTTTTTATCCAAACGACCCTGTTTTGTGTAATTCTCATTTTGCCCTCAATGTAATCATATTATTTTGGTTATTTTGGTATTTCACAAGTCTTGTAAGGCTATATAAGCCACCTTATGACAATTTGTAACCCTAACTTTCATTCACTGTAAATCCACGCTGTAGCCTTCATTTTAGGTTGCGCTTTCTCTTTCTCTCCTCTTTCTCTCATTTTCTTGGCTTCCAAACACCCCCTTTGAGGATGACAACTCAAAGGATGTTTGGCTAAGCCTCAAAACCTTGAAGAGAAGGGTTGCTAGGTTGGTTAACGATGGTTGGCAGGTGTTCCTATGTTTTAAATGAAGCAAAAATCGCATTTATGTGTTACTAAACTTTCCAAGTAAACTAGGTTAATGCTATTTAATGTATTTCCTTTGGTCAATACTTGGCATGCTTCAGGGTTCAGTGTATTCTTAATGGTAGATACACTGACATCCATTAGATGTCATTTACGAGCCACTGAAAGTAGGTTAAATGCTTGGTTTTTCAAACTGCTGGAAGGTTTTGAACCCTATATTAGATAGGTTTTGAGTGCTTTTTGCGCATTAATCATGTCATTTATACCAATTGAAGTGTTCTAGTCTTCTTAGTAGCACTTATGCCATTTAGAGGGTATTTTTATTGTTTTGCAGTATTTGTGCACTTCGAGTTCAATTCAATACAAAGGATGAATCATGAAGCTGAATTCAAGTCTCACCATCAACCAAATCCCAAGAATCAGGAGAAAACAAAGGCAAAGTGAAGAAATTCGATGCAAATGAAGGCGTGATGGTGCAAGGAAGGATCAACAATGGTATCTTTAAAGCCATGAAAATTTTTCGCTAAGATTGCGAAAATTTGGCACCTTAGCGAAAATTTCGCAACCTAAGCCGAAATGCCAAATTTCGCTGCACCACTCCAAATTTCGCTAGCATTGTTCCTTAGCGAAAATAATTGATTTCGTTTCTCACAAGAATTTAGCGCATTAAATTTCGCTAGCTAAATAAATTGCCCACCCTTAGCGAAATTTCTTGTTTTCGTTAGATTCGTTGATTTCGCTAATTAGCCAAATTCTTCACCTAGCTTAAAATCGATGCCTGGTCATGCTTTGTACTCACGCCAAACCGTCTCCAAACTTGGTGTATTACTTAATTGTCCTATAACTTAGCCAATTTCTCATAGGTTTTGGTATTTTCATGCCTTGAGGTGGCCTATATGTTTCGCCTTGTTTTGTAACCTAAGTAACAATTTTGGAACAATTTGTATAGAAGATATTTTTTGTAAGTTTTCATTTTGTAAATAAAGTCTCAGATTTTAGTTAGGGTTTTTCTTTCTTCTCTCTTCTTTCCCTTACTTTCTAATGCCAAACACCCTCTCGAGGATGACAACTCAAGAGATGCTTGGCTAATCCTCCTTCTTTGGAAGATAAGGAAGTTAGTTTGGGCGCGGGCATATGCATGTTGTCCTTTGTACTAAAAGCTACGTAGTGTATTTATGGTCTCTTATATTCTCAAAACATGGTTGCATAACATTGAATGTCATTAATGTGGCAATACTTCCATGTGCTTTAGATCCAAAGGTATATTCACAGAGGTACCGTGATTCTTAGATGGTCTTTACGAGCCTTTAAATGATATTTATATGTTGCTTTCAAATTGGGTTGCATAGCATTTAATGTGATTGATTTGGCCATCATTTTTAGGAATACAAGGTATAATTAGTGATAGATGTAATGTTGTTCTTTAGATGGTCTTTACGAGCCTCTCGAGATGATATTGAATGTTGGGTTTCAAACAAAGAAGGGCCATAACTCCATGCCACCAGACACTCAAATAGGAGTTGCTTCATGGTGAGGTTTGCTAGTTAAATATAGATCCGGTTATGCCATGGACTATAGGTTGCATGTCATAACGCGAGGATAAAAACCCGAGACACTTTGTTTGCCCTAATCCCCTAAGCAAGTTAGTGACCTAAATCTTCAAAGTTAACTTTTTCACCTTTACTTCGCTTTACAATTTCGCTCTAAACCATTCCTAATCGCTTTTGAAACACACCCAAAGAGTCCAAACAGAAAGCCTACCTTTCTCGTGCACCGGGATAAACCATTTTTAGGGATGAAAACCCATCCCCGTGTTCGACTCCTAGACTAATTATATCGCAAGAGCTTGACTAATGCGTAGTAGGAACTTAGGTGTATATAAATTTTGTTGATTTTAGCTCAGCCTACTGTGGCACGAATCACTCAAATAGGAGTGTTTTTAAGGGTTCGTTTTTAACGCTGAACTAAGATCCGGTTTTGGCAATTACTATATTTCATTTGCCCTATTGCGAGGAAATAACCCGAGGACACCTTGATAACCTCATTTTACTAAGCTAGTGACCCAAGCCTTCAAGGTCTCCATTCCACACTTTAGTTTAAATTGTTTCAGCTAACCTAGTGACAACAACTCTACACTTTTAATGCAAATCCAAAATCCAAATGAAAACCTCACCATTTTGAATCATGATACAAATCATCTACAAGGGATGAAACCCATCCCCCGTGTTCGACCCCTAGACTCCACTATACTCCGGGCAAGAGCCTGACTACCGGGCAAAGAAGAGGAATATAGGATACAAATTTTGTTGATTCCGGATCACCCTACTGTGGCACGAATCACTAGGACCTTGCTATACACTGAAGATCATGCTATCACCTACACTTAGTTTCCTTGGGAAAGGTCACTACGGACTTGGGGGGTTGATTTGCTTTGCTTTGCCATGTTCCTTAGAAAGTTTAAAAGTTTAAGGATCCTAAATTTTGGTTGAGAAGGCTAATATTGCGAAATTGTGTTCATAGTGATTCTTCCATTTGGAATCATGTTATCATACTCATCTCATTATTTTAATTCACGTCATTTTCAAATTTTGTTTTGTTTTGAGTCGGTCTCTTGCTTGGGGGCAAGCAAGAATTTAAGTTTGGGGGTGTGATGAGTATCTTAAATACTCATTTTATCCCTATGCTTTAGTTAGTTTTTATGTTAAATAAGTGCCCTAATGCTCTAAAAGTTCACACTTATGATCAGGTCATCCATTTGGTGGAATCAGGCAAAATTGGTGAAAACTCTATAGAAGAACAGGAGAGGCTACTGCATTTTGATATTTTAGACATAATATAAGTCTTATTACATCAAGCTATATATGGATAGATTTTACACTTCAAGAGATTTAGGATACTAAGAACACCAAATTGGAGTTCAACAAAGAAGTTATGCAAGTTCCAAAACTTGAAGAAAATCAAGAATATTGCAAAGACCTTCAAACAGAGAGGCTTTATTTTGACGTTTTCAGACATCATATGGCATCAAGTCATATATGGATGGATTCTTCAAGAGCTTTCAACTATACCAAGAACACCTAAATTGGAGTTCGATGACAAAGTTAAGGATTCACGGGGTTGGAGCAAAATAGGGGACTACAAAGAACGTCATGACATTGCGTAGCTCAGAGATTCTGACGCTGATGTTGCTGCACAATGTCAGCGATGTTCTGGGGTCGGTTCTCATGGTGGATTTTGAATTTCCATTTTGATCCCATAATGGAGGGTTTTAAAGCTCAAACTAGAGGGATAAAAAAGGAGGGGGATTTGTGACAGATTTTGGGAGCTTTTTGAAGGGGAGAAACCCTCTCTTACGGTGGAAACACCCTAAGGCACACATCTTGAAGGGGAAAAGCTTGAAGAAGAAGGAGATTGAAGAAAATGAGATGATGCTTTCACTCAAAATCGTTTATTCTCATCCTCTTTCTTTGTTTCTTTTTTTTTTATGCTTTTCTTTGACTTAGAGATGTTCTAGATTTATTTCTAGGTTTTTGTTGTAGCCTTGCTACTTTCGAATGGATTAATGGTTAATTATATTTTCATTCATTATATGAATTGATTTTATCTCTAATTTCATTTTATCTCTCGTATTTTATTTACATGGTAGTGTTCAGCCAACATTAGCGTGTTTTGCTGAGTCCGAGATCGAGAGATGATGACCCCCTGTATTAAGGACAGAGCAACACTTGGTCAATCTACGGTCAGAGATATCCCTTGCCCCAAGTGTGGCATTAAGGGTTTAAACATTTAAGCGTTTCAGAGTCTAGGGTTAAGGCAGAGATGCAATAAACCCTACTAGCGAGATAGGAAAATATATCTCGAGAGAGAATATCTTGTAGGCACGATCAACCCATCAGCGTAAATCAATTAATATACTGAATGAATAATATATTTAGGTTAAAATTCATTGAGTGTGGCAGGTGAAGGCAAAACCCTAGTTTTCATAATTAATTGATTTAGCAAATAATATATGATTAGTTTTTTTTTTTTATTAATTGGAATTCATTACGATTTTAGGTCCAAATAATATTTAAAACGTAAAGTCAGTACTCAGAACACTTCTCCCCGTGGATCGATATCCGTACTTAGGTACACTATATTACTTGAGGCGACGCGTGCACTTGTGCACATAGGCATACACATTTTACACATCACGCTTTCGGCCTATCAACCTACGGGTACATCGGTACAAGTATAAGCTTTGAATGTATCTACGAGTACCTCTGTACAAGTTTAAGCTCTATAACTCCTACGGGATATCTGAACAAGTATAAGTCTGCTATAAGTACAAGTATGTTTATAAGTTTCTTATATGAATTCATGAAAAATTATGATATTTTCTACTGTATATATGTTACTGTTATATGCTTACTGTAAATGAGTATTAGTGCAGGTGTATACGTATAAGTCATATGTTTCCATTGCCGCTGTTTAGCACAAAGTTTTAACCGTAGGTAAAGAGGAGGACGCTCGCGATCTTCCGCATACCGTTGGGCCAACAACCAGTAGGGAGTCCATCATAATAGGTTCTATGCTCGATTATGTAAAATGTAAATGTATAGTTTTTTGTATATGTATATGTAAACGGACTCAGGATCAGATGTATTGACATCGTAAACACCACTAATGCAGTTTTATCTTGTATCTTTGTATATGATATTTTGATTCGCTTATAAAGACTTGGGCACAATTCAATGTCTCAAAAGTAAGTAAAGAGTCCCAAAGATAGTTTCACGCCCTCTTTATCCACTCTTAGCGGGAACGAGGATCATGACAAGTTGGTATCAGAGCCTAGGTTTAGGCGTTTCTGGAAGAGTCTTAGATTAAGGATGTACCTACATAGTAATGTGTTGGCCTAATGCGAATGTCCTTGTTTTGTGTATTGTCTAGAATGGATTGGTTATCCAAACATCGGGCCATAGTTGATTGTGATAAGAAAATAGTCCTGCTTAAATGTTCTGACCTATGATAAGTAACAGTACAGGGTATCCGATCTAAATAAATATCAAAAGTTATTTTAGCTATGGAAGCCCGACGTTTTCTAAGAAAAGGTTGTGAAGCCTTTTTTACTTTGATTCTTAACTCCAAAAGAGAGCAAGTGAATTTCAAAAATATTCTTGTGATTAGGGAGTTCCCTGATGTGTTTCTCGAGGAATTACTAGGAGTACCACCTGAAAGAGAAGTGGATCTCTCTATTGAAGTTATACAGGGAACGACTCCTATTTCGAGGGCACCCTACCGTATGGCTCCAACTGAACTGAAAAGTTGAAGACTCAACTACATGAGCTTTTGGATAAGGGTTTCATCTGACCTAGTGTCTCACCTTGAGGTGCGCTGGTTTTATTCGTTAAGAAGAAAGATGGCACTCTTCGAATGTGCATTGACTACCGGCAAATAAACAAAGTGACAGTTAAGAATAAGTATCCATTGTCAAGAATAGAGGATTTATTTGATCAGTTGAGAGGAGCAAGTGTCTTTTCGAAGATAGACTTGCAATCGGGATATTATCAACTCCGGGTAAAAGAGGTCGATGTCCCGAAAACAGCTTTTAGAATCCGTTATGGCCACTATGAGTTTATAGTAGTGCCATTTGAGTTGGTCAATGCTTCGGCTGAATTTATGGACTTGATGAATAAGGTTTTCCACCCCTATTTGGATCAATTTGCCAGCAGATTATCATTTACATCCCTGCCAGATCTTCCTAAAGATGCATAAGAACATGAACACCATTTGAGGATAGCAAGTTAAGTAAATGTGATTTTTAGCTTAAGGAAGTGTCATTCCTAGGTCATATTGTATCTGCTGAAGGTATTAGAGTGGACCCAATGAAAATTGAAGCAATCATGAATTCAAAACCTCCTCGAAATGTAACCGAGGTAAGAAGTTTCTTAGGCTTAGCAGGGATATGTACAAGGATTTTCAGTTATAGCATTCTCACTTACAAGATTACTCCGGAAATGAGTGAAGTTTGAGTGGGATGATAAGTGCCAAACCAACTTTGAAAGGTTAAAAGAACACTGGGCCGAAGTGCACCAGTGTTGATTCAAATTTCTACTGGGGTAGGGATTATACCAGTGGCCAAGGATGCTCAGAATAGGTTTAGGATGCATATTGATGTAGATGGGGAAGTGGTGGCTTATGCTTCAGACATGAAACAAAGATGAACAAAACTATCCTAATTCATAATTCTGAGTTAGCACTGAGACCCGCTTTCAAAATTTGGCGACGCTTATTTATATGGAGAAAATGTAGAATTTTACTAATCATAAGAGTCCGAAATATTTAAACTCGTATGACTTAAACTCGAGGCAATGTCAAAAAGGGTTGGAATTGTTTAAAGACTATGATTGTATAATTGATTACCACCTAGCAAATACAAGTGCGTATGCCTTAAGTAGGAAAAATGATTTCATTTTGACTTTGAAGATTATGATTAGAGACTTGTACTCGATAGAGCCTTGTTAGCTCAATTGAGAGTTATGCCGGATTTGAAGCAAATGATAGTAAATGCTCAGAAAGATAATGCCAAGTTACAAGAGATAGTGCAGTTAGTCAGTACTAGAGACAAGACTAATTATGCCATAGATGAAAGTGGAGGTTTGTTGTATAAGATCCGATTATGTGTACCGAATGTTATGGATTTGAGAAAGAAGATATATGAAAGTTTGCCACATCGCTTTCACCATGCACCCTCGGAGGTAATAAGATGTACTGTGGATATGAAACAAGATTTCACTCGTGGCGAGGGATGAAAAAAGGACATTTCGAGTACGTGTCTGGTGTCCGACGTGGTCGCCAGCAAAGGTCGGAACACCAAGTACCATCCGGCTTATTGAATCCCCCTTCCAATTCCCAATGGAAGTGATAACATTATTATGGATTTTCAGATCCGATTTTCCTCACCCAAAGGAAACATGATGCGCTGGGTAATTGTATTGCATTGATTGAACTGGCTTCACTTCCTAACGGTCCGAATTTCTGGATTACCCATGGATCGTCTACAATGGAACCATGTGAGTGAACGTGGTTTAAGTCGCACGGATTCCCTTATCATGAACCACCGCGAATCCACGATGATGCGCCAAGGTTTTGGGAAGAAATACAACACTTTGGTATGAGACTAAATTAGCACGCCATCCACAAAATGGATGATCGTTTTGAAAGAATGATCTGTGTGTTAAGATATGATTCGGGTCAGGTATTAGACGCCGAAGTCGATGTATATTTCACTATGGAATCGCCTATAACAATGCTTATCACCTAGCATTGGCATGGTCTGTGATGAAGTTTGTATGGAAGAAGATGTAGAACTCCTATGTCTGATGAGTTGAATGACATAAGATTAGTGGACTCGATTTAGTAAAAGACACAAAGAAAAAGTTCTAATTATTCAGCATAGGTTAAAAGCTGCCAGTGATAGACAAAAGTCTTATGCTAATTTGAAGATGAAGGATATAGAGTTTGAAGTTGGAGACAAAGTGTTTTTAAAAGTATCTCCGTGGAAAAAGATACCCCACTTTGGAAGAAAAGGAAAATTGAGTCCAAGATCCATCAGGTCTCTACGAGATTTTAAAAGTCGGGACCAAGAGGCGCATCGCTTCGCACCCGTCTGAGTTAGCCACCATATGATGGCTCCACGGTTTATGCTCGAGATACTCAAGCTCACCACAGCACATATTACCTCGTCAAGATATACAAGTATAAGAAGATTTCACTGGCGAAGAGCCAAAACACTGAAATATACCCTACGCTTTCTACATGTTATATGTAATAAAAGCAATCAATTTGTGAAAAATAAAACGAGACCTGAATTAATACTAAAATCAAGGGTAAAGTGTAATTCACCACTTGAGGACCCAAATGTCATAGCCATAAGAAGAGCATATATCCAAGAGAGAAATTAAGAGAAATTAATGTAAATAGAAGAAAATAAATACATTTGCAATTTGCAAATAAGAGAAACTTAAAAGCAAAAATAATAATAATCTATTACCATAATGGTTCAGGGAAGCTTAGAAAATTCTCTAGATCTCGGATGACGAAACGGACTGCGCCATTGAATTGCCTCGCGGTTTAGTGACCTCGTAGTGCCGCCAAATTCGACCAGCCGGAAGATTTTAATGATTTTCTCCGGGCGATAGTCTCATAATGATTTCGTGACCTAGATTTTTACGAAAATCTCTAAGTCGAGGAAATGGTTTTCTGAGCTAAGTCTATTTAAAATAAAGTGAACTGAAAAGAAATAAAAATTTTCAGGGCAAAAAGGGACCCGAATAAGATAATATGAGATATGTATTCAAATAATAAGAATATATATGAATATATGATATGATATGAATAGATGAATAATATGAATATAGGAATATATGAAATGAATATATGATAGAATCCATATAAGATTAAGATAAAATGACAGATTAAATATATAAATGCACAAATGATAGGAAAATAGTTACATGTATGGTAAAGAATTATGAATACAAAGAATTGAAGTTAAAAGATATATGAAAATGCAAAGATACAAATATATAAGGAAGAGAGTCGCATATACTACCGAATAACAATAATTATTCTAAATATGAGATATGTACCGAACATAAATACACATGGATTGTCCTGGCTGTAACCCGGGTAGAGGGATTGGGGAGCAGGGCATGCCTATAGGATATAGTCGCCGCAAAGATACGCCGCATAAAGACATCGAGGCCCCGTTTCTCTGTCGACATGACATAGGATCTCGCCACCACATAGCCGCCCTGCTTGGGTCAAGGTATAGAGATCATTAATCTCGCATAAAGGATAGTACCTTCGGCACATACAAATGTAGATCAATTGCCTCGCACAAAGGATAAGACCTTCCTGCACATATAGTTACTTCCCGTATCCGCTCTCTACGGTATTTGCGCACATGAAACCCCAAAAGAAAATGACAAGTATATGCAAATGAAATGTATAGAATATATGACATGATATGAGAAGTATAGGACTGTTATGCAATGATAGTATACAGTTACAAGAACAAGAAGTAAAGTACAAGATGACAGTATATGAAATATGACAGTATATGAAAAGTACATAGTACATGAAAGTATATGAAAAGGACAAAGAATCAGATATGACAAAGATATGGAAAGTACAAAGTACATTACACAAAAGTATATGAACAAGTACAAAAGATATGAAAGAGAAAAGTATAGACAGCATATGTTATTAAGAAATAAAGTGTCGATGACACAAAATGTATACGACAGATAATATGAAAGTACAATATATGAAAAGCACAATATATGAAAATCATAGGAAAATATAGCATATGAAAAGTACAAGATGAAAATATAGGGAATGACAAACATGATGAGATTCCTCTCAACTGGGCTGTGAATGTCAATTTATAATGAGTGAAAACGCAAATGTAAAGGATACATAACATAAGATCGATAAGAAAATATATGATAAACAATATGTAAGAAATGAAAGAAGGTAGGGCATATGCAGTAGCCACTACATGAAAGGAGACAGATATAGGTACGATAAGAAATAATACATAGTACATAATGTAATAAGTCATAGAACCGGAAGATGAAAAAGACTAGAAACAGGAAAGATGTATGAAAGCATACAAAAGTACCGTATATGAAAAGTATAAGAATGTAGATAAAAGTATAGGACAATATAAGATAAGTTATATGAAAGTATTTGAGATATGAAAGTATATGATACATGCACAGTATACGAACATGAAAGGAAATGAACATGAAAGTATAGGAAACTTGCAAAGAATATGATACAAGAAATAATATGAAATAGATCAAGTATACGATATAAGCAAAATGACAAGAAATATAAGTATATGTGATGTGATAAGGAATGATATGATATAAGCAATACATATTTTAACCACATGAAAGGCACACAAGATGATTTAGTGTTAAGCCATATATAAGACCAGATATATAGGAATGTATTCATCGAGCTTATGGCGATCAATGTTATTGGTCACCCATGTATATGTTTTCCACTGCTTAAAGCTTAAGACTTCGTTTTAATCCGTAGGTGCTCTCACCATCGCTCCACACCTCCGATTTTATGTATAGTTTTGTAATAGTGAAATTGTATTAAGACAAGTAAAGTGGACTCTAGTATATGTATATAATATAATGAATGCCACTATGGTGGCTGTATAATGTATATGTAAAAAGAATTTTTGTTATTATAGAAATTGTGCATATGAATGAGAAAACAGGATAGTGGTCGTACCTCGCGAAAGAAAAGCAAAGAGTCCTGCCACGGCGCGATAATTCGCCGAGACCCATAGGTGCCGGTCGGGGGCGCCACCTAAAGCTATTCTAGATCGTGAAATAAGACAATTACGAAAACAAGCAAGTCCCTCTGGTAAAGGTGCTGTGGCAACATCACTAAGATGGAAAAGAAGACATGGGAACTATATCGAAGACGAGGGTACAAGACCTCAACACTTCAATTCAGTAATTTTCGATTTATTTAAATTTATTTTAAGGGGGAGAATTGTAACGCTCGAAATATAAATCTCAGGCTATTTTCAATGATGTTAGTATTTTGTGTAGGTATAATTTGAATTTTTCGTACTTAAATTCAAAATGCAAAAACTCGAGAAAGCACTTTAAATAAGTAAGGTAAATTTGTAACTCACAAAAATGGGACACAAAACATAAGATATAAGAAGATGATATGCTATTATAGAAATAACATGTTGTAGCAAATAAGGAGTTTGAGGACCAGAAGCTACAATAAATGAAAATTAGACCAAATTGGGACAGCCAATTAGGGTCTCTATTTTGGGACTTGAGAGCAAAACATAGAGAAAGGGAGTGTAATAAAGAAAAGAAAAAGAAAGTAAAGAAGAGAAAGAGCTAAGAAAGTGTATGGAATTGTATTGGATTTACAGATTGTATGATTACTATGGATTAGTATAGATTTTCGACTTTGTATGATATTAGTTTGAAACCTTGATTTCTTAGTATTTAGCCGGGAATTCATCCTAACTCTAGATTTTTTGAAAGTCGGGTCAGGTAAAAACCCTAGTTTGTATAAGATGAGTAAGGAATCCTCCTCGAGTATGCATTCTCTAAGCATGATGCATTTGATACTGCTGGGAAAAGTAGGAAGTTAACCTAACTTACAAGTATTTGAGTCTGATTCGGGAAAACCCTAATTAATCTCTATGTTTGGTTTCGGGCTGGTTTCGAACACACTGGGAGATGTTTTTCAGGGTATATGAGTTTTCTTTGATTTTGGTTGATTTGGAAAAGGGACAAAATCAAGAACTGGCAATTTGCTGTCCTACGCCGCGAGATAGGATCCCACGCAAGAGCGCAAGTCCACGCCAAGGTGGCATGTCCAATAAAATGGCCACAAGCCGAGAGGGAGGCGACGAGCCTCTGCACGCTGAGGCGAGCGCTGCTATGCTACGTAGCGTAGCACTGCTCACGTACATATGTTTTTGTCATTGCCATTCCGTTATTCCGAGACTTATCTATTTGACTAACGAGACCTATAAGTGTATGAAAGGGTCCATTCATGTTCAGAAGGTAAAGGAAAAATTAGATCGTGACTTCTCGACGCCTACATGATGTTAGCAAACTTAATGCCCTTATGATAAGATAGTGTTCCCGACCATATAATCAGAGGATCAAGATACACTGTATATCGAATGACACTCAGACCTCTCGTTATGTGGGTAGCACGTATAAAGATTGTGACTCTAATTAGTGCGACAACACCCTTAACCAAAGCTTCAAGACATTTAGTACTTCTCATACTTTTCGATTTGTGTGACTAAGACTCCTCCTCGACCTGCAGAGCCAAGACACGCAAGACTTCTGGGTGACTGACAGTGCGACAACACTCACAATGCTTCAAGACTTCGTTGCGGCTACTAAGACTCATCATCGTATCGCACCTTCGTACTTATTATGTTATGTCCTACTCATTTATTATTATCTAGTAATCTAAACATTTATAAGGATAAGAGTCTAAATGAACAAATAAGAGTAAAGTACTGTACATTGTTCCGCTTTGAATGCACCTACTGCACCTCGGCATACATAAGCCTAACGCACCCACGGTACCCTGGGCAGACAAGCATAAGCTCCGCATGTACCTACTACCTCCGCACAAGCATAAGCTTCCATAACCCTACCGAGATCTTTAACAAGCATAAGTCCGCTTATATACAAAGTATGTGTATAAGCTCATATATTTAATTCATGAAAAATTATGATATTTGCTACTGTATATCTGTTACTGTTATATGCTTACTATAAATGAGTATTAGTGCAGTATATACGTATAAGTCAAATGTTTCCCACTGCTGTTTAGCACTGTTTTAATCTATGTGAGAGGAGGACGTTCGAGATCTCCCAGATAATGCCGCCCAACAAACTGCTAGAGTCCATCACAATAGGCTTCTACCTAATTATGTGTAAATATACAGCTTATTGTATATGATATGTAAATGGACCTGAGACTACATTATGATCAGAACACCACTACTGAGAGTCGGGATCTTGTATCTTTGGTACAGATATTTTGATTCCGCCATGACTGCTGGCCATCAATGGGGCACCAACCGAAAAGTAAGCAAAGAGTCCTGCAAGATAGTTTCACGCTCTTTATCCGCCATGGGAAATGGGTCGACAGATTTGGGTAAAATGGGAGGTCACAACCAAACAGAGGAGAAACATAAAGAAAGGGAAGGAAAAAAAAGAAATAAAGAAAGAAAGAAAGAGGAATGAGAAAAAGTAGGTAAAGAGGAGAAAGAGAGTCACGCTTCACGTGTTAACCTGGCCGAACCAAGAAGTAAAGTCCGTATATTCACGAGGGCTACGCCTCCCAAGAAGCAGTGATTCTCTTACTTCTCGTTTATTTTCCACCATAAGGGGTTGTTTTCTTTTAAAATACGGAATGTCGCGTGTTTTGATCCTACTATTTATCGGATTTTAGCACCGCTTTTATCGGGAAACGTGAGGGAATTGACTCGAGTCCTTCATAAATTGTAGATGAATCTATGAACTTGATGTTAGGTTTTTGAATTACCCACCAATTTCACAGTCAAGTTATGGTCCATTTTCCGGGACTCCGTAGTTAGCCGTTATCGGCCAGGTCCGAATTTCCTGCGGGTAGTCATTGCACCCGATTTACCGATTCTAGGACTGAAATTGACTGCACCAAGACTGCTTCAGGGTCGTGTGGGTCAAATGTATGGCCTATACACATATGCTTGTGCCTGGTTTTGGCTTGGATTCGACCTAGATATGGACAGTCTTGGGGCTGAATCTAGGGTTGTTCTATGCCCGGGTAGTGGCATGTTTGTGTAGCCTCGTGATGGTCAGGATGTGTGGATTGCTTTAGGCATCTCTTCTTCCACAATTGGTCGAGCATAAAGTTGTCTTTACTTGCTTTTGGATTATCTGCTTCGTGATACTTGTCGATTGAATGTTGATATATAATATATTGACATCGAAAGATAGAACCGCTTGGAAATTATATGCTTTTGATATAATCATTCATGATAATTTATAATCATTCATATGGCATGCATTACATATGTGACAGAAATTGACTCATAGCTGGTACACGTATCAGATATGCACCGATGCATCGCATTCATGGGTGTAAGCGCATAAGGCCATCACACTACATCTCGTGGTTGACAGTGAGCTCGGAGCACGCTGGAACGGTTCACCAGAAGCCACGTTTCGCAGCAGTATGAAATGGTGCCATCAAACACCATCCTCGTGGTCGATAAGTGGGCCGAGTACCATTGAACAAAATTCACCGGTTCCACCGCTCGCGCAGCATGAAAACTTGTGTCGTAGTAGCGCAGATAAATACCTCCGAGTGAAAGCCCTAGTATTTTCGTTATACATATGTGTCCAGAACTATGGAAAGCCCGTAAAGTGTAGGAAGGCTTGCTTCCGTTGTTGTTCGTGAGACCTCGAAAATTCGCTACCCAAAAGACACATGTTTTGTTAATAAATGATCTCAAAGTGAAACATCCAATGTGTGCTTTGATTTCAAAATCTGATTTGTTTTCAGTGATCATTGATAAATTCCTACGACGATGGATGTTATCACACACACACAGATTTGCGGTGAATATGAGTCTCATATTACCTTACTTTTCATGCATCGAAAGGAGTCTCATCTCATTTCATGGCATGACATGTAGTATTCCATGAATTCGTAATACTTATTGGAATGTTGATATATATATATATATATATATATATATATATATATATATATATATATATATATATATATATATATATATATATATATATATATATATATATATATATATATATATATTTGTGGCAAGCAGGTGTGTATGAATGTGTCCAAGTGAACATTGCATGTGCATTTAGGAAGGGTAATAGCCTCTATAGGAATCTCTCTACTGGGCGTGGCTCACCATTTATGGGAAAACATTTAAGGTGCAGTACACACGCGGATCGCTCGATTCGAGGTCGAGATATGAAGAAAGCCAACCATATCGCAGATATTTTATAAAACTTTCGAAAGAATTAGTTTTGCCTATACGTAATAGAATTTGTAATTAAACTCACAAGAATATATTTTGAAAATAACATAAAAGTTTTATCAATGCTAAATGGGTCCCTGTGAATGGATTGACAGTTGTGGTATCAAGACACATGATATCCATAGGAAATTTTGACACTCGCTTCACAACTTGGCGTCAGGGCATAGGTATGTAATTACCTAAGACTCAATAAATTGATCCCAATTAATGGGATGATATGGTGTCGAGACATAATGAGCATTCAAGAGTATTTCCTGCTGGCTCGATGGTTAAGCTTAAATCGAACCCCGTTTTGGGGGTGTCACAGCCTGTGCACCCTCATCTCGTGAAGTACTTGGCCTTTCTATGTTCAACACATCATGGCAACCGGATCTACCTCTCAGGTTATTCCTGTACTTTTTCGGAAGCTCTTTGGCACTACTCTCAACTAGGAAGGCACTCTCAACCACATCTGAATAGGTTTCTAACTTATGAAGGGACAGCTTGTCCTTCAAAAATGGACTCAAACCCTCTTGAAAACGAAAGGCTTTGCACTTCTCAATAGATATAAGGTCAGAGGCAAAATGGGACAACTGAGGGAACTTAGTCTCACTGAGAATCGTCATATGACTTGTCTTGGGAATCAGATAACTTAGATTCCTCGCGCCCACACTTGAAAGTATTAAGAAGACATTCATATACTTTTCCCATACCAATGGTTCCTGGCTCTCCAAAAGTCTATTCTCCATCCTCCACCAATGCTCCGCCTTGCCACCAAGCATAAAGGTAGCAAACACAACTCAGGTCTTAGAGCACCAATACTCTTCAAGATCAAGAACCACATGATTCCGCCATCATCGGGATCAAACTCTCCTTTAAAAGTAGGAGGATTCAACTTCTTAAACTACTCAAAGGTACTCCCAATAGTCATAGATGATTGGCCCTATGTTTGACTCTTACAAACCTGAGCATGTGCTTCAACAGCTTGAACTTGAATTTCTGTAACACGAGTTTGAATCTCAATCAATGTTACCCAATTACTTAGCATATGAGTTATTCCTTCAATTGTTGGAGGACGTGCCTTCACTTGTTCAAAGGACTCTAGGAGGGATATTCTGCCAAGAGTTCATGCATTATCCTCGATGTTCACTACCGTGAGAAGATATGGTTCTGCAGGCATAACAACCTATCATCTCAAGACATATAAGAAAGAACAGTAGAAAGATATGAAAGGCTTTTAAATAAAACTAATTGCATATAAAAAAATAATAATAACAAATAATTCTCATCACTCAATCTAACCCAACCCATTTACTTTAATACTATGATCCTATCCGCCTCCCGGGATATCATTCTGATAACACCCCACCTTTAAACCAAAGCGCACACACCACATATAAGGTACCAAACCCACTTGTAAGGGACACATTCAAAATTCTTGCTTTGGAATCCTGTTGTCTTGAATATGCTCACAAAAATTTTAAACTAACTTCGTAAAAAATCTAATGACAATTCTCCCAACAACATGTCATTAAACTAACACCATCTAACAAGATAAATTCTTCAAAGCTTTCACAATTTCCAAACATACATTCTAGCAGCAATATACCCTCCAAATAAAGTTTACAAACTTTCAAACCCAAAGCAACAAAGTAGTCTAGCAATCCTACGTCTTTCTAACAAAACACTAATTCAAATAGTTCTCAACTCTTATCCCTGCCTACCCTAGCATCCCTCATCACCAATGTCTAAGGTACCTGAAAATGATCAACAATAAGGAGTGATCTAAAATCCCAATAAGGAATTTTTAATGTAGTTTCATGGATCAAGTATTTTTTTTTTTTTCACAAACTGGAGATATAATATATTTCTCTTTTCCTCATAAATCTCATAAAATATTTGGGTATAAGAAAATAAGGTACAAATATATTCCAAACCAATGTTTATCATATTTTCTGTTTGTGACGCTCAAACCTGGAGGGTCCTTTTTTGATAATCATTAACTCATGGACATGTAGCTCTGGGAGTGTCTCAATGCCACAAATGAGTGTCTTCACCCGAGACTAAACATGAGTAAATCGCCACGCCCGCCCATACATCCATACTCACCAAAATATAACCAACTATATTACCATGGGCCAAGAGTCAACTACACTCCTATACAACATGTATCAATCGAATGTTTCATAAATAATACATAAATATAATTAAAGCTATGCTCGCTTTCATCAAAAGCGGCCTCTAGTGAGCGTCATCTTCCTAAATACTCTATATACCTGAAAGGGGATCCCACGACGGGGTGAGCAATGCCCAGTAGTTGAATTCTCCTACAAGGGCTACTCCCCACCTAAAATGCACATGCAATGGCACATCACAACATCCACATTCCATACAATTTACAATTCATACATGGAATGATTTATATCATGCATGAAATGGCTTCGCATGCTCATACCCCGAAGTTACTCACCGACTCTCAATATTTGCTAAGTGTGGCAATCGTCACTAGTAATACCAATGACACCCATATACCGAGCTCTTGTCGGCTCACCAACACCCAATGCAATTTGCCAATGGGTAACTAATCCTAAGTCAATCCCGACTTCTATCACTCAACTCTAGGTCTAAGTGATAAACATGACCGCAGTGTTTTTCGCAATAACTTCGCATGGCACGCGTCTCTTACACCCACACAGAACTTTCCAGATGATACCGCGAGTCTTTTACACCTAAGTTCCAAGTTTACACTCGAGGATTAAACGACTTCCTCTGCTTCGCCAACACATTAATTACTTTTCATTTTATAATTAACTACATAGCCTTTGGCGACGTAGTCCCAAAGACAAACTCAACCCACATTCACCAAGAGTGGTGAACAACCATACCGTGCTCCCACACTCGACTCAACGCGATGTCACCGTGCACATGAATGCAATGATGTCAATTCATATATCCAATTACAATGGCTCCTACACAATTATATTTCATATAATTCAAACAATCATGGTGACGCATCAATTAGCATGCATTAACATATCATTTTCCATACACATTTCAAGCCATTCAATTCAAGCAAAATCACATGGACAATTTCTACCCAACAGCAAATCAGACTGCTTACGCCTCTAAATCCAACTGCGGGCCGTCCAAAGACGCCTCATCACATCGGGGCTCCACTTCTCGGAACCTAATCCATGGCCACTTCCGGCTTCACAACACCCAAAACCATTTTCATGGATTTTTAAACAAAGAATATCCAAGTAGAAGAAGACCCCTACTTCTCGAGGTTTGTCGAAACTCCACAATACTGGTACCCACGCGTAGCTCTTGCAGTGGAGATCAACTTTGCCTCTTGCCTCGCCGAGATTTGAAGGACCGAATCATTTTAAAAATCTGCAGGTAAGATAGACTCTTCGTAACGCACTGTAAAATTTCCAATCCATATAGATATTGTCCGCTCGCGCCAAAGGGGCCCCTGCGCCTTTAAAACGTCTACAAGGTCGAGAGGAGCCCATACTTATATAAGGTCGCGAAGCCCCCTATCCCATGTGTGATGTGACAAACACCCTCATGCAACCTTAACGCCCCGCCAGGTCCCATAGACTGGCGGGCCAAATGAAAAATGCACTCCCACATCGCGTCGACGGCCTCGATACCATTTGAAAATATCACCAACCATATCGACATTGTCCGCCGCCCAAGGGACCCTCACAAACGCGCTTCACTAGGTCAGATGCCGCAAAGTTTCTCCCCATCAAATGTGCTGCATGTAACAACACTTCATGCGCATTATCAACGCCCTCAAGGTCTCCAATGGACGGCCGACCAAACGTACACCCCCACATTCAGGTCGTGGATCTACCCGATACCATTTGTAACGATCCGGCCGAATCCATATGTGATATTGTCCGCTCGCCTAAGGGACCTCACTCGGGCCTAAAACGTCTACTGAAGTCGATGCCGTAAAGTTTCTCCCTATCCGACGTGTGATGTAACACTCTCTCTCTCCTCGAAACTCTCTCCTTCTTTCTCTCTCTTTCTCTTCCCTTCTCCCAACCGACGTCAATATTGGTCAAGAGAACTTGTCCTCTCACTACACATGTCACATTCTACGTCACCTCGATTACACTCATCCTCATCCATCTACCATGTATTTCCACCCAATCACATGTCGCCACACGCTCATCATGGATCCCATTCGTGCCTCAACGCTATCTGCCACAACTGACACGCGGTCTCATCTCGACCACTTAAACCCCGCACACGTCACCCATTACCTCGACGTCGAAAAACACGAAATTCACCGTCCCGAATCTCGACCAAATCCAACGGTGTTAGCTGAATTCACACTCCATTCCAACGACAAAGTCCGCTTCAATATCTAAGATCTTAAAATTTCCTGATTTTCAATCAAATTACCGCTTTACCATTTTTTCGTAAAATTTGAATTTTCTGCTTTACACTCGTTCAAATAATTATTATCTTAATCAAATCCACTAATGTTTCAAAACACATAAACCCATGGATTCCAAAAAAAAAAAATTTGTTTCAAATAGAATGTCAACTATTTTAACCCGTTGACGGGGTCATGTTGTCAATTATTATAACCCATTAACCGATACCGTATTTGTCAATTACTATAACCCATTAACAAGGCCGTATTTGTCAACTACTAGAACCCATTGACAGGGCCATATTTGTCAACTACTATAACCCATTGACAAGGGTCGTAGTTGTCAATCGATGTAACCTATCGGGACACACAGATTCACACTATTATAACCTATTAACGAGGGTCAGATATTTGTCATATTATAACTCATGACAAGGCCGTATTTGTCAAATCATTATAATTGATTCGTTTGTGCCAAGGTAGGTGTTCTAATCAACAAAATTTATAACTCAGATTCACATCGACGCAGCAAAGCTACCGCAAAGATAGTGGCTCTGTGGTCGAACACGTGGATGTGGTTTTCTTCGTGAGTATAAGAGTTACGTGCATTGAAAATGGTGTTTTCTTTGTTGATTTATGGCTCATGGAAAACAAAGGTGTGAATGGTTGAAGACTGAAATAACTTCATGTAAAAGTTAAGAGAGAAATCCTTAGTCTTGCCACCGGCTTAGGTTCTAAGTTAACTCATATGTCCCTGGTCTTTTATCCTCGCGTTGGAGCATGACATATAGTCATTTCCGAACCTGATCTTCATTTAACTTTAAAATCTAAAACCCTAAGTGTTTTCCTTTGAAAGACATTATTAGCATAAATGTCCCTAGTAGTGAAAAACATCGTCTCAAAAACACTACTCCTACAATAACTAATGCGAGACAACTAATCGAGCCTCTGCGGATCTAGTGAAAGTATCCAATCGAACTCAAAACTCGCTAAATACACATTAGGAGAGCATACATAAGAGATTTTAACCTAAGGTGAGAAGCAGGGGCACAAATACCCTTAAATACATACATGAAGAGCATGAGAACATGCAGCTAAGCCTAAAAACAACACCCAGTGGCCTTCCCTTCAAGGATCAAGGGGTTTTAGTCGAGCATCCCTTGATTTGTCATCATCAAGGGGTGTTTGTTACAAGAAAGTAGAAAGTGAAGGAGAAGAAGAGAAAATCACCACCACAGTAGGGAGGAACTTCGTGCCAAACCCGACCGATTGATCAAGTGAAAGTCGATTTGATTACAAGTACGACCGAGCTCATATAGGTGCTCGTAATAAGGAAATTACAATAATGTTTAAAAGAACCAAATTTACATGAGGGCAAACTGTATAAACCACCAAAAGGTGGGTCAAAAAGGGACAACAGCACAGAGTTAGCAGCTCGCAGTTGTAAAATTCCTCGCAACCTCGCGAATTTGCAGTTGCCAAATTTCATAGAACTCCCCAAAATTTCAACAAGCCATCTCTTCAAATAATGTCCTCGACTTCTCCGATTTGACTCATGCATCTTCGACCGCTCTGCTAAGTTCATCGTGTTTGAGTCAAATTGAAGAAAATAGAAGGCATTCGACCAAGAAACTACTAAAAATAGCTACAAACTGACAGTTGTTCTAATCTCAACGTATCAATTGAGTTATCATAGATAAGACACGTGCCGCATAAAACCCCGCTTATAAAAGCGCTTAATATTGCACTATTTGGGTACTAATCAATAACCCGTTGACGGGGCGATATTTGTCAATTATTATAACACGTTGACGGGGCCGTAGAAACCAAAGTCAAATGTTTCCTTTATGTTCCAAAATTCACAAAAATGCAATAGCATATCTCCATAACTTTCAATTCTTACCATAAACATTCACAAATCAAATTTTCATACCAAACATGTATTTGATCCATGCATATGATTTAAACAAGTAGAAATTTTCAAAACTCATAATCACATATAATAGTCAAAATATTTCATTCAAAAATCATATTAATCTTCTTTACCTGTATTCAAGGTACTAGCAAACCAAGAAGGTTAAGAGTCATTGTTCTGAGTAATATGAATTGTTTCCTATTAGACAAAATAAACTCCTTTTTTTTTCTAAGAACCAAAATATTTAGACCTAAAATCTCAAATGCTCTTTAAGCTTGAAAATTTCAAATAAATTAGGCTATTTTCTACAAGAGCCTCAACATCACCCATTTTCCAACTCTATCAATTCCTTAAATCCCAAAATCATGGATTTTTCCATAAAACATGATTTTTTGTTGAAATTCCCAAATCTTTTATGAACAAGTGGTTCTTTGTAACTTGTAGGTAATTCTCTAGGGTTTCAAATCTAAGGTTTGGTAGTCCAAGAATCACCAAAATACATCAAATGTCAATTCCCAAACAAGTTCCTCAACATTATGTCTTTCTTATATTTCTAGGATTTCATACTTGAAAGTTTAGGTAACCTAAGTTTTCAAATCTAAGATTCCAAGAGTGAGAATTTGCTCAAATAAATCAAACATCAGTTTCTTTACTCTATGCCTTTTAATCATTTCTAGAGTTTCATATTTTCAAGTTTTACAAAACCCTAAGCTTGCAAATTTAAACATTTGAAAACCCTAACTACTAAAAATCAAGAGGGAAAAATAATACTTACTTGGGTTGATGTTTCTTTAAGTTTGAAGCTACTTTCTTTGAAACTTTACCTCATATTTCCTCTCCTTAGAGAAAAACAAAAAGAATGATAAAGAATGTTAGGATTGTGCAAGAAAACCTCTCTTGTGTAACAAAACATTTCTATATTTGCTAGAAACCCCTTCCAATTTTGAAAAATTGCAAATTAACCCCTCTTATTTCTACAATGTACAAGATCGGGAAGTGCAACGGTAATCTCATAGTCGACACGTCACTTGGTGGCTTACTGAGCCGATGGCGATCGTGATCGGCCGATAAAATCCAGCTGTCTTCGTGATTTGCCATTTTTCTTTCTCTTTCTGGATATTAGAGAGGGAAAAAAGAGTAGTGAGATAGATAGGAGATGAGGAAAGGGGCTGCAAAAACAAGGGAATAGTCATTTCCAGGATTTAGTTTTTTTTTTTCTATGTTCTAGGTTTTCGGGGTAATGGAAAACCGATGTAGTAGAAGCTGCTTTTTTTTTTTTTTTTGGCTGCCAAACAGGAAGACTTTGGTGGGTGTTGTGAATGATTAACGAATGTGGGTGCAAGATATTTTTTTGGATAATTATGGAATTGGATTATTAGATAGTGTGATTGTTTTTTTTACATTTTTGAGGTGATGAAGTTTGAGGTGAATTTTTAATACACAAACTGTACAGCTTCTGAGTTGCAATAGTAGTTTACTGTTTGGTTTTCTAAAGAATATGAGAAAAGAAGAAACATAAAGAATGCTTGTTATAGCAAAGATTGGAATTTCCATATATCGCTCGTTTATACTTATAGGCTCATTATTTGCTTCCCTTTTTTGTGTGTATATTTTTAATTTATTTTATTTTTGTTTTAAAGCTCAGAATACGAATTACATAAGCTGAAAAAAATTAATTTATTTTCTTGGTAGCCAAACAGAAGAAGTGGGTATTTTATTTTCTTCCATCTTCATTCATCTGCACACCATTTTCCCATAATCTCTTTTTTCCTAGATGATTTCTACTTACCCCCTTTTTCCATAATTTTTTTTTTCCAAAATGATTTCTTCTTTCTTGAAAAAACAATTCGAACGACCAGAAAACTGGTTTTTTGACAAGAAAACTGGTTTTTTGAGAAGAAAACTAGTTGTTCAATAAGAAAATCAATTTCAATGCACTCAGCTTCTTTATTTTTGGCATCCCCCATCAAAATTATTGTTCATCAAGCTTGTACTCCTCAGATTACGCAGTTCTGAAGGGACGCCGGATCAATGCAAATGAGAAGCGCTAACCTCCAAAAGTTCTTAAACCTCCAAAGAAAACTGGTTCCAAAAGCAGTAAGTCCTTTCAGGAGGAAGCACCCAAGAAATACCAAGATAACACAATGCCGATGTTAAATGTACTAGTTAATTAATTGAAACTATATTTGAGATAGTGTATACCATTAAATCAAAGTCATTTCATTCATCAAAAGTAGATCCACATATAAATGTGGTGGATGACACAATCCTATATCCTAATGATCTAAAGCTAGAAAAAGCTAGAAATGCAAGTATGACCAAGCTGTGTGACATTTAATGAGTGACACCATAGCCACACAAACAAGAAAATTAGGCCACTACCTTGACAAATTTTGGCACAAACTCGCCTGTGATGGATTTCATGCTGATTTCGGTCGACGGAGGGGCCGCACACAACTTGTTCCCCTCGAGTGCAGACTTCCCCAAACCATTTTCTAATTGCAATCAGTCCTGAGAAAACCGTATTGCCATGTTGCATCTCATGCTATAGAGATGGGAGTCGATGTCAGACATGAATTCAACAACTCTTTTCAGAGAGGGGGCTCTGACCTGCTAAGCCTAGCTGCCACTATGTTGACAGCCTGGTGGCGCAGCATGTCCTACTGCACAGTGATGATAGTATACCACGGCAAAGTGAGTGTTATCAGCATCGTGTTCATCACATGATGCATGAAAACCGTATTGCCAGATGCAGCTCTCACCCATCTTCTTGACATCAATGGGGTGTGTTAGCCAAACAAGACCTTTAAAATCAACTGATAACCCAATGAGTCATAAAAACAAACAGTTGGAGTGCATAGTTGAAGGCTCCGACTATTACAACATAATCTAACCATTCTTCCCTCTTAAATACACTTTGTATCTCTGTTCAGTTCACAAGATAGAATAATGATCATTGCAATCCTTTTCTTGCTCTACATATCTTGCTCTCCAAGTTTGCTTTCAGGGTGAACAACCAGAAGTAAGTAAGAGTGAGTATAAACACGACCAGTTTCAAGGGTAGAAATTCGAATGCGAACCTTCCCAATTTTCGTGTCTCTGCTTCCTGATGAACCCCCAACCTGACCATTATCAAAAAACTCCATTTGTGATAACTGTGGCTGGATCAAGAACTCCCAAGTGTAATGTCGCAGATTGGGTCAAGTTATCATTATGGTTCAAGTCCGAACCCATTTCTGACCATACTTTGCTACGTAGTATGTGTCTGATGTAAGATTTGATCCCTTGTTTTCACGGGAGGGAACCCATTAGCATTTAGAATACCTAGCCTTTTGAAGTCGAAAAGAATTTCAGACAGGGATGGTTCCTCACCGGAGGCGACGTTGGTGAGCAACACTGAGATGATGACGAGGAAGAAGATGAAAGGACAAGGTGAGTGGTGATGGGCCATGGTGATGCAGGCTGGTGCACGCGCTTGTGGGTGGCGTGCATGCCCTCCGACCACCAGTGGGGGTTCTGAAATTGACGAATTATGATTTGTGGGGGTAAAGAAAGAAGACGGTTGAGAGGGTGGGATTAAACTTTTTTTTTTTTTTTTTTTTTTTTAAATAAAAAATTTGAGGGCTAATTAATATTGACACGTGCCAATTTTAACCTGTTACCTTTACAATCGGATCAATAGGATATTTGAGATTATTTCTAGTTAAACATAGTTAACAGCAGGTGAAAATAATTTAAAAAATACCAGAAACTATATATCATTCCTATCAATTATCCCATTAAAACGTAAAGGTAAAAGAAACTGATTTGGAATGGGCTCAAGTTTTTAATGGGCCGTAGAGAGATTATGGGCTAGACCTAGACATGTGTGGCCCAAGAAGTGGGTGCAAGTGTAACCGAATTTAAAATCCGTTGAAAGGTGGAATGAGCCACAGGAAGTGGATCACCAATGGCGGGTTGCTGTTGGATGGTGTCGCAGAGTCTTCTGCTCTCACTGCCTCCCAGTCACGTGGCTTTGAATTCTTCTTCCGCCCTAATCTCTTTGACCCCTCTCTCCTTCTCTCTCGGAAGTCGTAGCAGGAGCAGGAGCAGAGCCAGAGCTCGTTTCTCTAACGCACTGTCGGTCTCGGCTTCGTCGACTCTCCAAGCTCTCATATTTGACTGCGATGGCGTCATTCTGGAGTCCGAAGACCTGCATCGCCGAGCCTATAACGATGCTTTCTCTCACTTCAATGTGCGCTGCCTTTCCTCTCCCTCGCAGGACCCTCTCAACTGGGACAGTCACTTCTATGACCAACTCCAGAACCAGATTGGCGGCGGAAAGCCCAAGATGCGCTGGTTCTCGTCTCTCTTTCTTTTCAACTTTCTGTCTATTGATTTTCGGTTTCTGAATTGATTGTTCGGGGTTTGATTTGATGCCTAGGGTACTTTGCTAGAGCACGGTTTTCCTACCGTTCTTGACACTCCTCCTGAGGATGATATATAGAGCCAAGTTGATCGATATTCTTCAGGTTCCTTCTTTAATTCCTCTGGATGATCTAGGTTATTTAGGTTGCTGATTAATTGCAGGAAAGAAATTATATTCATTGAAGCAGGAATTTTCTATTCTAACACACAAATGCAGTGTTCTTGTTTTATTTTCTTCCATTTCCTCAATTTCCTTAGTAACCAAACAGAAGGTCTCGAATTGAGAATGATCATCACACACATTTTGCAGATATATTTCTGTCCTTCCATGCAAAAGGAAAGTGTCGTAAAAATGGGAGCACCTTGATGTTTGAGCTTATAAGCTAAAGTATTTCACTTCCATTTTACAAGAATTAAGAGCTCTGGCACATTACTTTAGAATCTGGTGATCGAATGGTTTTGCAGGACTGGAAACTGAAGGTACAAAGAAATAATAAAAATCTGAACTGTAAGGACGTGTTACTATAACCATTTTTTACTTCGTTGAATTATTCAAATTTGTGAAGAATTCATTATGAGATGACTCCGTTTTGAGCAGGTGGAGACCAGACCAGGTGTTTTGAGATTGATGGATGAGACTAAGGCTGCAGTAAGATACACATTTTAATTTTCCTGGAAATTGCATTCTGTCTAATGTTACTTGAATTTCACTTATTCACTTTCTATAGATTAATTATAATATGGTAGGAGTTTTTATTCAGTTGGTAAAGGTTACTTAAATTTGCTCATAACTACAGTTTTTCTTTCTGAATTCTAGGGAATTAAACTAGCTGTTTGCTCGGCAGCAACTAAAAGTTCAGTCATACTCTGTCTTGAAAGTCTTATCGGAATTGTAAGCCCCTCTATGATATTGCTTCTTATGATTATTGCTTTTCATTTTTCTGCTTCAACACTGTTTTTTGTTTTCATTATTTTCTTTTTCAATAGGAGCGGTTTCAAGGTCTAGACTGTTTCCTAGCAGGTATACTGCCTACTTATCAAATGTGATGTTTCCATGTTTTTTTCATTAGCATGATGTGCAAGACACTTGTTTACAATTTTTAGAATTTGGATATTTACATGCCTATTCTACCATTGTTTGTGTTAAATGTGAGTAGCATTTAGATTTTACCTTTTGATTGTAGTAATCATGAATTGTTATTCTCTGCCACATTATATGTGCATTGGATAATAATAATTCTATCTATTCATCCAGTTTAGCCTCATTATGGTCAAATCCTGAATTTTATTCACCTCTCCTGATAATTTTGCCATGACATGGAACAAGTAACCCGGGACAAGTCTGGATGGGGATTTAAATGTCTGGTCTGAGAAGCACACAGATTTTCACAATTTGTCTGTATTATAGTAGATAGAGGCTCAATAGCATATCAAGATTTGAATATCAAACACTCTAGTTTTTTATCTTCCAGATACAAGATGTTGATGATGTATGGAGATGTAAGGAATTTTTTGCATAGGTAATGAAGCAAGTAGAAAATTGAGATATGATACTTATAACTCAAATCAATGGTTGATACTCTGAGAAAGGTTATAGACATCAAAGGTGAATTAAGAATCTAATTAATAAAAATATTTTATAGATTGCATATCTAACTGGTGTTTGATTCATTGAACCCATCATAAGCAGGATGTACCATTGTAATTGCCAGGCATTGTTGTTCCTTTTCTTGAAGGTGATGATGTGAAGGAAAAGTGTTTGATTCATCAATATACCAAACAGCTGTGAAGGTAGACAGTACAGGACTTTATATTGTGTGCTAGCTACTTATTTCTGTTTTTTACTTGGCAACTGTCATGATCTGATCTTTGAGTTTTGTACCTCTCAGAAACTGGGAGTATCAGAGAAAGAATGTTTGCAGTGATGATAGTGTTATCGGGTTACAGGTAGCTCTTGTATCTGTTATCTTATAAGTTAATCTCTATACTTAACTTGCACAAGTGTGTCCTCAAGAGATGTAGGATTGCCAGTCATGCAACTTTTGTAAGATTAAAGGATATTTAATGTCTGCCACAGTGGAGCGACCAGAACTTATTAAAAGAAAAACTTTAGGTATTACTGAGCAGAGTAACTCATCAAGTACAGAGTGGTTTCTATGTAAATTACTCAAATGATTATCCATGGTGCTGGATTTAACTGTGAATCCTTTCATGTTGGTACCATATATCCTATGTGTTTTGTTTGGTTTGTTGCAAGCTTATCAGAGTCCATAATCCATGATACAGAACTGTAAATTCTAAAGCAAACCACTTACATCTATAGGCGTGCTGCGTGGAGCTGATAGTGATGTGTGATCACCTATACATCTTCAACAGCTGACCAGGTGAGGTTCTTCTCTGAATGCAAAAACTAAAATCATCATCTAGAAAGTTGCATTTTGGAACGACTGTTTTGGCTGATTATAGGATTTTAGAGATGCAATAGCAGTCTATCCTGACTTGAGTAATGTAAGGTATGGTAGTCATTTAACTTATACATGTTAGATATTGGATTTTTTTGGTAACTTACGTTGATACCTGTAGTTTGCACCATTAATCCAGGTTGAAAGACTTGGAGTTGTTGCTTCAAAATGCTGTCCCTGCCAATTAGTGAATGCATCACATCCCTTAAATTTGGTAACCTGTAAGTAAATTATAAAGAAGTTTGGCTGCTTGCCATTGTCAAAGGTATCTTTCATCTATGCCTGCCTTTTTGTTGATATGATCAATTTAATTTACCAAATTGGTAATAGAAAAGGGCCAATTTTTATGTACCTGGATCTTGTATTCATTTTACTCCTTGTAAAGAAAGGAGAAATTTAAGCATCAAATGATTTGACTGTTCTCTCTCTCTCTTCTCATGAGGATTACAACAAAGCACACGTACTTCCTATTTGCAATCAGAATTCTAAAAGCTTGCTTTTGCTGCAAGCATTAACTGGTTGTCATGAACTGTCCTCATAAAGGCACCAATGTGACTATGCTGCACCATAAATCCATGCCACATTCACAAAGAACTGCTTCAGATTGCCATATGACTGGTTGGTGTCCTTAACATTGACTTACTAGCCATTTTTGGTTTTGGGGAAGTTAAGAACGGATCAATTATAGTTAGCGCACTGTTTGAGTTACATCGATTTATCCAATCGCTTGATTGTACGTTACCACATAGATGATTAATGTATGCAAGAATTTCTTTACCTTTGCGTTCTAAAGTTTATATTTACAAATAGTGGCGTCTTGCGTAGGTGGGACATATATAAAGGGTGAAATTAGGATGAATAGTGCCTCATCAACCCCTTACACACCTCGTTATTCAGATATTCTATTGTCTCCGGCGGTATTTCGGCACCATCATCTTCCTAACGACCGCCAATCCTTGGTGAATTATTCCAATGTTCTTTTCTATTCCCCACAATTTCTAAAGGTGTGATACACCAACCTTGACCATTGAGAATGCTGAGGCATCAACATTCAGTTGGAAATTAGTTCGCTTGAAATTAGTTTAGAGTTGGTGTTTAGTGTGCTAGTATTGTTATGATAAAAAAAATGTTCTAATCGTTCTGTAAATGTCAACGAAAATCTCAAAGCTACTGAGCTTTTCATTTCGGTCCTCTGTTCTTCAAGTTCTCATTTGGTACCGAAGTCATTCTAATCTCTGTCCCGACTTTTCCCTTTCGGATCTCTCCTGTTCTTCATCAAAGTTCCTTTCTTAATCCAATGGCTTCTTCTTCAATCATTGGTTCTGAGGACTCTGGATATTCCAGTCTCCTTTGCAAGCACCATCAACAATTTCTCTGTTCTTGATTTTCCTCTTTAAGTCTAAATCCTCTAAGCTTGAGGCTTGATTGACAATCTCAGATTCATCTGGCTGTAAGAGCTCATAATCTTGATAGTATTTTTGTTTGCCACAACTCCTTTTTGATTTCCATTCTATGAAATTGCAATGCTAAAGGAAGTATGATCATCATGTGATTTCTTAAGAGGATGCTTTTTGGTATAAATAATATTAAAAAAACATTATGAATGGATTTTGAATCATACAACTCAATTAGTGTAAGTTTAATCCAATTAATTTGATCAATATAAATTCAACTTAAGTTTGTGTTCATTGAGTTGGTTTTGTATATTTTACTTTAAGGTTAGAGCTAGATTAAGTATGTGCTCAATATTTAAAGATTAACATTAAATGACACTGAGGTAGAAGACATTGAGGCATAAAGGTGTTTCGCCTTGAGATCAAGTGAAACCCAAAGAAGGGGCTATTTGCATGATAAGAGTGACATTTAATGGGTTAAAACGTGTGGTCTAATAACACATATATATGATTTATACAATATAAGAAAACTCAAATCTTCTAACTTTTATTGATGTTAAGATCATAGTTATAGATTTAACTTTTGTTTTAAATTTAATTCCAAAGTTCAAGAGATAAAAGAGGTACAAAGCTTAAAAGTCATTCTCAACCAAGGAAGTGAAAGATATTAAATATGAATAAACAAAAGTAGACTTGTGAACCATGAAGAATCTAAATAAAGGCTAAGTAATGGGCATGAAATTAATAATATTGAATTCGCATTTTTATAAAATCTTGAATAGAGTTCGAAATGGTGGATGTTGAGTTCAACAATTTGGACTCAAAATCTAGAGTTTGAATTTAGCTTCCCAAATATGAATCAAGCCTCTCTAAGCTTCCCCTACTCCAACTTTTAGGCTTAAATAATTTTACAATTTTTTAAACATAAAGAATTATTTTTTGGATATTTTGTAGCTAGTGTGATTATGCTATGTTTCTAGGTTTAATTTTTATTACTAGAACTTTATTTGAGAAACATATGAAGAGATATTGATATTTTCTTTTTGAATTTATTAATAAAACCTTATTTTCTTTTTTCCCATCTTTTCTATTCAATTTTCTTGATAACTAAATATGGGTTGTAAGGAGAAATTCTCGATAATGATCAATTTGATGGATCCAAAGACGCTAACATGAACATGATTTTTTTTAAGGAAAGAGTAGCAAGAACAAATTTGAAGTCAGAATTAGTTTGAATAAATCCTTAATTTTGTCGGTTCACCTTCTATTTTCTTGACAACTAAATTTAGGTTGTAAGGAGAAATTCTCCATAATAATCAATTTGAAGGATCCAAAGATGCTAACATGAAGATGAATTTTTTTTTTTTTAAAGAAATAGTAGCAAGAACATGGTAATGTAATAACTTTTTTCATAATTTGAAGTCAGAATTACTAAGAATAAATCCTTAATTTTGTTGGTTCACCTCAATTGACATACATATTATCCCTACCAAATTATTATTCATTTTTGGTAAAAACAAAATTCTCGTATTCATTCACTTTGCATGTCACGTTTAGCATTTTTGTTCGTAGAAGGATTCAAATTTTAGATCCTTCGGTTCCTTGTCCCTTTACTTTTTTTTTTTTTTGAAGAATTCCTTTTATCACTTAAGCGGTCTCAAGAGCATTTTTGGTAAAACCTTAATGTTAATTAAAGTTTAAATTATATTAAGAAGAATCTAAAGGTTTACGAGATAAATATAGAATTTTGGTAAAATAAAATAACAAACCAAAAATGAAACGTAAGAATTAATTGACTTACAAGATATGTTTTCAAAATTTAAAATTCTAATTCCAGAGGAAAATATGTCTTAAAACCAGGGTTAAAAATGTGGCGAAATATTGACGATATATCGTCGATATTTTGGGTGTCGGGTCATCCCGACACGACTTTTGCAAATGAAAATTGTTTCTTGGAAAAATCGGAAAAAATCGCTCAAAATCATCGATATATCGGTTATTTACTGATATATCCGACACAAATCCGACATAAAAACGCAGCCAAGGAAAATTAAACACCCAAACTAGCTAATATATCATATATATGCCGATATATTGGCCACTTGAGTGTTTTTATGAAAATTCTCAAAAAATTATGATGCTCATATAGAAAGAAATGGGGCCAGTATAAAGAGACATGGTAGAGAAATCAAAATCTTTCAATAATTAATATCATTTACTGTATATATTCCTTAATAATTACTATCATTAATTATTTATAGAAAATAGATGAAGATCAAGAGACGATTGAATTCTTATGTCTTATATCATTAATTATTTGTAAAAAAGATAAGAAGATCAAGAGACGGTTGGAATTCTTATGTATTCTATCATTAATTGCTATCATTAATTATTATAAAAATTTGAGGAAAAACTAAGACAAACAAGAGAAATGGAAGTCTCTATTTCATATATACCTTCAAACAAAATTCGATATATAAATCAATATATTTAAATTCTCAACAATTTATAACATCGAGCATTCCGACATATCCAGAAACTGCACCGATATATCCGTAAGAAAACCTATATTTTCATCCTTGCTTTAAACCCAAATTCAATCTCTGTTTAACTTTGATATTAAATCCTAGAGTGCTTGAATTGTTGTTCTCGAACGATTTTTCTCTCTTTCTTATTTTTTTCCTTCATGTGTATTTGCTATGTACCACTTAACTATGTAAGGTGTCAGTGTCACCTACCAAGTTACCTGTTGGGAAAAGAGCTTTTGACGGGAATAGTGTTTTGAAATAAAAAATACATAATTTACGGCAGTGCTTCAAAAAACGATCAAAGAAGACGTCGCCACGCGTAGAAGCCAGGCTGGCATCGTCGTCAGTCAGTAATGAACACTCAATGAAAATCATATTTTTGTTACAGCCGCCGCCGCTCACAACGAACACCTATCGAACTTAATTAAATTCATTTTGTCTATTTTGCATTATTAAAAAATGTCATATTAACCCATATATTCGCCACACAGAGAACTCATATATTGTAACGATACGCCTAATCATATATGAAATTATTTTATTCAAGAAAAATATTTATTTTGTAAATAACTTAAAGATAAAATTATAAATTTTGACAACAAGCATAATTCAAGGTAGTCCTAAAATTCAAATGAACCTACAAGTTTAATTCTTTAAAAATTTGAACTAATTTATTTTTCTCAAGGATTACCTGGTGATTTAATTTGATTATCATTTTTTAATAACAATACAATTTTTACTAACCCTCAATTACGACCTCCATGCATAAACCAAATGTTTTTGTTTTGAAAAACAAGAGGAACATGTTTTTGTTTTGAAAAACATGGAGAATACAAAAAATATTAAATTTAGAGAATACTAAAATTGAGTTTTTTATGTATTCAAAAACAGCTGTCAAAGGGTAAATTTAGAGAGCGCTAAAATTGTGTTTTTTAAAATCGTTATTAATAATAGTTTGAAAAGTAGGAGGCCTAAATCTAATTTTCTTATTTTTTATTACATGCACTGTAAAAAAAATGAAAAATTTTTATAATACTTACAATTTAAAATTATTTTTATAAAAGCTATACATGTATAAAACTAAAAACCCTGGGATGGCGCCTCATGCATAATCTTCAAAAAACATCAGATATACCAAATCATGCATATACCAAAAACATTTAAATATATTAAAACATTTTATACAAATTCATATATAGTACATATGTATCAATGTCCCACAAGATGACGCCTTTATTTCTTAAAGATCTACGCCTAGAATAACAAATTGTCATTAATAGGGTCCGTAGAAATGAGATCGAGTCAGGGAGCTAATGGAGCCGAGGGATCAGGAGCCAGGTATCCGATGGATGAAATAGAAGTCGATGTACACATCGAAAATGAGGTCGCTCTGGGGCTGGATGTTTACCCCACTCAGGTAAAATGTTAAGGATAGTGTCATCCATGGGAAGCAATATATGGGATGGTAAAGGGTGTGACGACAATGTGATATCTACTGCTATGGACGCTGGCTTTGTCGACACCGAATAAGGTACATACGTGTAAGTGTGTGGGAGTATGGAAGGTGATGTAAGTGGGTAGGGAAGCGTGATGTGTCAATGTGAGTGGGTGGAAGGTGATGTGCAAGTGTCTGTGCGCATAAACATCTCGGTGAGGGGTAAGTATAGAGGGTATCAAGTAGCAAAGCCTGGCCAAGTGCGGCCTAGACCGCCACCGTCTGACCATGACTTAACCCAATTATCTCGGTGCACAACCCCTGGGCGATCAACTCCCTCTCTCCCTCTCCCACCGAATGGGTTGCATACGCGTTAGTGTGGATGACATCTACGGCCTAACGGATGGGTCCATGCGATGTCGGAAGCCTCACGAGTATACCCATGACGCGCGTATGGTCTTCTCCGACCGTAACACCGATCAGTAAGATGACAAGGCTGACAAACGCACGTTTGTAGAAAAACGAGAGCGATCACAAGGGCCACCATGGAGGCAACTGAAAGTGGAACCAAAGAAAGAATTATAATTACATAATTTATTGATTAAAATTAGGTAAAATATTTTAGAAACACATGACTCTAACTTACCAAAACATGAGTACTACCGACTGTAGTATGGAACCTCATATCATCCCTATGCAGTGGTGGTGTCATAAAACGCCATGTAATACGACGATACCACTGCATGTATGGATCATGGAAGTCCATCAAACCCACCATAGGGGGTGAAGTGATGATCCTAGCCGCTCGCGTATCCCATAATGCTATGTACGGAGCATGATATGTCGCCCAATCGCGCTGGTGTCGCCCACGTGCATCCATCAGATGCAATATTGCTCGTAAGAGCAAGCCGGGAGGTATCTCCCGATGCATCCCAACCGGGCGCAAGATTCTTCGCCCGACGACACTCAACAATCTCAAACATATGAGCAGCGGGACATCGCCCGCCGATCTCCCCGACCACGGCGTATATAGCGGAAGCCGGCCGCGAACTTCCCACGTATGGCTGCCATGAGACCTATATGTGAACACTTAATGTCAATAAATTTTACTAGAATATGAATGAAATTAATATATAACCATACTTTTTACATAAACCATTACTCCGATCGAGTCCAGGCATCTAGCTGATCTCGATATGCAGAGCATCACCACGGTTATAACCCGCAGCCAGGTGCACTCAATCTCATCTGAATGAGATATTTGCCATCACTTTTAGCTCGCAGGTCAGATTTAGAACCCACCTACTTACCTGTGAGACTCACCCCGATGATTGCATCTGAGATCAGGCATGGAAGGCGTTATCCACAGGTGGTCATCAAAATCGTCGACCGACGGAAGTCTTTCCTAAGACCATAGTCAATACAAAATAAATAGAAAGTCGGTCCCAGTAACTCAGGTTTTTATATTGCTTTTAGAAAAAATAATATAAATCGCCCCCTTTCCTCGACTCATGATTTAACGAAAAATCTAGAAGAGTCTCTCAGAAGAGTTCACCCAAAATACAACCTCAGACAAAAATCCTACAACATGGCTCAATGACCTCAAGAAGTCCAATTATGAGTAATAAAGGGCCTAATCAAAGCCACTCCATCCATACACAACAACATATTCCAAGTTATTACATACCCGTATGAGCGTAGTACAACCGCTTAATACCGCTGGGCCATTTATCTGCTTCTGGCCAAGATAACTCGCGATACGTGATATGCTAGTACCACACCTGTAATCTGATAAGTCGCACTAAGGCACAATCTTTTGCAATAGTGGGAGAAAGCACATAGAAATATCTACACCCTCTCGTCTCAAACAAGAAGGATCCGATTAGCGCTAAGATGAACCCACGCACTACGCCTAATGCGACCTCATCCGCAGATCGCATGGTGATAACTGAACCCTAACCACCGCAGCGAGACAAGGGCTCTTCATAGCATCGGCGGGTGAGGATGACACCGAGCAACTCCTCGCACAACGCCGCCACATCGAACACACAGGTGCCAGTGACTGCTGGGCCATGGATACGAAGGCCAAGGATGATGGCGCATATCCCGTTGGTCATCTCCCTACCGCAATACGAAACGCGGCGCGGTCTCGCCGCCATCTCTCGACGGTAGAGGCCGATAAGTGGCCAATCAATCGTGATGTGGCCCAAGCAGAGACAATGAAATCCACTCCTGATCACGGATGCCGAACTGTATATCATCCTCCACATAGTCACGAAGGCTCAGGCCATTGAGGGCTGAGTATTTCCCGGTTTAGCAACAAACAACCAATTTTAAAATTGGTTATATATAAATTACATGTTACAACCGTTAATAGTAATTGATAATTAACAAAATACGTGACCGCTTCAGAGATTCACTAAGGTGATATGTGTCCGTCTCTGGCGAATACCAAGACAGATGTGATCCGGCTGATCTCGCATCAAGAATCCCCTCAATGCCATGTCTGCAAGATATACCAATCCGTAATAATTCGTCAAATATGGTTGTCAATATTAATTACAATGACAATGATTTACAATACACACGTACAATAATAATGTATCATTTACTAGAATAAGTCTTATACAAAACAACTACAAAAAGTCGAGGCCTCATTTACAAGAAATACACACTTGTACATAAGTCTTATACAAAACAACTATAAAAAAGGTGAGGCCTCATTTACAAACAAAAAACAAATTGTCTTACTTCACCTCTATAACTAAACTTGATTTCTATTCTTACAAGACCGCGACAGACTCCATTTGTTCAGACAACCCACATTTTATCGTTGGTTTTCCCTCCCTAACATCCATTTCATTACAAAACCGGTCGATGTATCAAATGCACCGGGCTTGCCATTTCATCGACTCTCACAGATTTTACAACCAGGGACCATCATAAAGAGGCCACTCATCTTCATTGAATACGATAAAACAAGTCATTTCAAGTGTCATAAAGACGATCAGAAGGTAGTAGGCCTTGAATAAATAACCGAAATCAACACATCGATGTCGACATGTCACATGATATTACATACTCTGAATCCATATATCGCTTGTCTTACCACATGTGCATTTCTCATTTAAGTCGAGGTGATGAATTCGACCACCCTTGACCCACGTGAAATCACATGTATGTGATCAGAAAGAACAATTTCCATTGATTCGCCTCTAACCACACGACTCGAATTCAGCATCAACATATGCTGGAGTAAACTACTCATCTGGATGTCAATATCAAAGACCTTGTTCCCTTCTTGCAACAAAGTAACTATTAAGGCGAAAATGTCAACTAACTAATGCAGTGAGTGGTAAGCTACGAGCTCCTTTAAGAACAACACTGCAAATACCTCCGAATACGCCGCATTGTCATTATCCCATATCTTCGACCTCCATCATGTGAAAGTGCCCATAACTAAAGAGGGATCGCCTCTAACCATTGTTATGCTTCAGAATTAATTCTCCCAATTGTAGCCATATGGCTATTCATCTTCCGTGGTGTCGCTACAATAGCCGCCGCATACCGGGCCCTTCGCGCAGTTTATCTAAACGGTCATAAATTGCTTGTAAGATGACTTGATGCAAATCCCGTGATAGGCAGGCGGTGCATCCCAACCAAGATGAGGATCGCCATAGCCGGGCCATAATACTGGATGTCATAGGATATAATACAAATCCCTCGCTCGCTGAAGTTATCATCGATACATGCTGGCAACCATCCTCCAACTAATGGCTATTCTCGCCTTCTCAGAATAGAAAATGCCAATGGAAACAACTGATATTCTCGATTACAGCCCATAGCAATCAACAATGTCCCTTTATACTTCTTTACTACAAATGTGTACCATCAATACTGCGACCGGACACGACAACTTCATGTAACCCTTCAATAGATGGCTTGAATGACCAGAACACGCTGAACGCTCTCATTGTTTGGTACACTATTGTCATATGGTTTTCCAAATGACAATACATCCAGATTCGGGCTGTTTCACGGCCAAGAACAAACGTGGAGCTCAGAGTATGATCGAAAAATCACCAAATAAGGGTTCAAATGCCTGGTGTTTCATCCAAGGCTTTATATGAAATTTCATATCCCCATTTCATAACACTGCTTTGAATAGCAAATACAGACAATGTAATCAGCTCAATTATCGTCAGATATGAGCAAAGAACCAACTTGAGTCCAATTAATGATGGTCTCGCTCAAACAAGGATTACATAAGTATGCGGCTCCTTTATTTGTTGATCACAACAAGCTTTAGTATCTTTTCATGGCAATACGCTTCCACACATCGACATTCTTCACTTCTTACATCTTAAAACGAGCAATTTTTTAAGGGGAGGCAACTACAACAAACTCTCGTGCTCTAATTGAAAAATCTTGTAGCCTCTGCAAATCTGATGAATTAAAACTCCCGCCAACTACAAATTCTCCACTGAATAATCGGCAGCCTCTTTGCCCCCATGGAGTCCAAACCACTTGAAATAGCAAAGACATCTATGTAGTTCAATATGTTCAAACAAGGTATGCTGGTGGTAGGTGCGAAATGAATAAGGACCTTATCCGTCCTCATCATCTACTTATATTCATACATCACAAGATGCTGCATGCGCAAAGACATATATCTCTTGCTCATTCTCCAAAACCCGATTTAGGTCTGAATGGCATACATGTCCATCACCAACATGTAAGTCTTCATCATATCATCATCAACATCTTCATCGATTCATCATATTACCTTCTTCATAAGCGCAAGCATCATCATTCCATATACTCCATTATCTAGCATCGACCCGCTATTAAAGCCCACACAACCATATGTCAATTTCTCGCAACATTCTCATTTTCTCGCAACACCCACAGATTGGATTCGCCACGGGTTTTCATTCAAACGACTTCAACAAACATTTCAATTTCACGGCGCTTGTGTTAACCATGTTCACTGATGCACAGTACTACTTCATTCCATATCGGGAAAAGGTCAAACCTATTTCCACTTTTAGAGATACTTACACTGAGGACCAATTAACTTCTCGCTTTCTGTCAATAGTTGTGCTTGAAAATAATGATATCACCCAATTTGCTCAAACGTAATCACCAGATATCCAAAGGCACAATCAAAGCTGCTCCCAACATATTTCACATCTTTTTAGTCCTCAATATATTCCATCAGAATAACATATTACGGGAATAGAGGAAATAGACATAATTGACCTGTTAAAAATGAAGTAAAAAAAATTAAATAATATGAGAGATGATTATCCTTAGTACCTTGTTTAGAAATTAAATGGCCCCAATCGTGTCCCCTTTCTCGGACCCATGATTTAACGAAAAATCGGGCAGAGTCTCCTTTGTACGAGGAGCTCTACTCAAAATACAACTTGTACTAAAAACACTGTCAACATAGCTCAATATCATACAATGACCTCAGTGGGTCCAAATTTGATTCAAAGTGGCCTAATCGGGCTCATTCTTCTATAATCAACAACAACAACAACAACAATTATTGGTTTAGGAGTTTCCACAAACTAGGGTCATTGATCTTTGAAAAACTTAGGACATATTTCTTTGAAAAACTCCAAGTGTGCTTTCACACAATTAACAATGATGTACTAATAGAATTGAACATAAATGTTCTAATTGATAGCAAACAACAAAAAATTGAATGAACAAAAAAAAACGAAACATTAGTACCATTAGTGAATTACTATATCAAATAAAAAGGGTATGTCAACGAACTCACAAATAATATCTTTGTCGGAAAGAATCTCAATAGTCTTTCCACAATACTTAAAATTTCATAAAAAAATCATCCGAAAGAAGATAAGGCCTATATGTAAGAAAAAAAAAATTTATATCATAAAGAGTGGACAGAGAGGTGCAAACACAAAAAAGGAACTTATAAACCAATATAAATGTACACATGCACGTAAAAAATATAACTACAGTATGAGCGATATGTATTTATACTTAACATATCTGCACATCAATAAACCATACAGGCCTCAAAAGGAACTGTTTACCAAATAATCAAATTCAAGTAATTTCATTGTGTTGTCTGAAGGAATGTGATATTTCGGAGTAATCTATCAGATAAACTACGAGATCCTCACAATATATAACAATATAGAGAAGTGCAACTGATGTAAAACCAAATTAAAAGAATAAAGCCTGGTTCAAGGCACTGATTAGATTTTCATTCAGTGTAACCTTCTTTATGTAATGATTCTTTACGTGCACGACTCTTTGTCGTAATGATTGCATATTAATGATTATCAAATGCTACCACACACTTAATGGAATGATCATTAGCCGATGTCTAAGTCGGGTCAAAAGAGAACTTACCGCTTGTATTTGGTTCTTGGAAAGTAATAAGGAAATAGAAAAATGTGAATGTTGACTCTCACCGAAACACCTTTACAAATTTATATGTCGTTATTACCAGAGGACTATTGTCTAATCCCTGGAAACTTCGCCATAAAACTTGTTGAGACCCAAGGATCTCCTATAATCTGTCATTTCCAATTTTGGTTTCAAGATACACCGCAAGGCACAGTCGACAAGTAATAAATGGATTTTAAGTCCAGATATCGATCCTAATGTAGATCTCAAGAATTTTTCATCAACTACCCAGACTACTTGAGATTCATACTATTTGGACCATCAGTTGATAACGGTGTTCAGCGTAAAAGCTGGAATTAAACTAATCGCCAGAAAATGAAAATTAGAAATAACTGAAATAAAACGAATGAAAGTAAAACTAAGTTCTATAACGAAATGAATAATCGAATAATTATCATAAAAGAGACACATAAAGAGAAATACCAGAGGGAACCATCAATTCCTCGTAGTGAGGCTGATCGGAAATTCGACATCTCAATTTCAAAATTCATCTGGCAACGTAGCGTACCGATTCCATCACATTTATCTCATTTTTCCATTCTTCTCGAATTACAAGGATTTAGATAACTACTTTTAATAAAAAGAACTTCCCCTCGAACTGCATTTTTCTTTGCAATACTTCATACCCATTTTATGGACCACACTCTAGCTTCCACATCTGGCCATGAAGATATACAACTTCCAAATTACTTCTCCTAAATTAGAATAGATCAACCTTTCCTCGATTAGATCTCGCCTAACACTGATCACCCCACCATCCAATTGAGGTGAAATCTCGCTTGTTAAAGAGATAAGTCTGCTCCAACTCGCTTCGACTTCAAGTGAGAAGAGGATTTATCTAAAGTGAACTTGCAGCGCAAAGGATCCCCTAATAAAGAGTTAGTATACCTTCAAAGAACTAGACGCTACTCCCAGGATTGTCTTCCCTAAAGTCACTCCAGAGGACTTCTGAAATCGTGGTAATGACTTTATAAATTCTTAATCTGCATAGAAACGATGATCGCATCCAAAATCAATAAACCCATAATCTGAAATAAATTCATGTTCAGTGCCTGAAACAAGATAATTGGAAAATACTACAGAAAGATCAATCTCTAACTAAACGCTCTCTAAATGGAGGTCAGCCCTTGTCGACTACGCACTCACACATTCCACCGATCAATAGAACGATCGCATGAAAATCTATAACAATCGAATTTCAGACTTGTCCGAAATCTACACGCTCCTGTGTAGTACTGAAAAGAAATTGATTTTGTGATTCGCCTTCACCAAAGTTCACACAATATCTGTATCCAAACAAAACAAAATAAAAAGAAAAAATACTTAGAAACAATCAGTTTCAAATGACGAAAAGAAAATAAAAGAAAAGAAAAGAAAAGAAAGAAATAAAGTAAGCCTAGCTACCGTGATCTCTCCCTCCTGACGCTACCGCGACTTGCGCTGGACCGGGTAGCCTTCTATTTATAGTCAGCTTGGGCCCTAAACCTGTCGTGACTGCTTCGACGGATAGCCGTGCCCAAGTTAATGCCCAACAGACCAGCCTTGGTTTATGATGATCGACCATGTCGCGACATTGACTTAAAGTTCGCGATCCTTTGAACCGGGTCGCTCAAACACACAAACACCACCCGCCATGCCCTGTTGTGTTTCGGCAAATGATCGCCGGATGTCGCACACCGCGCTGGCCTTGTCGCTACATTCTTTCTACCCAGCCTTCAATGGTTGTTCGAAATGTCGATACATCGTGATGCTGTTTACGGCGGGCTCACAAGCCCCCGCAACCTTCCTTGTTATTTGACGCCGCACATCACATCTGGTCGCGACACGCCCTTCGGGTAATCGCTTTCTCGAAGCGGTTTCCACCGATGTCTGATGATCAACCTCTACGGCTTCAAAGTCTAAATTCGATCTCCTCGAATAGTCACGACTTCCCGCATTAAGCCCTCGCCGCGGACAACCGCTGTTCTCGTGTCGCCAACATCATTTCTCGGTCGCCACCACTTCTTCATACCGCATCTTTAATGAGAGCGTTCCCCGATGTCGCCGCATCGCCTAAATTCTCGTGACTTTCATCGTTAGTTAGGTGTCGCCACATCGCCTTCTTGTCGCGACATCATTTGATATCACGGTTAAATCAAGGTTACGATGTCGTAATTTCGCACTTCCCGTCGCGACATCACTTCTTTTAATTTCTCGCTCTTCCTCACCGTTTACGCAGGTTCTCTGTTTTCAGCAATCAGATCAAATTCTTCAACTTTTCTTGATATCGCAACTTAGAACTGGATCAGGTGCACTCCAATAACCGCATCAATGACTACCCAAGTTTCCATTTCTCGCTTCCGCCATTCGACGCATTTTTATCCACTTATTTCGATTTTCATCGCTTTTCTTTTTCGCTTCCTTCCCGCTAATGACAAATTTGTGAGTTTCTTCATAATTCTCAGATATTAATTATTCAATTTTAATCAAAAATCAAAACAGAAAAATGGACTAAAAAGAGATGACTTTAAGCTCACTAAACTCCCCAAACTTAAAGTTTTCATTATCTCTCAAGCAAAGAAAAAGAAAGAATTGTTTGGTCTCAAACAAGGCTGACATTTTATGTTTTGTTTTAACTACCTTATCCTCGAATTAAAATATCACTCGTGTCTCTCTAAAATTCATTGTGCCTAGCGTAAAACCGCACACCTCTATTACAAAAATCCTCGATAAACCAATATATGTATACGCTCATTATTTAAGCCTTGCTCAAGGTGGTGTGTGCGTAAGCCAACAATCCTTCTAAATTTTGTATTGATTTAGTCATCCTTCGAGGTTTTCTCAAACTGCTATTAAAGTCCCATATGTCGGTTTTTCATATTAATCTCCACTAATGTAGGTGATTCCCAACCTTCAAAATCAATCAGTCTTTTTCGCCAGAATAATAGCTGGGGTAAAGGGAAGATGAATGAATCTTAGGTTGAGATTACCCAAACTCTTTTTCTTCATCCATCGCTTTTTCCCCAAATTTGCTCGGGGCTACTACCTTGAATTTCTTCTTTCAAACCATTGCCTAATTTTCTTTTCAGACTTCTCAACTCGAAAAATTCCAGAACTGACAAATCTTCCTGATTTGTGCTATGTTTTTGTCTCATAGGCTTTCTAACACTCTTAGCTTAACTTTGCTAGTAGCTCCCATACCGTATGGGCATTAGGTACTAGGTGTTGAAACACCCCTAAGAACTTAATTGTTCAAGAGAGAGTTGTGCCACAAGACAAAAACTATTCCTTTAACTTCTTTCCCTACTTCCTGCCTTCGATCTCTCTTCCTCACCTTCTCTGTACATCTCTTTTGTCTTTTTCCAATAAAAACCCTCAAAACTTTATCTCTTCTTTCTTCTTGAGTTCTCATTTATCACGGTTCTTTACCTGGAAGATTAATGAACAAGAATGCTTGGCTTTTGATCAATATCTTTCTGACACTATGGAATAAACTTGGCACAACTTTAGGACTGAAGGTAAAGTACAGTTTATATGTAGTGGGCTGAAAAGTTCAAACTGCTCAATAATGGTCAGATCATTTTCTGTCGCTGCCAACTAAAATTTCGCCGACACATCTAGCAATGCCAGATCAGGATTATAATTTCAGACTCTAAAATTTTCTCCCTCACTCTCAATTAAAGTTCAAGGTGTGGTCGACGAGGTGTATTATTTTCTCCAAGACCTTTGCTTATTCACTGTATATTCACATTAGTTTATCAAAGCTCTGCTTATATCAAGAACTACCCCTCGATTTTCAACCCAAACTAACTCCTAACAAATAAAGATCTATTCTTAGTTCCAAACATCATTCATGTTCTCCATTCATTTCAAATAAATTGAAAAGATCTAAACGTTATTTCGACCAAATTAAAAACAAACATATTAAACAAAATCCATACATCATGATCAACAAAATTGTAAATCAATAAACTTTATTCAAATATCAAAAAGATTTAATGTTACAAAGAATCGTTCATTTACAAACATTTTTGTAACTAGACTCGAGAAAACTCTCATTTTTGTAACTCCGAGAAACCAGATCTTTCCTGCAAGTCTGCGCTCCCCCGCTTCAAAATTCCGTCTACCGACCTCGAGCCCTAATGAGTGATTCTACCGCACGTTGCCAGCAACAAATCGGGGAATCGCCCACCTTTTTCTTCGGGAGCCGGCCAGATGGATTTTAATCAACCATGATTCCCTTCCATCAACCGCTCCGGGATGAAACACGCTTTATGGAACAAATGCTGAACTCGGTTTGCTTCACTCACTCATTCCAAACAGCAGCCACCCCTGACTCTTCCCTTGCTCTCATCTCTCCTTCCATTCATTCTTCTGTTTCTAAATTCCTGCCTTCATCCCTTTTATAATGAGTTGTCTCTTAAAGAACAAAATCATTTATTATTTCCTTCAATTTTCATGGAATATTAAATGAGACTCCTCGATTCATGCCCCTGATCACATTTTTTAAACTAGGACTTGGCTTTTCTAATGCAGTTGGATCGCTTTTTCATAGTCTTTATTCTCCTACATGCCTCTTGAAACTAAAATATTCTGGCGCTTGGTTAGGATTCAAGATGTAAATTTCTCAAGTTTCAGATTTATGACCATTTATTCTTCTTAAATCGACAAATGGGTGACTTATTCGGTGTAGCTTAATCGAGACTGATTAATCGGTCTAACAAAGGACATTTTTAAAGACAGATACTTCAAGTATCGGACTTCAAACCAGTATTATTTAATTGGCTTCGGATGTCATGATTCTTTGTGATTTCATGTCATGGACTTGAAATTCTAAGTCACAAACAGTGGAATGTTCTCCTATTCCTAGATTTCATGGATGACTAAATTTTTCATTCTTTGACCTTCTTTTTCCATTTATTATTCTTCACACCCCACATTTCCCCGTCAGACTCTCCCTTGACCAATGTTATGTCTCAAAACAACAAATAATCCAATACAGCATTATTTACAAATGTCAATGTTACTCAAAATAATTACAACTTAATTTATTTTTATTCAGTAGAAATGGACACCTCATAAATAATAGTTACATCTCCACAAGAGGTGCAATTTCAACCAGTAATCTTGTTACTTTAAATATAAGATCCTAATCAATTAATCAACTCAAATGTGCAAATAAGATAGGAAAGAGTGAGAAACTCCCCTTTGTTCCGGCCATGTAATTTCACTTTCCTCAACTGATTTAGGTTCTTCTTCAGGCAATCTTCATTCTTTCCACAATTCCTCGTCTTCGTTTTTAGCTTTTAGTCGATCTCCTTTCATTAAACAAATGTATCAATGCATCCACTGGGCTCTATAGACATGCCAATTGTCCACCATCTCATTCTGGGCCTTCACCTCGCTATTTCTCTCTCGAAAATTTAGATGAGCTAATGTTGTATTCAAGAAGATCTTTCCTATTAGCATACATGTTCTCACTTTCCTATGTTTGAATGAGTAATTTCCTCCGCGGTCTTAACGGCATGGGTAAAGAATTTGTTGAAATAAGCTCACGCCTCCTCCCATGTGCTAACAGATTCATACGGGTAGTGAGTTGGAACCATGTCAGACCCTTTATCTCGTAAAGAGAATGGGAACAACTGTACTCACAACTTCCGCTCCACACCATCCATCTTAACAGTGATAGCCTTCCCAGGAATCTTCCTGTGTGCTTATTCGATCTTCGCTGATGACCAGAAAACCGATGTCAGCTGACCATCAGAATTAGTGTCGATTCGAAATTAAAACACTAGCATTGATTACGCCGCTCGAATGCAACATTTACAGGGATGGCCTTAGTTCCATAAATTCTCCATGCGGGTTTCATGTCTCGAGGTCTTGGCTGCACATTCCTCGTTGGCTACACCATCTAACTCTCTATTCGCATGGTTGTATTTAGCCGCCTTCCCCTGTGAGTCATGTACTCGCATCAATAGATTAGCCTAATCAACAAACATTTTCAATATGGGTTGTTAAAGGTCAGTGGCTGAAAGAGTCACTGCTTGAAACGCTATGTTTGTTTTTTTTTTTCTTTTTAAAAAAATTCCAAATTAGTATTTCCTTCTTCATCCGGGATATTGATTTAAACTCTTTCGATCCACTACAAGAATCGCCACCATAAAAACTGGTCGACTCAATCGAAACACCTTTACAAATTTATGTCATATTACTGCGAGGACTATTGTCTAACTTCGGAAACTTCGCTATAAACTTGTCGAGACCCAAGGATCTCCTATAATCTATCATTTCCAATTTCGCTCAAGAAGATACACCGTAAGTGCACAGTTTGAAGGTAATAAAATGGATTTAAGTCCGTGATATCGATCCCACAGATTCAAGAATTTTTCATCAACTACCCGACTACTTTGATCACATACTATTTTGGACCATCGCTGATAAATTAATTAAAAGCTGTAATTAAACTAATCGCAAGAAAATGAAAATTAGAAATAACTGAAATAAAATGAATGAAAGTAAACTAAGTTCTATAACGAGAAATGAATACTGAATAATTATCATAAAAGAGACACATAAAGAGTAGCCAGCCAGAGGAATCCATCACCTCGTAGCGTAGTATTGACGGAATCTCTCGATTATCTCAATTTCAAAAAATCTATCCAAGGCAAATGTAGTACCGGATTTCCTCCATACACTCCACATTTCGTTATCTCATTTTTCCTGATTCTCTCGAATTACAAGGATTTAGATAACTACTTTTAACAAGAACTCTCCCCTCAACTGCATTGCAATACTTCATACCCATTTATGGATCTGCACCCATTTCCAAGTTATCTACGCAAGGATATACAACTTCCAATGCCATTTTCTCGAAATTAGAATACATCAACCTTTCCTTGATTAGATCTCACTAACACCGGATCGGGCTCCTACCTATCCGACCGAGGTGAAATCTCCGTTGTTAAATAGATGTCGTCAACTCGTTTCGACTTCAAGTGAGAAGAGGATTTATCTAATAATCAGGCAAGCGCAAAGGATCCTAATAAAAGTTAGCATACCTTCAAAGAACTGGGACGTTACTCCCCAGATTGTCTTCCCGTGTCACTCGAGGACTTTGAAATCGTGGTAATGACGCAATTCTTAACGTATAGAAATCGATATTCGCATCCAAAATCAATAAACCCATAATCCGAAATAAATTCATAAATCAAATGAACAAGATACTCGAAAATACTACAGAAAGATCAATTTAACTAAAACGCTCTTCTAAATGGAGGTCGAGTTCCTTAATTACTCGAATTACGCACTACAAAGATTCCACCGATCAATGTAACGATCAGAATGGAACTGAACAATCCACTTTAATTTGTCCAGTCTACACGCTCCTGCAGTAATTTGAAAGAAATTGATTTCAGATTCACTACTAACGATAACATTCAGATCCAAACAAAACAAACGAAAAAGAAAAAAATACGAGAAACAACTACGAAATGACGAAAAAGAAAATAAAGATAATGAAAAGAAAAGAAAAGAAAATAAAAGTGAAGTTTGTGGGCTACCGTGATCTCTCCTCCGATGCGCTCACATATCATGCTGATCCGGGGTAGCTCTTCATTTATAGTGGTTTCTCAATAGCTCTAAACCCAACGCGACTTGTCAGGATTTCGTGATTAGCTGTGCCCAAGTTATCGCCTCCGGGGCCAGGACTCAGCTTCTTCGCCGCGACATCGACCATGTCGGAGCACTTATTTAAAAGTTCGCATCCTTTGAACTGGTCGTTCAGGTCGTCATTAACACCAATCCGATGCCCTTGCGTGTTTCGCTGATCGCCAGTGATGTCTTTCCGACATCACGGCCTTGTCGCGCGACATTCTTTCTAGTCCTTTGCAGTCTTCAATGGTTGTTCCTGATGTCGCGACATCAGGATGTTGTCGTGACATGGGCTCAAGTCTCCTGCAACCTTCCTTTGTTTGTCGTGATGTCGCGACATCAATATCTTGTCGCGACATCAGCTCCTGGTACTGTTTCCTTGGAAGGGTTTCCACTGATGTCGTGACATCAACCTCATGGTTTCAAAGTCTTAAATTGATCTCCTCTTGATGTCACGACTTCCGCATTAAGTCTCTGCTTGTGACAACCAGTTGTTCTTGGTGTCGCGACATCAGTCTCCTTGTCGCGACTTCAGCTCTTCATACTGCATCTTTGAATGAGTGTTCCCTGATGTCGTGACATCAGCTAAATTCTCTTGTACTCTTCTACTGTTTGTTGTGGTGTCGCGACATCAGTCTTCTTGTCGCGACATCATTTGATCTTCTTTGGAAGTTACCTTTGGTTGTTTATGATGTAGCGACTTGGACTTCTGTCGCGACATCGCTCTTTTAATTCTGCTCTTTCCTCATTTGCCCTCTATTTGTGTTCCACTATTGCGACCTGCATGAATTCTCTTGATCTTCTTGATATCGCAACTCACAGAAGCGGGTGTGCGGACCCACAAAGCGCATCAGTATTTCGACCCGAGTTGCTTCATTCTGCTCTGCCATTCATTTGCATTTTATCCACTTATTTCTGCATTTTTCTGCTTTTTCTTCTTTTTTGCTTCCTTCACACTTTAATGACAAATTGGTGAGTTTCTTCATAATTCTGTATATTAATTATTCAATTTTAACTGAAAATCAAACAAAAAAATGGACTAAAAAGAGATGACTTTTAAGCTCATCAGTGAAGGATAATAATTTTTCTCATGTTTGGCTATCTTAAAAAATATCAAATATGATTAAAACTAGTTAAAAATGTATGTTTTCGAATTATTTGAGTTAAGTTATTTGATCTTTATATCAAGAGTTCAAATAAATGAAACATGTTAAGTAACATATAAAAATAATTTATTAATTTTATATTTATATTTATATTTTTCTTCCTACTGTTTTCCTTATATTTTTCCTTGAGTTTTACCTTGTATAAGTGTGTTACCACAGTAAAGTTTATTATGAGTGATCTTAGGAATTGTAAACTCTGACATTTGGAAGGGAGTTAAAGGAAGTGGAGTTTGGGGTTTCTATTGGTTATATATATAGTGTGTGTTGGTTCTTGAAAATCTCCAAATTGTGAGTTACAAAGGAGTTGTTTTGGACATGCTAAAGCGACATACACATAATCTTTGCCAAAATAATGGTTATTGAAAAACCAAAATAAATTAAATTAATAAGAAAGGAGGGGAATATAACAAGTTGGAGAAACAAGCAGAGTCTTGTAAATTCACAATTTCCTTAAGACAAAATTCGCTACTCAGTTGGTGCTTTGAGATTCCCAAGGCGTCGCCGGGATAAAACGGGTGTCGAATGGTGCGACAAGCACTTTCTTAGCCACTCCGTGACGATGATGTGTTTGCTCTATCCGACAAAAAGGGCGAAAGGAGAAAACTCAAGACTCGATCATCTTTTTTACTGTATTCTTCCTGAAATACCCCGACAACCTTTATATAGAGGAGAGACTTTACCTTTTGGAATGCCAAACCTTTTGGCTTCCCAAACGTTTAGAATTCCGAAATAAATTATTCATTGAATGTCATTAATCTCATTCATTGAGTGTCATTAAATTCTTATAACTGAAATCCAAATAATTATTTCTTATAACTGAAATACAAATAATTATTTCTTATAACTGAAATCAAAATTAAGAACAGAGAATTATCGAGTGAATGTCATCCATTTCATTCACTATATCCAACAATTCCCCACATGAATGAAATTGATGACTAAAAACGAGACCAACATGGTGATAGAAGCAACGGTTGAAACTTGCATAGGAGAGGTAGGTGTTACCCTTTGAACCTTCCCTTGTGAAAATATGTTTACTCTACTAGCTAAGCGGTAGACCACGATGTCCTTGAACTATTACGCCCATTTGTGTAGGCGATGACATATCTCACACAAATCTTGAAACACATTTCAGTTCCACTTTTATGTCCGTTTGGCCATGAGCGTATGCTGGTTCTGCGAAGTTTAATAGGAATTGTGCCTATTCAATTCCTCATGAAGGCGACACTTCACTCTTACACCAGTGATCTCTGCATGCCGTTAAGAGTAGCTCATGTTACTCTTAAATGATGTAGAGATCATTAAAAGCATAACTAACCTTCTTATGAGCATCAACATTCATCGTAGGAATGGAGCCATGATAATATCCGTGATTGTATCAAAATGCTACAATTTTAGTTGTCCCTTTGAACTTTAGATCTTGGGATCTCCGATCGGCTAGGTTGGGTATCCATTGCATCGACTTATTCTTTACGGGCTTTAGTCATCATTCCTTCGATGACTTTTGACAAACTCTGTTTAACCCTTTGGTTAAGCGGATCGCGATGTTATCATAGATTTTACATAATCCTACGAGAGAGATAACCAGGTTGAGAGTTGTTGTTTTAATGGTATTGTCTGACGGATATGTCTAGACTTACCATTATACATCTTTGTTTTGTGTGCTCTCTGCGATAGCGAGTTATTTGTCCTGATGTATCGTATTGGAGGCAGCGGCTTTGTACCTTGGAATGTCCTCTAGGAAGTGGCGTGGCCGATGCGCCCTCTTCCCACATTTGTCACGATGTATGGCTTCAGTTCCATTGTGGATCACGGCAATAGCCGTTGTTTTGAGTTTCCATGATACCATTGCAGTTCCCGATGTAAAACACATAACTACTTGGGTAAATTCAGTCGCAAATACGGTGATTGGAATCAAGGATCATTTTCTGAATATTGAAAATGTCAGTTGATAATTCAACACAAACCTTAATTATAGCCTAAAGGTTTAGGTTCACAGATAAGCGATTAGGATCTTTACACAAAGGTCTTTCCTTTCCCTTTTTCTTGTCGAGAAGAGCCCGACCCGATACAATCACGGTTTGTTGGTTTTGTTTGCCTGAAACATGGCAGTATGTTTGTTGGTTTTCAAAGGTTTTCCACTACTTTTCTTTATTAAAGAAACAAAATTGTTTCAGCAGTAAAAGGCACAACTTTGAAAAACTTGGTTCAGTTTTTTTTTTTTTTCCCACACATGTAACAAACCAAATCGTTTGTTTTACGAAACTTGGTCATTGTCATCGATAAATGTCAGGCGGTGGTGATGAGACCCACGATCATCGGCTACATTGGTCATATAATCCTCAGCTGCCTCTCTAAATTCCGTATCGGGATTCGAACCTGGCCGTCTGAGGATCCGGTTAGAAAGGTTTCCCACACGGGTAACCGGCAAATCGTTTGTTTACCCAGGCAAGGAGTTTTCCTTTCCTTTTTTTTTTTTTTCCATGTCACAGCAGGCAAGCAACAACTTCTTGTAGATGCAGATTTGTCTTAAGATTGTTAGAAAAATTGTCTTCTTATTATAGAAACTGGAGAACACATAAACCAATTGTTTTGGACATGCAGCGACACATAATCTTTGCAAAATAATGGTTATTGAAAAACCAAAATAAATTAAGTGGCAAGAAATGAGGGAATATATGAGTTGGAGAAACAGCGAGTCTTGTGAAATTCACATTTCTATTAAGACAAGTCGCCTTCTCCTTTGGTGCTTTGAGATTCCCAGGGCGTGTCTCCCGAAGGATAAAGCGGGTGTGGTGGTCGAAATGAAAGCACTTTGCGCCACTCGTTGAGCGTGATGTGTTTGCTCTATCCAGACAAAGAAGAATGAAAGGAAGGAAAGCTTCGAGACTCGATCATCTTTTCTTGTATTCTTCACGAAATACCCAGGCAACCTTTATATAGAGAGAGACTTGACCTTACTGGGATGCCCGAGCAAGCACGGCTTCCCCAAGCGTTTAGAATTCAAAATAAATTATTCATTGAATGTCATTAATCTCATTCATTAGTGTCATTAAATTCTTATAAAGCGCGAAATCAAATAATTATTTCTTATAATGAAATAAATAATTATTTCTTATAAGCTAAATCGAAAAATTAAACGAAGAATTATCCAGTGAATGTCATCCATTTCATTCACTATATCCAACAGGAAGAGTTGGCAACGAGAGAGGAGTTGGATGGTTTTAGGAAGCATGTAACGAGCTTAGCAGCGCTGGACTTCCTAGTTTGCTTGAAGTCTGATGTATTTGTGATGACCCATAGAGCGGCACATAAAGCGATAATTGGTGCTCATGAGTTTTTTTAAAGTTTACCAAAGATGAAATAAATAAAGCAATTAGGCAGTCTTGATTAAGCTTTTTAAATTTTGGAATTAGCGGAGATTCTTTGTCTACCAGACTAAGATTATTCTATTCAAGCTCCATGGACCCCACTTTGAGCTACGTGATCAATGACATACCGAGTTGATTGCTTATGTGGAATGATGATATAACTTTTCTTCAATTTACAACTAGATGTTCTTGAACACCCATTAAATGTCATATCATGACTAAATTGAGACCCCTGTTTGTTTCCCTGGTTACTAGACTTGATTAAGCAAATCCTTTGGTGAGTGAACATCCAAAGGCCATGAAATAAGGATTGAATGGGGTCTGGAAGCTCACCCGCAGCTCGTACATGGGCGAGGATTAATACAATTATGACGAAAAGCAAAATTGACCCGAATTCAATAGTGTAGCCTCTTGACGACTAGCTATAAGATGGATGCTAAAGCCACTTCTACGAATAAAGTCTATACATGATTATGTTTAGCGGGAAAAAGAAATGTTCCATGTCGAGGTTAGGTGAAATTTGGCCATCTGAATGCGAAAGGATATGTCGAATGAGAAATTCGGGAAGGTGGGATTATCTATTTAGTTCAAGATTGACATTTGATCAATCATTCACCCCAAACGACAATATGTGAAAGCACGATAAATGTGTCGGGATGTTGCAGAACCTGATTCAAAAATATGAGAATGACGGAAATGACATTAGTTTTGAAGAATGAGGGAAAAACAAACCTTGGGGTCCCATCATCCCCCATTCAAGTGTTGAAAACTCATGAAGGAACAAAAGATGAAATGAGCATGGTTGTACATTTTAAAACTGAGTAGAGGACATTCAAAGTCTCATGAGAAAAATAAGAATCCCATAACTGTTATTGCCTCCTCAATTTTCACTCACATTTTTGTGAGATTTACGCGTGATCGGCATGAGACCCGATCATGTAAACCGCGAGATGATTTATCGAATAAAATTAATGGATTCTAAGTTATAAATAACATCTATCAGGCCAAAATCTTGTCATTGAACAAACAACGATGAGATCTAAATGGAAAGTTACTCCGAAATATTCTCTGGAGTTTCAGTAATGCTTTGTAGCGGAACTGGCAAAAACTCTCGGATAGGTCGAGCGAGCCTCTTTTGGTGAATGACCACAGCCTAACTTCCAAACCCTAAATCACCTGAAGCTTACAACTCAGACCTAAATCATAAGCCTAACTCCAAACCTAAATCACGAGCCCCTTTTCGAGTTAGGGTTAGACAAATCCACGAATGGGAGTGCATGGACCACTGCCGATCCACGGGCCAGGCACGGCTCGCTTTAAAATGGGAAGGAAAAATGTGAAAAGAAAATGTGGGTTGATTTCGAGTTTGGAAAATCGGAGTCCCCCGAGGAGAAGACGGTTTTGCTTTGGAGTCGCCACTTACTTTTATTTTTATTTTTAAGTGGGAAAACCAAGTAGAACAAAAAACCCCGATGACTCGATTATGGAAAAAAGCGGTCTGTGGCAGATTTAAGGTCAGGGATCAGTTACTGTCGGAAGGTACCTCGTATGGGGTAGCACCTCTAAGCAGGAACTGGTCTCTACTAGTGAATTGGGTATGTAGGGCATATGGTGAATCGGATAGTCCTCGTAGGCTAAGCATCTGACTTGGATCGGACCCGACCTAATTGGTATCAAGCGCCTTTAAAACACTCCAACCAAAGCGAAAATGGTGCGTACCTCTCTGGTCACGGCCCGCGCGCTACATCAAAGGTTAGCAACCAGACATAGCAAGCATGCATGGCACTTTCGAACCGCAAGCATCACGTATGAAATTCATTGCGACAACTAAAGCACATACGTGGTCCTAGCAGCCCGTATAAAAGTCGGTCGCGTTTGACATCTTTGTTCTCAAAATTAAATATAAAAGAAAAAGCGAGATAAAGAGAAGCCGCCCTGGTACATCTCAGTCACTCGGTGATGCTCTGACACCTGTCGGCTATCTGAGCCGTCTATTCATCTCGAAGAATCGGTCTCGACAAAACTTTCTTAGATTATTGGTGCTTAACTAATGCCCTTGGACATAGACCCTGATTCTCAAGAATCCAAAATGGAACCATATTAACCTGAAATAAACCCCATTTCCAGACCCTAAATATAGTGTGTACATTGATTTAGGCGAATGGGCTCAAACTCCACAAAGATCATGGGCTTGATTAAGCGAGGAAATCGAAGGACCCTTACGAAACCCAACAAGGCGGCCGATCTAGTTTAACCCGGTTCAGCGGTTGAGAGAGAGAACTCAAAATTTTGTAAGAACCTTCCTAAAAAAAAGATTCATGGATCCAACAAGACAAGCGAGGAGTTCAATTCCGACTCCGATTAACCAGAGCAAAACCTGAAGAACAAATCAAACCACCCAGAAAACTGCGTTCAGCAAACTGAACCAAATGGCGACCTGGTTTGGTTTCCCAACCCGATACAGACGGTTGACAAAATATTCAAGAATCTTCAGAACCTTCCTTACAAAGTCAGGAATCCAACAAGACAAGCGAGTTCAATTGAGCTCAGGTAACGAGGCAACACAAACAAATCAGAGCCACCCAAACTGCCGTTCAGAAAGCCCGAACCAAATGAGCAGGCTTGTTTGGTTTCCTAACCCGGTCTGGGCGGTTGAGAAAATATTTTAAAATGTCAAATCTTCTTTAAGGAGTCAGGAATCCAAAAAAACAACGGTGATTGATTCTCAGCTCGAGATAGAGTGAGAACCAAGCCAAAACAAATCGAAACCACCCAAACTACGTAACAGCCGTTCAGCAAGCCAAACCAAATGGACGGTTGGTTCCGGTTTTCCAACGGTCTGGGCGATTGAGAAAATATTTGAAAAATTTTCAGAATCTTCTTTAAGGAGTCAGGAATCCAAAAACAAGCGGTGATTGATTCACCGACTCGGATGAGTGAGAATTAACCAAAGCAAATCAAACCACCTGGCTGCACGTAACAACCCGTTCCAGCAAACCAAACCAAATATGGACGGTTGGTTCAATTTTCCAACAGGTCACAGACGGTTGAGAAAATATTTGAAAAAAATTGTCAGAATCTTCTTTAGGAGTCAGGAATCCAAAAAACAAGCGGTGATTGATTCTCAGCACAGAATGAGTGAGAACCAACCAAAACAAATCAAAGCACATCGTCGTTCGGCGAGAAGCAGATTGAATCGGCTCTCACGTATGAGGCGTGAAAACCGGTTCAAATGGTTGGTAAAACCTAAAATTTGGTCATAATATCCTGTATAGAATAGAGTGGAGCCAGGTTCCATTTTCTTACCTCTTCACATAAAGCGGCGAACGAAGCAGCTACACATCAGGAAAAATCCGGCCAGTATTGTCAGGAGCCTGGGTGTGCCCTCAAACGTCTTTTCCAATCTGATCTCTATGTCCTTATGCTAATTCCCACCTCCAGCCATCAAAAACTCTTCTGTTTTTCTCTCCTTCAAGCTTTGGGAAAGGGCCCTAATCAGTCTCGGAAATAGCTTCCCCATTCACTCCCCTCCTCATTTCCCGTAATTTGAATCACTTAAGTTTTTCGACCTTCTCCTAAAAATATCCACATGGGTTCATAGTGGGCTGTATGTAACCTAAGAAAAATTTAAAATAGACCACAATACTTCCCAAGGTCGAGCTGGAGCTTATGGGCCCGAACCATTAGGATTTGGGCTCCCGAAATCACAAAAGCGATTATCGCTGGTATCCCAACTAGCAGTTTGAACCGAGATGCCAACCAGTCGGTAGGTTGAGGAAAATTATGAAATTTGATTAGAATTTTCCCTGAAGAATAAGAGGCCCAACAAAAACGGTGCACCATTCTAAGTTTGGATGAGAGATATGATCAAAACAGGAGGAGTGCTTGCCAATCACCCAAAAGCAGTGTTGTATACATACTACATCGACGAACCCGGTCGAGCCGATTGGTCAAACGGTTGACCAAAATTATGAATTTTAACATAAACCTCCTTAGCGAATAAGGAATCAACAAAGCGAAGCATTGAACAGTGCGACTTGGACAAAGGAATACAATGAAACAAGCTCAGTGCTCCAAGCAATATGACATACTCCATAAACTCAGGTTAAATTAAACCCTTGGGGCGCCACTTGCTTCCTATGTACGATGCGATAAAGCGACACTCTGATGACACTCAGAGTAAATCATCGCACTCAATGGACCATATACAAGCCCACAGGGGCTCGGAGAAGACCAGGCCTAAAAGGGCTAAATGGTGTTATATGAGAACAATGGGTGATATGACACCTATAGGATAAGTAAAGTGCTTAGGGACAAAATTGGTCTACGAGGTCGGAACAAAGCTCATAAGAAATAAAGTCACTTAGGATCGGAGGCGTCGTCGGTGAGGTCCTTGCCGTCGCCAGGGAGCTCTTTGGAGGAGGGCCCAGGAGCAAAATGAGGAGAGGGAAGAAGAAATGGAAGGGGAAGGAAGGCGGCCCAGTGTATGTTGTCAATGGCCGTCATTATGGACATGACCTCGCCGATTCGATTAGTTCAATGGTCGTCATCCTGGCCTTGACCTTTGTGAAAATTTTAAATTCAATAGCCGGCGTTGTGGACGTGGCTATTAGACTCAAAACCTAAAATGTCATCGTCCTAACGACCCCATTGATACTGCTTACCTCGGAGCATGGCCAAACGCACTACTTTGCTCATTTTTTTGAAACCTGAATTAATTTCTATATTTTTTATTCCAAAAACACTATTCACGTCCAAAACTCGAAAAAACATTCCAATGTCTATAAAAGGAGCTTCTCCTATTATAAATGTGTCAATTTTTTTCTCAATATTTGGGTGTGTAAAGGTTGGATCAAATTAGGTTTGTGTTAGAGTCTTGTTGATTTGGTGATAGGTTTGAAAATAGTTTTAGTTCGTCGAAATAACATCAAGGTACTGTGATGCAGGTAGTACATCATTTTATCTTAAGAGACAGATGTCAATATGATAATTTCTGAAAATTAGAGGAGACAATGAATTTGTTCTAAGGAGATCATGACTCCTCATGAGACTCGACATCCTCCATCTTTGATAAATCTTATTTTTTCTATAATTTTCTTTTCTTTCTTTATATTTTTTCCTTTTCCTCGTCATTTTGTTTTTGTGAATTTGCGAACAAGTTTGTAACATTACCAACCACCTTCAACATGATTTTCCTAGTTGCCCCAACCAAGAAAGGAAAGCAAAGGTCCTGTGAAAGAGATGCATTTGTATTTTGTACATGATTCGAACCAATAATAATAAAATGTGATTTAAATAAATAAATTTTATTTCATTTTTAATATCCTCCTAATATTTTTTTTGATACCCTCCTAATATTTAAATAACCTAATTTGATCATTTTTTTTATTAGTACATAAAGGAATAAAGTATTTTAATCAAATGATTCTGTCATGGTTTTAACCATGGTTTAATTATCATTCTAATTATTGATTTGTGAATCATGGTTTACTTCATTATGCTACTAGTCAACTCATGAATTGTGAACTAGTTTAATAATCTAATTTTGAAAGTATTATTCAAATGTCATCAATAGATTAAGTTAGAACAATCAGTTTGTCACTCTTAATAATAGGAAAAAATAAAAAACAACATACTTCTATAAATAGTTTATCAACCTGGTTTTTAAATTTGAACAAATCCTTTAGGATAACCATTTGGAAAAAGAAAAAGTGCTAGATTATTTTGTAAAAACCAAAAGTATTTATTGATCCCCAAAAACAATTGATCAATAATCAAAGGACCCAGTAAATATATTATAAAATAATAACTTTATTGAAACAATGAAGCATATCAATTCGTACTGGATATATAATATATCTAGCATGGATTCAGAATTGTTGGCTGCCATTAGTCTCAAAAATCTATAAGGGACGAAATCAAAGAAATTATATGGTTGAAGATAGATCTTTCCTTCTCCCTAAAATGTGTTCTACTAAACCCTTGTAAAATTATAGGGCTCTATTTACTCATATATATAGAACACAAGGGAACAATTGGGCTTTGGTCCAATGAGCTTACCAAAGTAAGGGAGAAGATAGAACCATGGACCCATAGCTAGTTAATATTAAATCATCCCATAAACGACCCATAACTAGCATGCACAATTACACAATTAAAATTGTAATATGATTATGCTTAGTCCATGATTAATAAATTAATCTAACATTTTCCTACTTTGACGACATAATCATAACTCAAATTCTTTCTTAATAGATTTACATAGTCATAACTAATCATATACAATTATCATATCGAGATGATATATAAATTGTACATAATCAGGCACTACTAATAAAAAATTATAACTCAAATGCTTCCACAAAATACTTATATAGTCATAATCAATCATATACAATTAATACACAAAGATGATGCATAAATTGTACATAATCAAGCGCTATTGATCTAGAAGCATTACAATGACAAGAACATTGATTCAATAGAAAGAAAAAAACTATTTTGTCATTCATCTGGTCAAAATAATACAAAATCATAAGATAATGAAAAATGTCAAAACATGCATGTAATAATGAAAAGCGTGAGTTTTCCTTATAAAATACATGGAAGGGCAAAACTCCCACTAAAACAAAGAGTCAAGGCTCCTAACAATTTCATGCGGGTGATGTGTTCTTGAAACACGTAAGTGGTAAGCCTTTGGTTCATGGGTTTGTCAACATGCTAGTCATGGCATGTGTTCAGTTGAAATGAGGGACTCTGCAACTTTTTCTTTAACAAAAAGAACTCACATCAATGTGCTTTGAGTGAGAAGTGCTCTTAGTGTTCCTAGAGAAAGGTACCGTTGTGGAATTATCACAAAAGAATTTCAACAGTCTAGAAATGGAGTGAACAACCTCTAAAGCTGAAATGAAGTTCCGCAACCATATTGCATGACAAGTAGCCTCATAACAAGCCACATACTCTGCCTCTATAGTAAAAGAAGTTGTAAGTGTCTACTTGACACTTTTCCATGAAGCAGTTCCTTCAACTATCATAAAGATATAACAAGAAGTGGACTTTTCATCATCCACTCAGCCTGCATAATCGGAATCACTAAAACCATCCACCTCAAGAATGTCGGTATGCCGATATGTTAACATGAGATCCTTGATACCCTGAAGATACCTTAAAACTTTATTAACCGCTTTCCAGTGGCTTTAACCAAGATCACTCAAGTACCTACCCAACACGTCAACAACAAAAGCAATATCAGGGCATGTACATACTTGAGTGTACATCATGCTGCCCACAACTGAAGAATAAGGGACTGCTTTCATCTGACTCTAAATATCATTATCAGGATATTGGCTTTTGGAAAATCTGTTACCCTTTACAATTGGTGTCTTATCAGAAGAACATAATTACATATTGAACCTTTTCAGAATGCGTTCAATATACGTCTATTGAGACAATCTTAGAATGTCACTATGTCTATCGCAAAGTATCTATATTCCCAAGACATAAGATGCTTCCCCAAGATCCTTCATATTAAAAATTGCTAAACAATATCTATTTTGTCTCAACCAACAGGTTAGTATCATTGGCCAGGAGCAAAATATCAGCAACATATAAAACCAAGAATATGTATTTTCTCCCACTAACCTTCATATATATGCATTGATCGAAGATGTTCTACTTAAAACCATTGGAGATGACAACTTCATCAAACTTGAGATACCACTATTTGGAAGCCTACTTTAGACTATAAATGGATTTTTAGAGCTTCTAGGTTTACTTCCTCAATTGAATCATTATCAGGAGTGGCTATTAGATGTTGGTAAACAACAGGGCTAGAGATCGGAGCGAAAGCAATAAGAACAGGAATAAAAACTTTCCTTCAACACAATTTCTCTTAGCCCTTGGCTTGTATTAATATCATCCTCAAAATAGATAGCTCAATCACTTTGGTGGTGTGCGACGTGCAATAAAACCTGAAACCTCTTAATCTCACACAATAACCAATAAATTACTCATTAATGGTCTTTTGATCAAGTTTCTTGGATTGCGAGTTGTACGGTCTCACTTCCACCTTGCAACCCCAAACATGGAAGTGACGAAGACTAGGCTTCTTCTATTGACCATAGCTTATATGGAGTCTTATGAACAAACTTACTAGGCATAGGTGTCAAAAATTGAGAAATCAAGATCCGGAAGAATCTCATCCTTAATTAATATCTTCATTCTTCTGGAAATATGACTCACTGCTTGTGTCAAAGAGTAGAAGAATTTTCTTTCAATCTCAAACGTTTGGTCATACTAACAGTATTAACAATAGGAGAAAAAGAAAAAAAAACTATATAACTTTAATCAATAAAGATTCTCATAAATTGTTCTATTGTCATTCAATAAAGAGTCTCGATATAAATTAACTTTTCTAGTTCCAAAAGAAAATTATATCCAAGTCTATCCAAAATAGGTACATATATTAAATTTCTTCTAATAGAGGGTATGTACGTCACATCCTGTAATTCCAAAAAATTTCCTATATTGAGCTGTAATATAACAACTCCCAGAAAATCAATTTGGACTTTTGTACCGTCTCCCATGTATGCATACTACTCCAAACTAATTGGACTTTTTCTTCTTATCACCGCTTGCATAGAATTGCAAGCGTGAATAGTAGCACCACTATCTAACCATTGAGTATCAGATGACACGTCAATGATATTGGATTCAAAACAAACATTCACCCAATGATCATTAGATAACTCATATTTCCCATTTTTGTAATTAATCCCATTAAGTTTCGTGATGGCAGATAATTGAGGAAAACTCAAAGCTAAAAAATAAACAAGAGAGTAATGTCAAATATACATGTAAAACAAAGACATACAAATTGCTCAATTCTTCGGCTTACCAAATGACCCACAAAAGTGGTTATCAAATAATAGAGTCTATAAAATACAAAAAGACCCATACACGAGTAAGAGTAATTCACCGATCGTCACAACCAAATGCGTCAATTTCCTACCGATAGGGTAGTAAAATTGTGCGGTTTATGATACTTAGTGAAATATCTTCACCAAATTAAGTATCCTACAAAATAATAAAGTCATCGATAAGGTAGCTTCTCTATCCGTATGGATCTTAGCAAACTTGATGCATAAGACGGGAGAAATAACAGTTGCAACATCAATTTCAAGAATATCCGATATGCTCAAATTCACAAAAGGTAAGTTCATAAGCATTCAATATTACCCAAGTTCATAGCATTCAATCTCATTCACAATATGATGCTATGAATAATTACAAACAGTACAAACATAAATTACTAAAACAATATGCGAAAAAACATTGAAAAGATTGTAAATTTTGGGTAACATTTTGATTGTTGTTCCATAACCAAATTTAATGTTTAATGGGATATAAAACAAAAATGGGGGCAAAAATATAATTTTGGGCTTTAAAAAAAAAATATCCCCATAAAAAAAATCCCCAAAACAAGAAAATAATAAACAAAAGTGAAAAATATTTCATTATATTTCCTTTTTGGAAATCTCCCAACCATAAATGGAACACGAGAATTCAAAAAAAAAAACTCAATTTGTCATAAAAGACAGCTCCCATTTATGAGAATTAAATGAATGAATCATAAAAAGATTATTTCTATTAAGAAATCTGAAGATGTCGTTATCAATCCAATAAAATAATAATAAAAAAAATTATTATCGATAATGGATGATTGCCAAATCAATCAAATAAAGTGGCATTGATTGCCGACCAACAAAAAAATGAATAAATTTTTTTTAATATTATTATTGACAATGGATGATTGTTAAATCAATAATCTCTAACCTTGAATGAATGATTGACAATGGATATTAACGTTTTTTTTTATCACACCAGTAGGAGAATGTTATATTAGAATATACGAAGAATTTCAAGCTAGATTCTTGGAGATTTACTAAGATTCAACCGAATGAAATGATGATTTTGTCTTTTATATCACCAAACACTGGAAACTTTCCATCAAGAAAATAAAAAACCTAAGCGTTCATAAAATGAAAACAAGATTGCATTGATGAATGCAGAAAATAAAACCTAGAAAACGCAAAAACGAATTCGACAGCTTCAATATCACTTGAAGAGACTATGATACCAATTGCTAGATTATTTTGTAAAAAACAAGAGTATTTATTGATCCAAAACTAATTTATCAATAATCAAATGACCTAATAAATACATTGCAAAATAATAACTTTATTGAAACAATAAGCATATCAATTTGTACTAGTAGATAATGTACCTAGCATAGATCCATAATTGATGGCTATCATTAGGCTCTAAAATCTGTAAGTGACGAAATCAAAAAAAGGTTAGAGTTGAAGATGGATTTTTATTTTTCCGTAAAGTGTGTTCTACCAAACTCTTGTAAAATTCTAGGGCTCTATTTACTCATATATCGTGATACCCCAATTCTTGGGGGTCTGTTGATCATCCAACAACCTGCGAAATACCCTTGGATATCGCATGACTCGATACCACCTCGTTGTGTCTCATTTACTAAGATCCATAACTTATCAAAAAGGACAGTGTCCCCTTCGCACTGGAGTTTAATGGTTAAAAAACTCCCCCACTCTCAAGTCTCGGGTTCCCTTATACGAGAGAGAGCTCGCCTGGGAGGAGAAACTCAACAAAACAGTAGACAGGAAGCAATAGTACAATGTCGCAACATTAAGCCAATGTCGCAACATCAAGCCAATGTCATGAATGTCACAACATCAGGATTCCATGTCACGACATTAAAAAATTCCCCCACTCTTAAGTCCCGGGTTCCCCTATTCAAGAGAGAGCTCGCCTGGGAGGAGAAACTCAACAAAACAGTAGCCAGGAAGCAATAGTACAATGTCGCAACATCAAGCCAATGTCGCGAATGTCGCAACATCAGGATTCCATGTCACGGCATTCGCCCGCGGTTATCGCGACATCGCGCTGTGTGGTCACGATATGGGATCCGACAACAGACATCGCCGCAACTGCTACCAAAGATATCTCTCGCCTTGTTACGCATCAACCGGGATGTCGCGACATTGGCGTACCATACGTACCGGGATGATCTTTAGCAATGTCGCTGATGTTAGTTTCAGCATGTCACTCGACATCAGAATAATGTCGCAAAGACGGGAAGTTCCAATGTCGCGACATCGGCTGAAACCATAGCTGACATTCTCTCAGCAATGTCGCGATGTCGTAGGCGGCATGTCGCGACATCAGGCCAATGTCGCGACATCGACAAGCTTCTCAGTTGATGCCCTCACTCCGCTATGTCGCGACGTCGCCTAGGGCATCTCGCAACATGGGCAAGTTTACTGCCGATGGCCTTCCATGTTCTCTTCGGCACCCTTAGCCCTTTGCATTGGCTTGGAGCCCTTACCAAAACTTGAATCTCACAAAATACAATGACCATACTGGGTCCAAACGTTCATATTTACAGGAAATATATAGAAGACTTTATTAAAACAGTCCGTAAGAGTTTAATTACAACTCTTTTACATACATGTACATATTTGGACTAGATTGTCCCAAAACTTTACAAAGATGCTATTAAAGCCACAAGTCAGCTTTCTTCACTCCTATAGTCCCAGACAGGAGCCGTCCACCGGCACATATCCTGCACCTGAAATATGTACCCATATAGGGTGAGCCACGCCCAGTAGAGTGATTCCTACAGAGACTACTCCCCTCCTAAGTACATATGCAATGTTCACACTTCACACTAAACATTCCAATAATAAGAATATGACAATTCTAACTTGGAATCCTACAAGTCATGTCATGAAATGATATGAGACTCACTCAATGCATCATGTTCCGAGTCCTTACCGACTCTTACCACACTATGAAATGCCAAAGTGTGGTAAAATCCGTCATTGATGAAATGCATCCAATGATCTTCTTTAAAACAAAAGTCTTTTGTTTATAAACCAAAACTTTTGGATGTCATACTTCGAATGACCATTTCATATGTAAAACTATGCGTCTTTTTGTAGGCAGTGAATTTTCGAGGTCTCACCGCAGGCTCTGCACGCCTTACAACACTTTTTGGACTTTTACCATAGGAGTGTCTAAACTAGTCCGGGCCTTTCACCTGAGGGATTGTCTAGCCCTTCTTGCTATTACCCGACACAAGTTTTTTATCTTTTCATGCAATTATGCGACTATGTTGGACTTCATCTAACGGTACCGAGCCCACTCATCAACACCAAGTGTGGTGTTGATTACACCCATGCACTCATACCCCTGAAATGAGATGTCTCAGTGCATATGCAATATAATGTACCATTGCATGTCTAAGTCATGTCACATATGTAATGAATGTCATATGGACAATATAAACCATGCATTTTACCATACATCATGGACAATTATATCATGCATATATAATTTCCAAAACAACCATTTCAATGTTAATACATACACACACACATATATTAACATTCATCACACAACAACAAACAAGCATGTTATCACCAAGCCAAGCAACACCTCAAAACAATCCACACTCCGGACTTCAAACCCGCCATACCCGTGCCACAAACGGCACAAACTACCCCAAACACCAGTGAACCTACACCAATTTAGGCTACAAAATAAAACAGGAAAACGACCATGGAATCCACTCAAACTGTTCCTTACACAGGCTGTGAGATAGCCAAACAATCCCTTAAAGCTGGAACATAAAAAAAATCGGAGCTCAATCAACCTCCTTAATATCGAAATCCACGCCAAACAGTCCCTTAGGACGGAAATTGAAGCCCAAACAGTCCCTATAGTTGGGAATAGCGTAGATATACCCTTTTTAGGTAGAATTTCGCACCAACTGACTCCCTTAGGGTGTCGTAAACCAGATTAGGAAGAATTCCTACCTCTTGGAGCGTAGAAGAACCGTTGGAGCCTTGAGAAGGCCTCCTAAACCGTAACCCTTGATTTCCCTCAAATTTTCTCTTTTGGATCTTCAGTGAAATCTCTCATTTTTGGTATATACGCATAGCTCTCGTCTCGTAGAAGAATTTTAATTCTTGACTTGGCGAGTTCCGACCAACAGAACTCCATAGATTGGAGGAGGAAAGTCAGATCTTGTTTCCTTCTCCCTCTTTTCTCTCACATGCAGGAAATTCGGTGGAAGGAAAAGATATTTTTTCCAAAATCTCCTTTTTCCTTGTTATTTATACTTAGGATACATGGCCCACGTCGTGTCACGTGTTCATCACTTATTTGAGTTTTGTTTTGCCCCGAAAACGATTTATTTCGTCCCAATTTAAGTTCAATTTATTTTATGTAAACTTTATTTACATTATTTTCCAATTTTCACGAATTTCTAAAAAATTTCTTATTTTTCGAGGTCACCGAAAACCCGCTACCACGGAAAACGTTACAAATCTGTCTATGTTGAAATTCTACGAAATTAGTCTAGTAACTAGATTTCGCGAAACGAATTCAACGGTGAGGTATGTTTCGTCATCCAAGATCTTAGAAAAATTCAAGTCTGCAATCTGTACCATAGTGGCAAATTATCATTTTCCCCTTCTTCAGAAAAATTTCAAATTTATCTTCGGTATATATATATATATATATATATATATATATATATATATATATATATATATATATATATAAAATACAAGGGAACAATTAGGTTTTGGTCCAATGGACTTACCAAAGCAAGTGAGAAAATAGAACCATGATCCCATAACTAGTTAATATTAAACTATGATATAAATGACTTATAATTAACATGCAAAATTATAGAATTAAAATTGTAATATGATTATACTTAGTTCATGATTAATAAATTAATCTAACCAAAAGAGTAAAGCAATCTACTTGAAAAAAGTGAGACAAATTATTTAATATACTATAGAATAATATGTTATTTTATAATGTTACACACGATAAAGAAAAAAAACTTCTCAATTATGACCAAAAACTCATCTTTCATATATATATATATATACACAATTTAATAGGTACTAGACTCGATTGTTGTCAACCTAGTAGGACGCTCAAATTTCCAATATCCCGACTGGGATATACTAAAATTGATTTAGGATTCATAATTTAACATCATATGAATATGTTGTAGTCATTAAGATAAAGTAAATAGAAAAAACTAAAAGAAGCATTTTAATTTATTTCAGGTGATATAGGCCTGGTATCTAAATGTGTTCTTTCTATTTTTCATCTTTTTTTTTTTTTAAACAGAAAACAATTTTAAAAAACAAGAAACAAATATGCTCATAGTTTTGTTTAAAATTTTAGAAGTAGGATTTGAAAGCTTGAACAACCAGGAGTCTACATTTTATAAAAAAAATGGAAGTAATTTCAAATGCATTATTGTAGGAGGAAATGTGCTGTTCACATATCTGTTTCTTTGGTCCACAATCCGCCATGTGTGTATTATTGCTGCAGAAAATGCCTTTCTAATACACCTCATTTCTTTCTTCAGAAAAATAAATAAATAAATAAATAATATATATATATATATATATATATATATATATATATATATATTGAGTTGTTTGTTTACCATTTTTTAATATTGTTTTTTCTTTTGAAAAGACAAGAACAAGAAAAACACAGAATATATTTGGTTCTAAGATTTTTTTTTTCTTTTTTTTTTAATTCTAAGAAACACAAAAAAATGTATAAAACACTAAACATTAAGTTTAGATAATAATAACAAATTTAAAAGAAAACCAAAATCGTAAAACATAAACAGGAGCCATACATGCCCTCTTTTCTTATTCCATTATTTGGAAATGATAACACATAAAAAAGGCAAGGCCTCTTTCATAATGATTCCCAACACCCTTCTCAATAATTTGCCAGAACCATATAAAAAAACATACTTTTTTATATTTTAATTATTTATTAGAGTACTATAAAAGAAAATCTAAATAAAAATCACTTGATTCTTTTTCTATTACCTTTTTCAAACCCTTATTCGTTAAACATTATGAATAATTTTTTTGGTTATTCTTAATCCGAAATCATTCATCTATTGTTTCTTCCTTTAATTTGGGTTTTAATTTTCACTAAAGTGGTTTCTTCCATACCGATATGAGATTATTTTTGTTTTTCTTTATTTTTAGTGTTTTAGTATTGGCTTATTACGATGTGCTTTATCGTCAACTTGTTGTAATATGTTTTGTAACCAACTTGTTGCGGTAGATAGTTGTATCATTAATAGTTAAATTCTTCGTAAGTTTTCGCGTTAACAGTTTAGATGATAAATTTCAATATGATAAAGTCATCAAATCAAATCATGTTTATCAGTATATACAATAGATTTTGAATCTTAGATATCCTAGTTGATTCTTTTTGCTATTAACCTGAATGATGCGTCATTTCCTAAAGTTTATAGCATTTTTGATTTTATGTTTTATTGATTGGATCTGAGTCAATAAATTTACCTCTTTTAAAAAAATAACTATTTAAGTGTCATTTTGAATTCATTTATGTTTTTTATTTTGAATTCTATGTTTTAACTGAGACAAATCTTCTTGAATAATATTAAGAAATATTTTTTTTAAATGAGATAATTTCTTTTACTAATTAAAAATTTGAAATTTCTTAAAATAATTTTTTAAAATATAATATACCCTCCTCCATCAACTAATTATTCAGGCATATTAAGATACAATTCAAGCGCTTTTCAAAAAAAGGAAAAGAAAAAAAAAAATACAATTCAAGCGTGAATGATTAAAGAAATATTATAAGATATGCCCAACATAAAATTCTCATTCTTAAATATCAGCAATTTTTTAAACTAAAAAAAACATATGGAATTTTAGGATTTCAAGAACAATGCTATGAACTCTCAAATACAATGGTTATCTTTGTACAATCAATTGTTATAATACATTCTATAAAATTTAGACTATTTTTTTTTTCAAAATATAAAATAGAAGTATATACTGATAGAAATTAAAATATATTATTTTTAATTTCAAATTTATTAAATATATTTTTGAACTGATTTTTGTATATATTTTTTTAAAATCTAATCTCAAAATATCTTCACTTTCTTGAGGGGATTTTTCTTTCACTCGAAAAGTTATCAACTAATGAAAATGGTCACATGTTAATACGAAAATGGTCACTGTTTAGAAAAATAGTTTAAAAAATGATCTTTAAGAATTAATTTTCACCAAGGTGGAAGTATTTCAATGTTTTTTACTTTAAAAAGTTTTTATATTTAAAAATTCCAATAATTATAATTGCTTTTGAGTAAATTTTTTTTTAAATAATTAAATTTTTTTTTTGTAATTTATTCTTTTAATTATAAAGAAAATTGTTTTTAAAAACAATAACAAATAGCAACATTTATGTTTACATGCATTGAGCAGAGGTAAGTTAGAAAAAAGAATCCAAATTAACCTAATGCATAGGAAATATATATCCTTCCTTAATGTAACACCTTCTTGCAATTATCTAACACCTTCTTGCTTAATGTAATAGACGTTAAAATATAATGTAACAACCTTACTATGTTAATAATTTCACTATGTTAGTGCATGTTGGAAGATTTTATACTTGAAGATAAATTTTTTTTATGTATTAGATTATTTTGGATTCCCTTTTCTACTATACCTCCAATATAATGCATGTAAAGTATAAATTCTAAGCAGTAACTCGGCTAGTTTAAGGTCTTGATCTTTAATCCAATAACACTAATTTTAATTTGAGTCTTTTTAAAGTCATTGAAGGTTCATCTAACCATTAATTTCAAGAATTTGAGATGTGTGTAAGTTGATTGAGACTTCCATGGTTATTAAAAATAAAAAATGAAATAGTTTGTAAACGGATATAGTTTAACGATAGGTCATACATAGGGATGCTATAAAGGTAAAGACTAAAGTCAAAAGAGTAAAGGCAACCCTATTACACATTTACATTTGTACAATGCCTGATTCCCAAAGGATCGGAAGAGCTTTCAAGTGCAACTTGATTAAAGCCAGTGTTGAATATGACGTGAGACTGAGTGAGTGGGCCGCCGATTCCCCACAGGGAGAGCTTAAATATAATATAATATATAGATCAACTAACCAACCAACCGATCAATGTGGATTGTTGAATCCCAAGAATCCCAAGAATACGCCGCGAGGCGAGGCTGGACAACAGAGAAACCACACGATTCATCATATCCAACTCATGGCCTGCGACGGCCCCATGTCGAACTCCGTGAACTCCTTCACCGCTAGGCTTTTACGTCACTTTGTTCATTCTTCACTTCAATTATGTGACTTGCCTCATAGCCGTCGTATCTCGGATCTGATCCTGATCCAGTCCGAGGGCGTTCAATGATAGGCCGACTTGTGCTATAAATGTGTACGCCTATGTGCGCATAGCAGACCGTCGCCCCAGTTAATATAGTGTACTTCCATGGCACGGATATCGATCCACGGATAGGGGTGTGTTGAATACAAAGATGGGGCTTGTGAATATTATCTCGGATATAAGTACAGTGAAAGAGTACTGTGGTTCGAATGTAAACCAAACCAATCGACTAATTACTACTGCGGTAATGGAGACAGCCATGTCTCCCCGCCACTTTCAATGGATTATTTAAAGATTATATTATTCGCTTATTTATGATTTATTGATGGCTAGGTGATCTTGTTAATTTAAATACCCTCTCTCGAGGTGTATCCGCCTATCTCGCTAGTAGAGCCGAGTGTATCTCTACCCCAACTACACCGTAAAACGCTCAAATGTTCTAACTTTAATTGCCACCTTCAGATCTGGACATTCTATTTACCAAATCAACTCCGAAGGTCGCTTCACTCGTATCCCCGGGCACTTCATCTCTCACCGGATCTTTCGCATAGTCACGCTAATGTTGGTCATACATTACCATGTAAATGATTCACGATATAAAGCAGATAAGCAATGAATTATAAACAACCGAATAATATAAAATACTAATCTAATCCATGAAAAGCCTACAGCGGGTTCTGAATTAACAAATCTCAGTGGATAAATCTAGAACATACCGAACGAGAAAACACAAATAATCTATAAACATCGTTTTTCGTCCAAAAGAAGAAGATACAAAATGTCGGCTCTTCTCCAAAGTCAAAGTCCTCCGGGCTCAGGACTTCTCAGGCCCTAGTTCAGATCGCCCTCGATCTCCGATCCCCCCTTCAACTCTGGTCCCCATTTTGCTTTTAATGAATGAGAGGAATAACTCATGCCGACGTTTCGCAACGCTAGTAACGTCGACTGTTGAGACGCCGCGACGTTGAGGCTGCCGCGTGACGCTGTCGCTGTTGACTTTATATTAGCTGACTCTAACGTTGTGTTACTGGTCAGGGCCACGACGGGGACGCCATGACGTTTCAGCCATCTCTTTATGCACTCTCATCCTCTCGCCCTGCACGCCCAAAACTGCCCTTTTCACACCCCACTGCACCTACATTCACAATCACCGAACTAATAAGATATCGAAGCTATAAAAATACGTGATGCAAATGTAAAATAAATAACGCTAAAAACGTAAGACAAACGCGTATAACTTGAAAGGTTTTAGCACTCATCACACCCCAAATCTTAGCTTCTGCTTCGTCCCCAAGCAAAGAAACTAGACTCTAAACTGGACTCTCACACCCCACATACTATAGTCTAACACTAATATAGTGATGCACATGCTGATAAGTGAAGATCAATTGGACCGACTCACACTGCTGTTTGTCGCGTTCGGTTCACAGATGCAACACCTGGTGTCTTTCTAAAGAATCCCAGTTGAATTAAGTGAGGGTGACCAGTGCCTCACCAGGTATTCAATAACCTTTCCCAGACCCTATGCGTTTGAATAAATGACCCTAGTGTATACCTAGGTTCCACTCGCCCCAACCAAGTTCAACTCACCTAATTGGAAAATCTAACTACGAAAGGATAGAACGCACTCGCTTACTTCAAAAATACCTACTCATACGTAGAACAAAACTAGTCTCGTGAAGTTTATGCTGGTGCTCCATGGGCGATTAAGCGCCGGCATCACCGCTTATATTAAGGGCACCGGGCATTCGCTTCCCGAACATCACCCTCGTAACACTTAACTAAACCTACTTCCGCTCAAGATGTGGTGCACTTCATCTTTCGCCTGTAATGTGCAGTATTGAAGTCACGATCGCGCTGGCCAGGCATTGCTTGATAGGCCCTCGGATCGTGCCCGAGATTCCGATTGGAAGATCCCACTTATTCTATCTCTCTATTTTTTTTTATATGCCTGTAAGGTAATCCTCTTTACTTCTCTGACGATGTCCCATCTCTGGTGTTTAGAGATTCCCGTGGTTTGTTGAACCTTAGTGGCCTGCCCGGCATCTCGCACATAAGGTCCTAGAAGTCATCTACGTGTGAGTGTAATAGGCTCATTGAGAAACAGTTTATTGAATATCTGGAGGTGATTCACTATGCCTCCCCACCTACTCAACCTAATTCCCGAGCTTCAAACACCCTATGCATCCTGTCTAGAGATATACACTATTTTCTATGATAGTAGTGGATTCGGCCAAAAAGTGATCTTCGACTCTCAAACATGGCACACACACACAAACTACCCACACACTCCAGAATCACTAAACATAGATATAACTCACCAAAAAACACAAAAATAAACTAAACACATGACTCCTGACAAACTTTGAAATGAAAAAGCATAAATGAAACTAAACTAAAACATAAACGTATCATGCTATAGTTCGAACCGAACTAAAGCACAAATACGAAAACCAAAACAAAATAATACTAATCTAATAAAAACTCGATCACTCGATCACCACCCACACCCCCCCAAACAAAAATATCCAGTGTCCCCACTGGCAAGAGAAGAACATTAGAGGGTGAAGGGAACTCCCCTTGTGATTGAACGGGTCACTGCGGTGGTGGCGGTGGCGGCTGGTGAAGGGCTAGAAGCCGGGCAAGCTCGGCCTGGAGGGACTGCTGCTGCTGGAGAATAATGGCCTCGGGCTGGGCCAACCGTATGCACGTCGCCGGGGGCGCCCATATCCCGGTAGATGAGGGACCCTGCTCCCGGCCTCATCCCATAATGCATCAAAACGCCGCAGGTGAGAGCACCGAGTCCTCGAGGTCGTGTGGAGTGGAGGGTCGCCACGAAGGGCCGCTGCAAAGCAGGGCGAGAAGAGGACTCGCCCAATGTTCCCTGGACCCGCCTCAGGGTCCAAAGCGGGGCTCGAGACCATGAAGTCACCCCCTCGTCCGAGGGCTCATGACCCGAATCGTAGGTCCCCCTCAGTCGTGGCAGGACACCCTGCTTGTCCCTCTCTTAACCGATATTGCCTGATAGGGTGTAACCACGCCATTGTCATCGAGGCACCCCTACTGTTTGCATAAGCCATAAATGAGAAAAGGGTGCCCTACCCATCTTAGCGGCCCAAGCGAGATGGTGTCTCTATGTAACCGCCCAAAGATCAAAAGGGGATATCCTCGAATGATGTGGCATAATTGAGCAGGCACGCTGGCGCCACTTCACACACGTGCTCGCCATTCGGAATGAGACGCCGACGCGGATGAAGTGATGCCAGACCTTAGGGATAAACGCCAAATGCTTGGCCTTGAAGTGACCCGGCCGGTTCATCGCTGAAGTTTCCACTCACCCCGCCCCCGCTTTTCAAGACCACGACTCACGGTAATCGCGTCGTCAGAAGGCGACCGCAGGCCCGAGGGGACATGATCAAGATTATAAAAATGGTTGATCGACTCCGCACTGAAGTCGACCAACACACCCCGAGACCACCGCAACCCTCGGACGACGCGTGAAAGAAGTCGCGTATACTCTTCGCCATATGACCGCACTCATCGCAGCCGATGGTGTGGTCGCAAAGTGCCGCCCATCCTCGGCGTCAATCGCCTTGCTGAAAAATGTCGTGGTGTCGGAAACCCTTTCCTTAATAAACCCATTCAGCTCTGCGTGATGGTGCCGAACCGATCGGGCGGCACCCTCGCAATAAACCTCGTGATTGACTTTAAATCGAAAATGGGGTCCTCACCGGCCCGACTCGCTTTGGTAGGCAACTTCGCCCATTGACATAGGTGGGAGTACTAAAGCTCCTAGAAAGACAATGAACTCAAATGGCATCAAGGTGGCACAGACACTATGTCGAGCACCTACAATGCACTAAGAACACTAGGGCCAAATGAGTCACAGAGAAGGAGACACTGCACCCTGGGACACTCCAACGTGCACTGCACTCACTCTGCTAGACCTAATGTGGAATCCTAGACCTAAGGTGGAGGACTAGACCGATGGACTCGGGACACACCTACGTGTAGTGGGAAGGTGCGTAGACAAAGGGGACCTGGAGGTGTGGAAGGAGATGGTGGCACGTGGTCAGAGAGGAAAAGCCCAGGGCAAACAATGGCCTCCACCCGGGCGTGGGGTGGAAGCCTAAAGGGTTGGTGTGGGAGTGACACAGGGGTGGTACTAGGGTTCAGGAAAGAAAGGTAAGGGTAGGAGCAAAAATGAGGGTGGTTGGCCTTAAACAGGGTCAACGTCGGGCGACGCCAGTGCAACGCCGCCGACGCCTCCGTGAGTGGTAAATCACGTCGCGACGCTGATATCCAATGTCGCGAATGCCCGCAGAGCGGTAAAATCAACGCCGCGATAAGTTGATATCCAACGCCGCGACGCCCGTGAGGTGCAAACCAACTTCGCGACGCTGAGATCCAACCGTCGCGACATTCCGCCGCAGAGGTGCAAAACCAACGTCGCTGACGCTAGACCTCATCGTCAACACGCTTCTAGAGAGGTTCAAACCACCATCGCACGCTGAGATCTCACCGCCGAGACGCCCAGAGGTCGATCCAACGCCACGCATCGCGCGAAGCCCAACGCCGCCGACGCGCCGTAGAAGGGGGTCATCCGACGCCGCGATCGAGCAGATCGCCGCGACGCTGCAACGCCGCCGACCTGAGAGCCAACGCCGCGACGCTACGTAGAAGGCCCAAAATGTACATTGCGCAACCATGGTTCTACGATAAGAGAAAACTCCTCGTGTAAATGGGACCCTTCGACTTTGTAGTGCTTTCAGACGGATCCTCCCAAGATCGCCGATCAAGGGTCCCTATCGTGATACATCCAAAAGGATTTATCATCGACGTAACAACAAACCGGTCGCATCTCAAAACGGAGACAAAAATCAACCGTGAGAAAGGAAAATTTCAAGAAAACTTGCTGCCTCCCAAGAAGCTATATTGATGCCGTTAGTCGACGCCCTCGAATCTCAATGTAAAGTCGCCACCCGAGCTCTAATGACCGCTACTCGGTACATTTCTTCTTATGCGCCATTGAATGGCCTCTTATCCGCATGAAATTCGCCTACCGCTTCAACCGTTGTGTTAACCGTGAATGCCTTCGATGTGTAACCTCACCCCTCCATGTGGAAAGACCTTGGTCACCGTGGAAAGGTCCTCGAATTTCATCTGTATCCCTACCTCTCAGAAAGTTTTAGACGGAATTCAAGAGTGACCCGCGTTCCGCCGAATTCTTCGGTAATGTGTTTATCATGCCACAGGCTCCTTTGTTCTTTCCCTTGTAAATGCGAGCATTTTCATAAGCTTGCCTCGACTGCCTAGTTCATTGAGCTGTAGCAGTCGCTTCTCACCGGCTAGAGTACTGTCCATGTTCAACTCCGTCGAAGGTTCAATAAGTCGATGTCTAATTCCACCGGCGTGACATGCTCGCCATAAACAATTTCGAAGGTGACATCCCCAAGGGTGTTTAAAAGGGTTCTCAGACGCCTGCAGTGCATCATCACCTTAGACCAGCCTTCCCGGAACTCGTTAACCCGTTTTCTCCGCACGGGATTCACTTCTCGATTTGATACCTCTCGTTGCCCATTTGATTGTGGGTGATATGCAAGGGCTACTTTGATGGCGCACCCCATACTCTTTTTCAAACCTTGTCAATCATCTATTGCAAACAGTTCTTTATTCTGTGATCGTTGCTCGTGAGTTCGAATCGAGAATATGTGGTCGCGAGAAATTAGCCACTACCTTGAGAATATTAGCGTGGGTTGAATTACTCAACCCACTTCGAGACATAATCCACCGCCAAAGAAGATACAAAGAAAGAGGCGATGGGAAATGTCCCTGAACCATCCCCATAAATCAAATAATTCGACTTCAGAATAGATGCATGGGCGAACATCCCTTTCTAAATGCCCCCATTCGCTGACATTGGTCACATGTGGATACAAAATGATAGCATCCTTAAATAAGCGCAAACGCAGAGTCGGATTGCGCCAACCTGGCCGCCGTCGCCGGTTATCGTAAGTGTCCACCACATGGTAACGCAGGCGCGGGTAAGATAATGCGCATTTCATCTTCGCACACATCTTCCGCGATCACCCGTCGCCGCAATGTCAAAGAATCGCTCCCTCCCACGGGTGAGTGTTTGGTAGCGAAAATCGCTTCGCGGATACAAATTCCGTGAGGGACTACCTTGGCTACCAACAATTCACATAATTCAGAACCATGGAACTCGCCTTCTTGTGTCTTCAAGAGCTAGGAGTCGCTCATCTGGAAAATCGTCATTCACTTGAACGTCATCACTTGTCCCTTCCAATCGTGAAAGACATATGCCAACAGTTCGCATGCCTTTCTGTCTTGTGATCCCAACCGCCGACTTCCTGCGTGCCACTAGAACCCACCGACTAGCCTGGGTTTACGCCTTTAGTCATCACATATTTATGGCACGATCGCAGAATCCACGACCTGTTACCAATCACAAGGCCCGACTTGTCAAAAGCAAAGACAATAGCCAATAGTTCTTCGTAGATATGCATCTCAACTTAGCATCATTCAAGGTTCGCCGCATAGTAGATTACCCGAAAAATTTCAAGCTTCGCCCTAACACCTGCCCAATCGCAAAATCATTCATATACTTACCATAAGCTCAAATGGGAAGGACCAATCTCGAGCTAATACGATAGGTTGATAACAACTTATCTTTTAACACCGAAATGCATGCAAACACCGTGGAATCAAACTCAAATGGGGTCCCTTGACCGTGAGAATAGGACAACTGCTTTTGCACCGAGAGGAAGTCTTCGATGAATCGCCTATAGAATCCAGTGGCCTAAAAAACTTATCCCTTTTACTGATGAGGGTGGGAGGGGTAGTTTTTCAATTGCTTCACCTTTGCTCTATCTACCTCTATTCCTCTCGGCTGAACCGGGAGTGTCCGAAAGTACACACCCTCTTTGTACCATAAAATGGCACTTCTCCCAATTGAGTGCTTCTGCACCTCCTCTCAATATCTTATCAATACGATCTCAAATTTTCCGTACGCTTGTCAAATGAATTACCAATAATCGAAAAATGTCCATGAAGATCTTGATTGTCTTCAAACTTCATAAGTCGGAGAACAGGCCATCATACACGTTGAGTGCTCGCAGATACTGGTACAGCCCAAAGGGCATCCGCTTAAATGCGAATGTCCCATAGGGACATGTGAATGTCGCCTTCTCCCGATCTTCTCGTGGTTATAGCACGATCAGCCTGAAAGTATCCATCCAAAAGCAATAATATTCATGACCAGCCAATCGCATCCAACATCTCGATCCGTAAACGGCAATGGGAAATTATCTCTTCGGTGCGGCTTTGTTCGCCCGATAATCACAAATCCCTCCACCCTGGGTGACTGCTCAGAAGGCGTAATATACGGTTTTCTGCCTTATGAGCTGCCCTTCCTTCGGGTACTACTGAACCTCCCGATCTTTACCCATGCACTGCCTCGAGATAGGATACCACCTCAAAGATCTCACCATTTTACTATTCCTTTCTCGATCTCACTTTCATAGTTGGATTCAACCTCCTCTGTGCTTCCACTGAGGGTTTATGCCCATCTTCCAACAAAATACGATGCATGCACATGGAAGGGCGAATCCCTTTTAAATTGGCTAGAGACCATCCGAATGCATTTTTATGGTCTCTAAGGACCCTCAATAACTTCTCCTCCTCTAGTTCAATCAAGGATGCTGAGATGATCACCGGTAAGGTAGATGCTATCCCAAGATATGCATACCAAATGGCTAGGTAAAGGTTTTTGTTCATCTTGATGGTTGTTCAACCTGACGGTAATGTGGTTTAGTACTTTCCACCTGGGAGACTGGCATTTCCTTCTATTTGGTCCGAAGAATCCATCCATTTTGCTACCCTCGCCTCGCTCATATTCTGAATCACTCTGTACTAGGCTGGGGCCTCCAAAGGATCCCGGCGGAGACCACTTTGGCTAGGACACTATAGCTTCTACTATCTCGCCATGAAACAAAAGATCACTTTCCGGGCCGACAGTCTCACAGCCAACACGTGAATCGACTCTCATCCCCTCCCAGACCGTCTGCCTCCCCGACCATCAATCATTGCTTTGCCAGTTGCAAGAAATGGTCTACCCAAGATTATGGGTATTTCCTTGTCCTCTTCCATATCTAATACAATGAAATCTGCACGGAAGATAAACTTGTCAACCTTTACTACGACATCTTCTATTACCCCTCTCGGATGCTTCAAGGATCTGTCGGCAAGTTGAAGTGTGATTGTACTTGGACGAGCTTCACCTAATCCCAAACGTTTAAAAATGGACAAGGGTACAGATTAATGCCGCACCCAAATCACACGCGTTCAAAGATAGCATTTCCACGGTGCATTCGGATAGCGAACCGCTCGGCCTTTAGTTGGGCTTTTGCGGTAAATTTTCCTCTCGGGGTATGTAAAATTACATTCTCGCCAGTTAACCTGCTTCGAAATCAGCCAATCTTCTCTCTTCGGCACGCATGTCCTTCATAAATTTTACATAATCGCATTCCTCTGCCTCGCAGCATCAACAAACCGATATTATTGATGTGTAGCTTCAACACTTCCACGAACTTTTGGTGAACCGCTTATCCAACTTATGCTTCTTTAGATGTCAGAGATATGGAACTCCGGTGGGTTGTCCCCTTGCTTCGCAGTGTTTCCTTCAGCCTCAAGCTTCTCTCGAGGTTGTTCCCCATTCCGCATCACATTCGACCGGCCGGATGACCTTCTCATTCTCTACCTCCTCTATAACTGGGGGTTGCTCCCGTGCCTCCAATTCTTACCACTTCTCGTGGATCGTTTAACATGTTCATTCCCCATCTCTTCGGCTCACTGGAAGCTGTTGTGCGGAACCCTGTTGTTTCTTCGTCAATAGAGCCATTTCAATCTACTTCCATAAATTTCCAAGTTTCTCAACCGTGCGCTTGATTGTTCAATTGCGGCCTATTGCCGCATATTTCTCCTCGGTTTCATTCATAAAGGCGGTGTGTGAGGTGAGCATCTGTGCAAGGGCTTGTTCTAAGTCCACCTTTTTCTCAGGAGGTGGTTCACTCACTCGGGGTGATGGCATGTTGTTCTGATTGTTCCTCCATACATACCCTTGACTGCTCGTTGTTCGATTTCGACAAGTTACGCCACCCCGTCTGATTTTGGTTCCGGGAGTAGTTATTTCCCCATACCGTCCTTGTTGTTGTGGTCGATTTCGATGAATTTCACACAGACTGGGCCTCGCTTCTACGGTTTGCTTCCTCGACCGACATTCTGGTGTTATTGTGTCGCTCTCCGACTCACACAACTCCCATGGGTTACCTCTGTATGGCCTCACAGCTCCTGCCGGCCTAGTTAACCGGTTACTCGGGCCAGGCAACATGAAATCAGATTGTTGAGAACCTCGACATCTCCGTTTCACCCACGGCACTGTGTAGTCTTCTCTCTTCACACGATTTTATTAGTCGCAAAGACATCTTCCCCGTAATTTACAAGCTTTCTGTCCAGGTTTTCTTCTATTAGTGCTCCCTCCGCCGCAGGCATCAAATCAATGTTTCAGCTGCATTCTCGACCATTATAGAAAGTATGGACCTCGCATCCATCTCGGTTAGTTCTGTGATAGGCACTTTTTCGCAAGAATGCGAAATTTGTCCCATGCCTCTCGCCAAAGCCTTTCTCCTCTAATTGTCCAAAAGAGTTGATCTCTTGCACAAGCTTGTGCAATTTCTGCAGGGCGGGAAAACTCGTCGCAATTTACGACTCACCGCTCCATCATAATAACCGTGGTCGACTTCTGTTAACCAATGCCGCTCTATCACCTGTGCGAGAGTGGGAACAACCCTCAACCTAAGTGCCTCTTCGAAGAACCCCATTGCAATTTATCGTGTCGCGCACTCGGTGGAAGTCGTCGATGCATATTTGGATTCTCACGGGTAGTCCACAGTCAAGATGTTCTAAAGACCGTAATGTTACCCTACTTCAAATAAGTTGTTTGCCCGAATAGGTGTCATCGATAGCCGTCTGCTATCAACCTAGGGCGGTAAGGCAAACTCCTCGGGCAACATGAATGGATCATCTAGCTGTATAAACAACATGGGTACTTGATTCCTTCCATTGTCTCCCATTTCACCCTCATGTGGCTCTCCGCTTTGCTCAATACCATCCTCGCTCTCTTCATTGCTTCTCCATGATCAAGCAGATTCAGTATGTTCTCGTCGTTTTCGGCGCAAATTGTAAAGTCCTTTCTAGCTCAGGATCAAACGGAGGTAGATTAACTAGATCTCGTCGTCGCATGCGCTCACTGAAACCTTGACTGCAATCACACACGAAACAAGAAGACCAACTTATCAGCACTTGTAAAAACAAATGAAAACAAAAAATTCCAGAGTAATATCTAATGGCATTAATCTCTATACCATTCTAAACCTATCTCCTCAACACGCCAAAACCCGATAGGTTATTTGTGCTTATGTAAAAATGTGTACGCCCATTATAAAGTGCACCAAGCGCCTGCAATATAGGTGTGTACCTATGGTACGGATATTTTATCCACGGATAGTGTGTTGAATACAAAGATGGGCTTGTGAATATTATCTGGATATAAGTATTGTGTGAAAGAGTACTGTGGTTCGAATGTAAACTAAACTAACTGACCGACTAATTATCGCGGTAATGGAGATTAGGCTATGTTCCCTCACACTTTCACGGATTAGTTTCTTAAAGATGATATTATTCGCTTTATTTATGATTTATTGACGGCCGTGATCTTGCTTACCTAAATACCCTCTCGAGGTGTATCCCGCCTATCTCGCAAGAGTTGAGTGTATCTCTACCCCAACCGATACTCCAAACGCTTTAAATGTTCTAACCTAATTGCCACCTTCGATCGTAATACTTCTATTTACCGAATCAACCAAAGGTCGTTTCTACTCGTGATCCCTAGGTATCCTCATCTTCGACCCCGGATCTCCAAGATAGTCACGCTTAATGTTGGCCATACATTACCATGAAAATGATTCACGTATATAAAGCGTATGCTAACAAATTATAAACAACCGAATAATATAAAATACCAATCTTTAATCCATGAAATGTGACAGTGGTTCAACGCCTATGGATAAATCTAGAACATCCTGAACGAGAAACACAAATAGTTAATCTATAAAACATCAGTCTTTCTGTCCGAAAAGAAGAAGATACAAAATGTTGGCTCCTCTCCAAAGTCAAAAAGTCCTCGCCGCCAGGACTTCCGTGCTCTTAGTTCGCACGCTCGATACTCCGATCCCCTCTCACTCGGGTCCCCATTTGCTTTACCGAATGAGAGAATACCATACGCGTCGCTGACGCTGAGGCGCGCCGCGCACGCTTCCCGCTTGTTGACTTTTGAGAAGATGACCTGCCGCGATCGTGGGACGCCGGTAGACGCGAACGCCGCGACGTTTCCTGCCCATCTTTATGCACTTTCATCCTTTGCTCCAAAATGCTTCCAAAAACTGCCCTTTTCACACCAATTGCACCTGCATTCACACCAATTGAACTAATCAGATATCGAGCTATAAAAATATGTATTTAAATGTAAAATAACGCTAAAAACGTAAGATAGACGCGGGTATAACTTGAGTGTTTTAGGCACTCATCATCGAACCCAGACCCAAGGACGTGGTCCTCACTTTTTTTTTTTTAATCATTTCGAATAATCCAAATACAACTACTTTTCCAAACATATTTCAAATACTCAATGAAAATATATATACGTCAATATCACTTTAACATAAAAGGGGTCAATCATTTGATTACAAAACTCTTTTTTCATTCGATGTGGCATTTCATGCACATTTGGTCAATTTCTCACCTTTATATAATATGACATTATTATCTGTTTTCAATATCCAAATATTTACAAAACATAATCAGAATTCAATTTTCATAATAATGTTTGTACAAAATGAGTCGAATAATTTCATGTATGCATGTAACGGAGCTTTACTCTATCCTTCGGTGACTTTTGATGATGACTTCGATTTACTACAGCTTCACGCCTGCACCGATCACTTAAGATCTGTCACATGATAAAAAACAACTGCTAAACATTTTCATGCTAAGGGTTCCATATAGTTTCTTCCATTTCGCTTAATACAAATCATGCAATTTTTTTCTAAACAATGTTTCTAACCTTTGGAATGATCAATGTAATACAATACATATATTCATTTCATATAATTCATTTACGCTTATTAATACCCAAATATACACATGCACAAATCTTCAAAACACAAATCGACATTTCGGGCATTCTTTCTTATCGTTTCTAATTTAAAGTCCTGGAAACAAATTTAACTTATCTTATGCTTTCGGTGCACAGGATAACGGAATCACCGGCACGGTCCCGCTAGGCTGTAGGCCTGTATAAAAACATTTTGTTTTATAACACAGTACGATACCGCTGGGCTGTTGACTGGTTATTAAAAATCAATTCATGAACACTACCGATACTGTCCCGCTGGGCTACGAATCGGAGTAACACATCATTACGTTCATTCACAGTACTGCTAACTTGACTCTTATTGGTATATCAATCTATCCTCAACTCGAATTTAATGGTTAGCATTCTATTAAGGGCGTTCAAATCATTTATAGCAAAATACAATATAGTATGTAATTTTATACAAACACCATTTTCAATACCATGCAATTTCTTCGCTATGGAAATAATTTTTACAATCAATTGCCTTAAATCATTTCAAACAAATCAATATGCTTTTTCTTATAAATATTTTCAGCAATTTAAATCATTTTGTAATCATTCAAACACTTTGGAATTAGAGAGAGAGAAGTGGAGAACAAACAAAAAAGATTGTCGTACTTCAATTCCTGTCCTCGGAATCTCGACCTCAACTTGGGCTTTTCTCCTTCAGCAGCCTCAATCCATAACAAATGACACTATATATTAGTTGGGTATTCTATGTTTTTATTTGGGTCTTATTTCTACCCGACTCTCTTCCGATACATTGTTTCTTTCATTTTTCCTCATTTCCTCATCCTTAGACATTTTTATCATTCTTTTTAGGCATAGATATGCCTCATTTTGATGAATTTTCTGGGTTCAATGAGGTCCAAATTTGGATACACTTATTTTAGGGAGATTTATTTTCCTAGAAATCTAGTTTACCTAGAAATTTGAATCGCTCAATTCGAATTAGTGATGACCAAGTTATGGCCTAAATACCGAAACTGCTCAAAGCACCAAAACTGTATCAGACCTAAACATAATTAGCCCGAAAACAGAGCCTCACTTTGACAAATTTTTGGGTTTAATGGGGTCCAAATTTGGATACATTTATTTCAGGGAGATTTGTTCTCCTAGAAGTCTAGTTTACACAGAAATTTGAATCACTCAATTCGAATGAGTGATGACCAAGTTATAGCCTAAATACCAAAATTTCCCCAAACACCAAAACTGTATCAGAACTAAAGAGAATTGACCCGAAAATAGAGCCTCACTTTGACGAATTCCTAGGTTCAATGGGGTCCAAATTTTGTGACGCCCCAAAATCGGGGTGTCCGTTGACAACCCGTCAACCCGCGGAATATAAGTGGATGTCGGGTTACCCGACACCGCTTATGAAAATCGAGCAGAGTATCCTTTGTACGGGGAGCTCTACCCAAGGTACCTAACCTGTCCAAATCAACATCGTAAGACATATACATGAGTAAAAAAACTGTCACTGTGCCCATACAACAATACTCATCAATATACATCAACTATATACCATAGTTTCAAGAGTTAATAATTTACTCTTATACAACATATATTAAAATTTTAGAATTCTAATACATGTAATACATCATAAAACCGTCAAAGCCGCAACCCGGTTTTCTTCAAAATTGGCCTCTAAGATGAGTCGTCTCCTCGTACGCTCCCCTCGTACCAAATAATATATTCCCCGATTGCAGGAGCTAATGCCCGCAGTGGAATCACCCTAAATGGGTTACTTCCACCTAAGCGCATATGCACGCTCCAATGAAAACACACATTCAAAGAAACGACGATCCCATTTCGACGCTTCACATTGCCAATATCCCCATGTCTCTCGAAGTCCACCGACTCCCTCACACTTGCCTAAGCCATGTATGAGAAAAATAATCATTTTCAAAACAAAACCTGTTATTATTGAAAATACACTACCGAATGTCGATAAAAATATGGAACTACCCTCCGGGAGCTTAATGTGTCGGAGAACCTTCAAAATGCTCACGCCGTCTCATCCAAAACGATATTGACCGCCTCCCAACTCATTCCTCCGGAAATTCATCTAGTGAAATTTCTTCGCAACCATGTTCGTTTTTTAGAAATTCGTCATGCACTCAATACCAATTCCTAGGTTACCCGCATAAGATATGAAAGTCTTATTATGCCATTTCAACACACTATATCACACATGCAAATATATCATCATGCATATATTTACATAACCAAAAGCTAACATAAAACATGTTATGCACATTCATCATCACCACCAAAAAATTAGCTCAATATGGGCTAATTCTACAACTACGAGCACTCGATGGAATTATTCAACCAAACACATTATTTCAATAAAAAATATTTAGTGAACACTATTCACATGAACAAGTGAAACCCTGCCACTGCTCTCAGGCCAATCACCAAACATCTGTTCCACTTCGTGAACTCGAATTTCATAGCCATTTCCCTCGCATCATACACATCACAATACAATTTGAGTTTCACAGGTCAACACAACCAATTCCAAAACAGCCTCCCTAAAACTGCGGTTACGATCGGCCCAATGGGGTCTCATAAATTCCAACACTTTGCTCCAAAGATTGGACCATCAAACGGTCGCTCAAGGCCTCAACCCAACCGAAACATCAACAAAGCTCTTAAATCAAGAGTAAAACAAGTAGGATAAAACCCCTACCTCACGGAGTTTGTCGAAACTCCTCAAAACCGGTTCCCACGCGTTGACCTCGCTGCGTAGAGCAACTTTTCTTCTTGCTCCAACGAATTTCGATGGTCGAATTAGCCAGAAATCTAAAGAGAAGTCCCTTACTCTCTCACTAAAACACAAATTCGGCAACCTACTGCTGATAGGCGTTTAATGAGTGTGTATATAAAATTATGCAGAAAAATATAAAAAGAGTGCCTATTCCGCGCAAGTATACGCTGTCGGCACAAAGTGTACCTTAAGTACTGCGATATCGATCCACGTGGAAATGATGCTGCTTTATCAAAAATTATAACACTTCAATATCCAAACCAATTGTGATAGTAAAACAAAATTTGGAACTAAACTAATGAAATTTCTAAATTCAACTAATGAAGTTCGCAACCAAGGGAAACCAAGATTATAAATTCCTAGGGTACTTGGTGCAATCGACAATCCTCTTAGATCTGTCAAAATTCCACTCTATTGTTTCATGAAAATAGCTTCCAAGCGCGACCTTGTCTAATTTAATTATAAGTCTCTCGAGGTCGAATAACCTACCAACTAACACTAGGTCTTTGCTTCACAAACCTCCCAAGCATTAGAGATGCTTTAAGATCCAAAGTTCACACGCTCCTAATTACCGATAATTCTATACTCAACGTGGCTAATTAGGTTGATTCATCTATGTCTAGTTCTTTACTCCCTTCAGATTCTTGCAAAGAACCACTTCACCACATTAGATGGCCAAATCAGGTTATGTAAAATAGAACCAAGTATGAATCAATAGAGGTGTATTCACAAGCAGAAACAATAGAAACGGAACATTAACAAATAGATATAAAACTCATGTTCAATACACAACCAAAACCCTAGATCTATGAATTTTTAAAGATGAGGAGGTTTGATACATCATAAACTTAGATAAAACATGAGAAAGAGGTGCTGAAGAAACTATAATGATCAAATGATGGTGAGTCTCGGATTTTCTTCCCACAAATCTCATGATCTTCTCCCCAAATCTTTCAAAATCGCCTCCCAACTCTCCGTCCTGTAATAAAGTCCCCTTTCTTCGAGCCCCAGTTGCCTCCCCTCGTTTCTTTCTCGGTTTGAGCTTAAACCTCCATTATGGGCTCAAAATGGGCTAAAAATCCACCCAAATCTCGACTCAACGTCGCGACGTCGTGTAGCAACGTCGCACGCTACAAAGTCATTTCTTCTCGCAACATCGCGACGTTAGTTTTCAAGTCGCGACGTTGCTGCAGTCCCCCTGTTTTGCTCCAACTTCTCGTAGCGTCATAACTTTGTCATACAACTCCGGGATTAGGTGTTTTGGTACCGTTGGAAAGCCTGTGCGGAAATCCATACATATATGTTTGGATGCAATATGAGCTCATATGATATCTGAAAACTTCAAAATACAGTAGCCTCTCTCCCCGTTGAAGTGTTGAAATAGCTTGTTGGATTTTCTTCAAGTTTTGCACCTGCATAACTTCTTTGTTCTAACTCAATTTTGTGTTCTTGGTATCCAGATGGAAAGTTTTTGAAGTGTAGAATCCATACATATATGGCTTGATGCAATAGGAGTCGTATATGATTTTTGAAAAATGTCAAAATTCAGTAGCCTCTCCCTGTTGCTTTTGTAGCAGTTTTTCCACCACTTACACACTCCAACAAATGGATGACCCACCATAAGTGAACTTTTGTTATTGTGGCACTACTAATAAAACATCAGAAAACTGACCAAAAGATAGGGATAAATGAGGATGCATATCATCAACTCATATCCCCTTCTCTCACACGTTCTTTTGGGTCTCTTAAGGTAGAGATGAGCACTATTTGGACTTTTTGTCCTATTATTTCATTTTTTAATATGCCAAAATGTCATCCATGTCCCTACTTTGATTTTATCACGGGCACAATCCTCGCCCCTGCCGTTTCCATATCATCCCCTAACACAACATGCAGCCATATGAGTACATATTATAGACTTATCACAACATAAATGCTTACTCAAGACCGATACTGATGTCTTCGAGAAACACAAGAAATTCCAACTGCTCTCAAATTCCCACTGAACCCATATAGTTAGCTAGATTTGCGAGAGACTCCAACTGCAAACCTATTTCGTCATCCCGAGATCTGCAGTACCGATTTTCACCCAATTTACTATTCGGCCATTTTTCTCAAAATTGGAATTCTTCTCGGGTCTCACATTCTCCCCTCTCCCAGCGCGAATTTCGTCCCCAAAATTCAAACAACAACTCATGCATAAGAAACTGTACTTCAACATGATAAATCAGTCTGGCGTTAAACGACTAAACCACGTAATCTCGAACTCTACACAACCTCGCTTGGCGTAAACGCAACCTTCCCAAGGTCACAATCACACAAATTCATACGCAATATCAACTTATTCCATGTCATTAATGATTCATATACCGGAAGCCCTACGGCCAACAACACCCAATGTACTCCCAAAGGGTATCTACCTTCGAGTCACCCCACTTACTGTCAACTCTGTTCACGTGGATAATCCCGACCATGTGTTTCTCTGGCCCCAGTCACCTCCCGACTCCTATCACCTCAATCCCTAAGTCTATGATAACTCGACCGTGTGTTTCTTCATCTCGCAACAGGCCTCTCTGGCTTCACACCAGCCTTCTTACATTCACGTAGCCTTCCTCGATATCTCCATCGGGTCTCTTAAACCCAATACGTAGTTTTGGATAACTCCACCTGCCCTTACACCCAATACGTAAATGTGAGCACCCCACGGTCTCTACACCCAATACGTGCAAATTTCGGATAACTCCACCCGGTCTCTTACACCTACACCCACACATAAATTTCAGATAACTCCACCCGGGTCTCTACACCACGGCCTCAGGATATCTCCCCCCAAGTCTCTACACCCACATACAGAAATTCAGATCTCTCCCCTGCTCCTTACACCCAATGTAGTCTGGGGATACCTCCTCGGTCTCTACAATCTTCAATACGTAAATCGTGGATATCTCCCCGGGTCTCTTACACCCATACGTAGGGGCCGATATCTTCCGGCCCTTACACCCACATGTGACCTTTCTGATACTACCGCAGGTCTTCTTCACCCTAACTCCAGGCTTCTAAACTTAGGGACAACTGCCTCTCTTGCTTGCCCAACAGACACTTTACTCACTTTCATTTCCTATTCGAACTATGAGTCTTCATCGATCGCATCAAAAGAACAAACTCTCCAACCCACAATCACCAAGAGTGGTGAATGACCATACCATGCACCCAATACCCGACTCGACGCCATGTTACCACATGAACGTCGATGCCATACCGTGACAACCCACTCCCCGTAATTCACCATGAGCAATCCTAGCATCTCTAACTCGTACCCGACCTATCAAGTCAACTTCACCCTACAGCCCTGTGGAAGAACACTATACTGCTTCTCTAAAGGCCTTAACCTCTAAGCCCAAATCCATCACACAAGATGCAACAATGAATGAATATGATGCATCCAATTCAAATGCTACTCTAGTCAACAAGTACGAGAGTACAAACGTACCCCGTATATCCATCTAATTTTAATTTGCATTATAGATCTCTGTCTTGTAGGACCTGCATATCTGGAATGATCTAGCCTCATATGCTTGAGTTAGCCGACAAAAATAACCATCTCAGTATGCCACTACTTTGACTAAAGTCACGACCTGTGAGTCTTGTCTGACCTCGACCTCGGCCCTACATTTCTGTCTTGAAGGTGCTTGTATAACACCCGAAACTGAAGTGGTTCCTCCGACCGTGCTAGGGTCTTAGAGGAATGAGCATATACTCTCTATTCTCACATTACTTGGGGCTGCATCCCCCGAAGTCCCACTGGGATCCTTACTCTAGGGGCAATCTAGTCTCCTTTGATGACAATAAAAGTAACATATCATCTGCCCTAACTGACTAGATGCCCAATCCTGGCCCTGGTGCTGAAACTCATGTGAAGCAGAAGTCTTCTGCCTCTTCCCCGAACTAGAAGAAGGTTGATCCTCCCTCTTGCTACAACACCCGCATCTCGAGTGCTCCGAGCATCCTCGATCTCTCTCTATAGTCAGTGCGTCCCGATATGGAGTCCATGTCTGTGGCGAAGTCCTGCAATCCTACCTCGAATGGACAACCCGACATTCTGAATCTCGACTTTGGCCATGTCCGTGCCACGTAATCATCAGTAAGCGGGGTAGCTTTGTAGATCTAGCCCGTGCTCCATCACATTCGCCGTCCCCTACTTGACTCTAAGAACTCCACGAGCCTTGCATGTCTTGCGATTATCACGGAAAATACTTACCCATGAAAAGATCATGGAACTCTGCCCAGAATCATTTGCCTCCTAGATCTCTAGAGGTCCTTGCTATTCCACCGCGCCGAGTCTCTTACACTCTGGTAGGCCTTGACTAGCCTAATCTTGGTAGTATAGGATGTAATCATAGCCTACAACACCTTCTCGATGCGCAGACAGTAGTGCAGCGTGGATCCTCCTGCACAAATGTGAGTGTGTCTCTAACCTCAGAGCTGGACCTCAGCTACTCTTATATGATGTAATGCAAACTTCTGACATGAATACTCAGTACTGGGCACTCTGATCAAATGTGGTGTTCAACCAGCCTGGGCTCTCTCGATCCTCTCGATCCTCTGACAATATCTCTGCAGTTAATGAGTCTGTCTGATGATATCTCTAAAAATATAAACCAGCAGATCACTATTCCCCCCTTCTTCTGATCTAATTCATACATAAATATATTCAATTAATATTCTCATAGTAAACCATTTTTATCAACAAAATTTTATTTTCTAAAATTTCATTTTATTTTCCAAAATTTTGTCTCATTTTATTTTATTTTATTTTATTAAAAAAAAATTGAAAAAAAAATTTTTATGAACAGTGTTCATGAAACGATTATCCAAATAGTGACTCGAAAGCGATCTTTTGAGTCAAGCCGTGGGTGCACGGTGAACACCTGAACCCGGGTTGCGCGCCCACAGCCTTTTGTGCGCGAGCATGTGCTGCTCGGCCTTCTATGTGCCCTGTCTGGTGATCCTCTTTGGCGTACTTTTGTAGCCTTATGTGCCCGCAAATACCCCGACTGGCTTCTTGTGTGCACTTTTGCTCGGTAATATATGACACAATACGGTAGGAGCCTGCGTGTGCTGCTCAGTCTTCTGTATCCACAATGCGACGTAGCCTGTTGTGTGCTGCTCGACCTTCTATGTGCCGTAATATAGCCAGGAGCCCCTGCGTGTGCTGCCAGCCTTCTATATGCCTGTCTGACCGGAGCCTACTGTGTGCTGCTCGGCCTTCCTGCCCTGTCTGGCTGGACTCACTTCCCCTTGGTCACAATACAACTGGGTGTTACGACCTAAAAGCCAATGACGGACCACTCTGTCATAATACAACTTGATTGTATGTTGACATAAAGCACAACTGACGATCCGCTGGTCACAATACAATTCCTTATGTTGTGACCACGACTCTAACCAAGCCATCCTATTCTTGATACACCTCACCCATGTTGCAATACAAATAGACCTTGCTTTTGGTTGCCCTATGTTGCAATACAATTTCCAGCCCACTTCACACCTAAAACCTGTTGTGTCACAATACAATTTCCCATTGTATTTGTGACACGGGATAATGTGACCCATTCAGTTCTGCACCTTTCTTTTTTTTTCTTTTTTCCATCAGTAGCCTTCCTTGCTACTTTTACATGCATTAGCTTGAATACTACATCCACACAACTCAAAAATTTTATGAGTTCAACACAATCCTTTCTTGTGCAAAAGTGGAATAAATTTCGAATTCCTAGAACAATTTGTCTTATTTTAAACCTTGAGCTCACATCCGCAATTTTTTGAACCAATTGGCGAAAATTTTTCTCAACATTGTTCTCACACTAAACCCTAGTGTTCAATATCCTTCCTATGCTATTCACCAAGCATACAAATCATACACACAACACATAACAATTCATGTTATAAACATCATTCACACATCAATCACATGATCGCACAATCACACATAAAAAACATGCATGCAGTGTTCTAATCTTGCCCCGTGATTTCCTAGGTAATAACATACCTAACCTACATCGAACCACCTAAGTGATGATGGATACCCAAACCCGAGCACCCTAGGTAATCGTTTACCTAAGTTACGATGCCAAATCTGCAGCGTAAGCCGAGTGTCGGGTTGACAACCATCGACCAGCGAATATAAGTGGATGTGGGTTACGAGCCAAGCTTATGAAAATCGACGAAGTCTCCTTTGTCTGGGGCTCTACCCGAGTACCTAACTTGTCCAAATCAACATACGTGACTGCGCATACATGAGTAAAGCTGACCCGCCGGGCCCATACAGCAATACTCATCAGCCCATGCATCAACTATATACCATAGTTTCAAGAGAGAGTTAATAATTTCCATTTTATACAACATATATTAAAATTTAGAATTCTAATACATGTAATACATCATAAATCAATAAAGCCAGAACCCGGCTGCACCCGCCTCAAGATGAGCCGTCTCCTCGTACGCCCCCTCGTACCTGAGCCAATATATCTCGACAAAGTGAGCTAATGCCCAAGAGGGAATCACCCCTAAATGGCTTACTTCCACCGGCTTAAGATACAAATGTCTTGAATGAAAAACACAAGATCCAAGTAAACGTATGATCCTACTGATGTCTACATGTCATCCCCATGTCTCGAGTCTCATCGACTCCCCCACACTCTGTTTGCCATGTATGAGAAAATAATCATTTTCAAAACAAAACCCTTGTTATTGAAAATACACTCACCGAATGCTCCGTGAAAATACTCGGACTACCCTCCGAGACTAACGTGTTATAACCTTCCGAAATAGCCGCGGTCCCTATCCGAAATGATCTGTTGACCGTCTCCTAACCCCATCTCCAAATCCATCCAGCTGAAATTCCTCGCAATCCATGTTCGCTGTAACTGCGGTCATGCACTCACACCTAATTCCTAGGTTACTCCCGCGCATATGAAATACACATGCCATTTTTTAACATAATTCATATCACACATTTTAAAATATATTTATCAAGTATATATATTTACATAATTAAAGCACATAAAACATGTTATGCACAAGCCATCATCACTTTTACCAAAATTAAATTTCACATGGGCTAATGATTTCATTGAAGAATTCAATTGAATTTATTTAACTAAATACATTATTTCACAAAATATTTCCAGTGGAATATTTATTCACATGAATAAAGTGAAACCTCATACCGTTTCATGGGTCAATCACTAACATCGGTTCCACTTTGTAAACTAATTTCATAAATGGCATTCCCCGCATCATATTAATATCATTAACATAATCTGTTTCACAACCATAACATTAAACCACCCAAAACAGCCCCCTTAAAATCAAGCATTTGATCAAGCTTAATGGGTCTCATAAATTCCAACACAATTAATACATCATAAAACTGTCAAAGCCACAACCCGACTTTCTTCAAAATCAGCCTCTAAGATTAGTCGTCTCCTCGTACGCCCTCGTGACCAAATAATACATTCCCCCGACAGGTGAGCTAATGCCCAAGATGAATCCTTCACCCTAAATGGGCTACTTCCTACCCAAGCTGCATATGTAATGTCTAACAAAACACGATTCAAGTAAATGCATGATCCCACTTTGGGATGTCTACATGTCCCATGTCCTCGAGTCCTCATCGACTCCCCTCACACTTGCCTGGCTTGGCGCATGAGAAAAAAATAATCATTTTCGTAATAAAACCTTGCTGTTATTGAAAATACACTCACCGAACGTCTAGAAAAATACGGGACTACCGAGGGCGACGCCGAGAACCTTCAACAAATACGTCTCATCCTAAATGACCACGGACGCTCCAACCCCATTCTCCGGAATCGAATTCAGTGAAATTCTCTTTCGTAATCCATGTTCCTGCTTTTTCGTAAAAATCCACGCCATGCACTACACCTAATTCCTAGTTACCTCGCAAGATACTTAAATGCATTATGCCATTTCAACAATAACTATATCACACATGCAAATATAATTACTGCTTATATATTTACATAACTAGTTGCAGACAAAATACGTTACGTACATTCATCATCAATTTCACCAAAATTAGCTCATAGCTAATTTACAACTACGGCAACTGATTTGAATTATCAACTAAATATTTCACAAAAATTCCTTGAATACTATTCACAGTCAGCAAGAAACCTTGCCATCAAGGCTTCACGCATCACCAACATCTATTCCACTTTAAGAACCAATTTAAAGTTGGGGCCATTTCCATCACATTATCACGGTATCACAATCTGCTCTACAAATTAACATTAACTGACTCAAAAACAAATTCTAAACCACATTCTGACTCGGTCCAACTGTCCTATAAATCCCGCATTCGGATCATCAATCATTGTTATGTTTGAATCCCAAGAATTTAACCGAAACATCTAACAGAGTTCTTAATCAAGAGGTACAAGTAGGATAAAACTCTACCTCACGGAGTTTGTCGTAAACTCCTCAAAATCTGCCTAAGCTGCTATTACTTTGCTGGGCAGAAAGAATCTTGAATTTTGCCCAAGAATTTCACTGGGTCTGGATTAACTAAAAATCTGTAGCAGGTTCTCATTTCTCTCACTAAAACACAAATCCAGCAACCTACTACATATCCCCCTTCTCTCACACGTTTTCTTTTGGTCTCTTAAGGTAGGAGATGAGCACTATTTGGACTTTTGTCCTATTATCATTTAACATTTTCAAAATGCCATCCATGTCCATACTCTTGGATTTTGACACGTGGCACAACCTCGGCCGTCCGTTTCCATCATCCTTCACTAATCAACACGCCACATGAAGACATATTATGCGCCGACTCTCATACATCATACGCTGCTTTAATGTGATGACGAGCATTGGACGCCCCTCGAGAACGTGCACCCGACTATCCTTAATCTCGACGAAACTCGACGGTTAGCTAGATTCTCACAGACGATTCCAACGCGAATCCATTTCACATCCGAGATCTAGAAAATTCTTACTTTACCGAAACATTATTACATCTTCAAAATCTAATTTTCCTATGCTTCATAAATTTGGATACACTTATTTAGAAAGATTTGTTCTCCTAGAAGTTTAGCTTTACTCCAAAATTTGAATTACCTAAAATTACTCAATTCGATGAGCGATGACCAAGTTATGGCCTAAATACCAAAATCGGCTTCAAAATACTACAAAACTATATTAGAAACGAACCGCACTAACCCTTGTAAATGTAGCCTCAATTGGACGAATTTTCTAGGTCCAATGGGGTCCAAATTTGAATACACTTATTTCAAGGAGATTTGTTCTCCTAGAAGTCTAATTTACCCAGAAATTTGAATCACTCAATTCGGATGAGTGATGGTCAAAACAAAAACATAGGTTTTAGGAAAATTTTGATAGCATCTCCCCTAAAAACCTAACTTTTCTTTTATACAAAAATTCCTCATTTTAGGACCACAACCAATCAAAAAACCAAAAACAACTTAGAGGCAACCAATAAAAACAATTTTATTCAAATTTAGGGTTTGCCCCAACCCAAACACAAGAAAATAAGGGGTTAGGGTTTGGTTTACTTATCTCAAATCTCTTTCAATCTTCTTCTTTCTCTTTTTGATCACTTAAATCCTTGATCATATGGAGGAAAATCACAAAGTTCCTCTCTTTTTCCTCAACTGTAGTATGCCCTAGCTCTCCTCTCCCCTTTGCCTAAAATGTGGGTTATGGCATTCAAAGACCAAAAATTGGTCTTTTGTCCATTACATGACTAAAGTCACGTTTGGTTACACACTAATTCATCATTTCTCATTTATTTATTTTTCATTTTAAAGTTTCATTTCACTTTCATTTCCTCTTCATTTCATCTCATTTATACTTTGACACTTACATTACTCATTTATGACCCTTAAGTCCTCATTTGACATTTTTAAAAAATTTATTTGACTCCTACAACATTTCTAGGTTTTTATCATTTTGTTTCATTTATAGTCATTTAAAATCTGAAAAAATATAATTTAATTTATTTTAGAAGCTGAACATGTTATAAAACTATTATGGTATTTTCAGGACGTTACAAACTATGCCCGTCTCCTCAAATCCAAAGGCCCTTCTTCTCTAACCGGCCTGCCGGAGTTCAGATTTGAGTCCATTCCCGACGGTCTCCCTCCTCCCGATAATCCCCACGCCACCCACGATATTATCGCCCTCTGTATCTCCACCGCTAATAATTGCCTTATCCCTTTTCGTAACCTGTTGGCTAAACTCAAAGGTGGGCCGCCGGAGATACCGCCGGTGACTTGCGTGATATATGATAGGATGATGAGTTTCGCTCTTGAGGCTGCCCAACAAGTGGGAGTCCCGGGAGTCGCATTTTGGACTGTTAGTGCTTGCAGCTTGATTTGCTTGTTACATTTTCCTCATCTACTGGAAAAAGGTTTTACACCTTTCAAAGGTAAGCATAATACCACTCCATAAATATATACATATATATATATATATATATATATATATATATATATATATATTACTTGTCGGGGATGAGAGAAAATCTTTACATTATATTATATAGTATAATTGATTTCCGAAGGATTCCATGTTTCCACACGGTGAACTTTGTAACTCCTCTAAGTATCTTCTGTCCTTGGTACCATATAACCATTTACAAGCTCCTCTTTGCCTTAATTTTTTTCATCAAGAAACTATAATGATTATAAATTTGAAACACATCCTATTATATCAGTCACTTAAAAAAAGGGGAGTTCCTCTTGAGGCGATCTCAAATAGTAAAAAAGTAGAATGAATATATATCGGATTGAATCTTTATAATAACTTAGTATTACAAGGTAATATAAAAAGTTGAATAGAAATAAAAAATAAAAAATAAAAACAAAAGAGAGTTCGGATACCATCATTGATCGAAGGACCCATTAACTGACTCAAATCATGCCTTTCAAATATATATATATATATATATATATATATATATATATATATATATATATATATATATATATATATAGTATTTTTTATGACGAGTTACAATCTTTTCATTATATGAAAAAGAATATAAAATACTATAGAGGACAAATGCATACAATTGGGTTCCAAAATATCTCAAATATTCCCCATGCGAACTTTACATCCCATGTTTTTCCACCACTAACTTTGTGGCTCTTTATATCTTGTCTTTCATATCCATATTTTTTTCTCCTAACTTTCCTTTTCAGAAAGTTGAGACACATTCTTCTGTTAATGCATGTGGATTTCGTCAAATGTGAGTCCCTTAACAAAAGAGAATTTAGATACCATCATTGATTGGATACCTGGAATCCCGAAAATCCGTCTAAGGGACATACCATCTTCGACGCCATCAACCGACCCGAACGATGCCTTCCTTGAGTTCATCAAAGGTGAAATATCAAGAGCCTAAAGGGCTTCCGCTGGCATCCTCAACACCTTCTGTGATACCCCGTAATTATTTGTAAGGGTAAAAAAAATATAATTATTTAAAATTAAAGTAAGGGTATAAGGGTAATTTTTCTAAGGAACCCTAAGTATGAATAGAAAAAATATATATTAATAAACTCTTTTTATGTTCTTTGTATTGTTACTATCTCTTGATCATGAAACTATAGAAAATAAAAGTCGTCAAATCTAGAGTTTGAAAAAGTGATTTTAAGATAATCGGAAAACCTAAGACTTCGAATCTAGGGTTGAAGAAAAAAATTTGAAAAGTAAGATCTTTCCCTTATTATTTTAGAATTCCTTTACAGATTATTTTAATTTCTTTCTTAAGTTTAGATCGCTTCAAAGAAGTTAAATTTATATTACATTTGCTTTCTTAAAAAAATGAAATAAAACAAAATAATGGTTAGTGGTGTCGTATAGAATTGTTTTGAGTAGGAGAATTAAAAGGTAAAAGAAAAAAAAAAGTAGGAAACCACTATAAGATATATGTTTGTGAATGAAAAAAAAAAAAAAAAAAAGACAAGTAACCATAGGTTTTGAGTTTGTGAATATAAAATAAAATAAAATAAGCAGAGAACAATTTAACAAAAAGGAAGTAGGAGACCATATTAAGAAAAAAACCAAACAAAAATTTTATGTCGGGCACTCTTGTATTTAACAAAGATTTAAAGTGCTTAGCAAGTCAAATTACATGTTTGCATGGTTTTGATTGGTATAAATGAAAAGACAAAAGGGGAATGTGGTAAAAAAAAACCAAAAAGTTCTTGTTATGAATATATATATATATATATATATATATATATATATATATATATATATATATATATATATATATATATATATATATAAATTTATTAGACTTAAAACTTTCATAAAATAAGTCTTTTAAAACTTAGGTATAAGAAATCTAGAAAATTTATCTTACAGACGATGCTTGAAAAACAAAAAGAATAATGTTAGATATTCAAGATTTATTTAGAAAAAAAACAAATATTTGAGGATAATTTTGAAAGAAAATAATAATGAACAAATAAGATAAATTTTGATAAGGCTAAATCTTTATAAATATACGATTCGATAAAGATTCAAAATATATCTATTTTGGAAAGTACATATCTTATTAAGAATTGAGAATTTATTTAGATAATGAATATGATTAGAGTAATTATTGAGCAATTATAGGAAAAAAGATCTGTTAATAATACTTGATGGGGTAGAAAACAATATGTGCAGCAGGTTTGTAGCTGGCAGTTTCTAAACCTCCTCCTTATGGTGAAAGAGTACATTAATTAATAAAGTGTTTCTACGACAACAGATTCCTACCTGAGTGTTCTTCAAAGTATTAATGCCCAGCCTAGAATTGAAACCACCATACTAGGTAATCAGCGATATGAAGTGCCCAAAATTGCCAGAAGCGAAGGCATTTTGGCCTGTCACTCATCCCATGGTCAGAAAAAGAATCCATACATCACGACTCCTCCATCATCCCTTAAGAGCTCATCCCATAATAAGGAAAAGAAACTCCTCACCCAACGGGAGAGATAATCTGTATCATCTAACACAAAGTAACCACTATTTCCCCTTATAAATACCTAATCTATTCTACACAAAGGTATCGTGAGCGATAATTCTATAACAGCTGAATTCTTTCCTTCTCACAAAGAAAACTCTGACAGCATCAAGGGCGATCGACACACCCCCAACCCGATCACCCCTTCAAAGCAGGAGGTTACAGTGTCAGACGACAATCCCACTAACATATCTGCCCAACGACTCCAAGAAGCTCCATTCTAGTATTGATAGAAAAAGCACCACTGGCTTGATGCATTGTCTCAGGAACGACTGTCTTACAAATAAAAATTCTCAAGAATTGATGGCATCTGACTCAAATATGAGCAGGAGGTCACACCAACCCTCAGACGCAAGACCAAAGAGGGCACCTAGATAGCCTACCACCAAGAGACGCTTCCCAAACTCATAGCCAATACTAACGAGATGGAGGGCACCCTGCCTCACCAACCGCTTGGCCGAGAGACTTAGGAGGAACCCACTCGCACGATGCAACGCCCGCAGGAAGAACAACGACACCACTACGTTCCTCGAGACGTTGACGGAGAAGGAGAAACCAACCAAGCCAAGGAGCACGATCCCTACAAACCCCCCGGGAGAGGATTCAATTGTGGATTCCCGGTAGAACTGATGAGGCAATAAACCCATCCTTTCATCGCCACAGGAGATGGGAACCATCATGGAGCAGATTTCCAAGACATCCAACAAGATTCAGCCATAATGGCTGAAATTCAGAAAAGGACGACTTTGTCTCCCCATGGATGCTGGTGCAACAAAACCCGCTCACAAATGGGCTACTATACTTCCCTCTCCCAAGAAAGTTCAAATGTCAATGATCGAAACGCTGATAACAAAAGATCCTAGACTGGCTCCTCAATACCTACAAGAATCGATGGAGCTACACTGAGCATCAGACCTCGTGAGATCCGTGAGCCTCTCACCATCACGCCAAAGGTCTTAAGATTAGCCTAGTTCAACAGACTCCTGGCCATCGTCAATCTCATCCTTCAGGGAGCTATCCATTGTGTTCGTCTCCCACTTCATCGGAGCACAAACGGACAAGAAGCTGAGCTATCACTTGTTGACCATAAAGCAGAGCCCACAGGAGAACCTGAGGTCCTACTGGCCCGTAGCGTTTAACGCAGTCAGCAAAGGTGACATCCTATTATATTTTCCATCATCGCTTTTTACCGGTTAAAGTGTACGAAAGACTTGATGTTTTCTTATCTCAAAGAACCTCAGCAAGATTGCCGAGAGGTGTTTCGCTAAAGCAGAGAAATATATCAACTGGCGAGGAAATTCTCTCTATTTAAGCTGAAAACTCTTCCGCACAAAAGCGAGAGTGCCAGGGCAAGAAAAAATGAGAACTGGTTCCAAGACGAGGAGATAGAGATAGATCCCTTCACTAAGGACAGAGAGAATAGAAAGGTCTCCAACAGACGAGTACGTCAGGTGGACCGCTGGGTCTACACAAATGAGTTTGAATGCGATATCCACCCTCCTGAATTCACCGACAGCCTCAAGGTCACAAGTCCTACGTGGGACACACTAAAATTTTAAAGTGGTCGCCTCGATGAAGACAGACGAACGAAAGAGATTCAAATCAAGTATTGTGAATTCCATAGGGATCATGAACATCGAACAGATGATTTCATCCAACCCGAGAAAGGAACGACACCGATCCGACGTGACATCTTCGCCGCTTCGTGGCCTTAGAAGGTCGGGGCCAGGCATCGCCCCCATCACCTCATCAGCCAGCTCCAGCTCAACACCAGCAACCCTTGGTAGAAATCCATGTGATCTCCGGGGGGTTTGAGGGGGGAGGGGAGTCCAGCTCGGCCCGGAAGGCTCATCTATGCAACATCAAATCAAGGAGACACTGGAACTACAAGCAGTATCCAAACTCCCTCGCTTAGACACTACCATAACCTTTCTAATTCCGATAGGAAGGTTAGCATCCCCTGACGATCCATTGCAATAAGGGTCAGTTTGGGACAACAAACTATACACAAGGTCCTAGCTCTGATAATCTGGGTTTTAAATTTACACCATCTCATGTCGCCGACAAAATAGCATCTGGCTGAGAAACTAGAACCCATTGAACGCCCACCTGATTCTCCTGAGAAAGAGTGCTACCGGGGTCCATACTAATTTGGGAGATTCCTCACAGCCAATAACCACAGTAAGGTCTCTCATAAGAGATGCCCCATCTGGATATAACATGCTATCAAGCACCTCCTCAATGTCATAAAGGTCATCCCTCCGCCATCATATGGTTATCGGGACTCCCCACTGGAATGGGGTAGAATGGTTCGAGGAGATTAGCGCAGAGTCAGGAGTACTTCGACATCAATGAAACAAAAAGCGCTGACAGCATTTATACGGATTACTCGGCTACGAGAGATGAGGTGCGATCCCACTCCACGCCTAAGAACTAGAACTACCACAAATAATTACCAAATGAATATCCCTGCTTATTAACGGATCCAACCCATAAAGACGCCGGACCTCCTTATCCACTTCTTAAAATAGAATATGGTAGCTATTCTGCCCTGGGAAGTGAGATGATATGGGGAATTAACCCCAAGAAGAATCACACGCTGTTTCTAACATCACCTCATTCAAACCCGCAGAACAAAAGAAGGAGTTTCACCTGCAGCGTAGAAGCGATCAATGAAGAAGCGAACAAACTCCTCCCAAGCTAAAGCTATCCGAGAAGTAGAATACCTTAATCCAGTCGCAATGTCAGAAACTGAAAATTTAATTCTTCTAAAAACGGTAAAATATATTTTGTCAAACCCAAAATTTTCAGATCTTGATGACAAACGATTTACCCTGAATCGTCAATGAAATCTAGCTACCATGTCGAATTTCATTAATTCTACGCTTGAATTTCACGCTTTTGAAAATCTGTGTCGTGCGAAACTGGCCATGAGAGACATGATGTAAAAGTCATGATATATGATAGACTACACATGTCAGACGATTAGAGAGGAGTGGAGATGAAACGTATTAGATTAGCTTTCATGTGTCAAAAGTCTAGTGACATGATGGAACTATTGAAAAAGCCGAAATGAACAAAGATTAAATGAATAGTTTTCTTCTCCAAACAAGAACAAACGTGCAAAGAGGGGTGGGATTTGAGATTTTATAGAGAGAAAGAGTGACTTCTCTCTAGATTTCCATTGCCTCGGACTCCTAGCCTCGACTGAGCAAGAAGCAAAGCCGATCTACGCTACGAGGGGCCACGCGCGTGGTACCTACTCAGCGGAGTTCGACAACTCTGGTGAGGTAGGGTCTTCCTACTCAGGTTATTCTTGCCAGAGTCACAGAATGGTTAGGGATATTCTAAATGGGCTTAGAAGCACATTTCCTCATCTTCAAACATTCTAAATCCATGAAAATCCTATTGTGTGGCCATGAATAATGTCGAATTCGAGGTTTCACTGCTCACGTATTTTGTTATGTGATTGGTGTGGTTCGGGCATCTGGTGTGAATTGCTTGATTGCTATCAGCCCATGAGCTAATTTGGTGTTATTGTTGTAATTTGAATAAATATGAATTATGTGAATTTAACTATGTTAATATAGTTATTATTGAAAAATATATTAGGTATGAATATTTGAAAATGGTATAATGTATTCTACATAATCAAAATCTCTAGAATATTAATATGGTATTATGAAAGAAACAAAACGAAATGTCAGGAAAGGAATAATCTGAAGATTTTTCTTATGAATTTTAGTTAGAGATTGGTCCCAAACACCATTGGAGGGCCTATGAATTGTTTCTGGAGATTATCCAACAAATTTCCTCGCAGGGTTTGTCTCAGGTCAACTTTGATCAAACTCCTGTGAGTAAGTTTAAGAACAAAAAGCTTCATTTTGAAAACTATATATTTTCTCACTTTGGCTTAGCATGTGCAGGAGTCAAAGGAGGACTCAGATACGGATCGGGTACATGTATAATCAAGTAGATCATGTATTTGCTTGAGTGTGATTGTTCACATGAGATATAATTTAGCGGAGTAACCCATGGTGGAAATTATCACTATCGGGCATTGCTCACCCTGGCCAGGATCACTATTTCAGTACGTGGAGTACAGGAGGACGACGCTACTAGAGGTCACATGAAGAAAGCCGTCAGGGCTTTCGTATTCGCTTTTGTAGAATATGTATTAAAATTTTAAATTTTGATATGTTTTGGTTAAAAGTAATGTAATAACTCTTGAACTATCGGGTATATAGTCGATGTAATTTTGTGAGTATCGATGCATGGGTCCAAGTGGCCATTTACTCAGATAATGACCCTGTGGTCATCGTTAATTATCAGACAGGTTTTGCACTGGGGTAGAGCTCCCGCACAAAGGAAACTCGTCGATTTTCGTGAGTGGTGCTTCAAGCTATCAATGATTCTCATTCAAGAAGTCGATGGGTTGTCAACGAACCCTGTGAAATGGGGCGCTACAAATAGATTGCTAGCCAAGGTAAATGATTACCGGGTTCTAGTAAGTGTAGAGCTTGCATAATGACACTGACTTGATGGGGCATGGCTTAGAACACCTGCATGCATTGTGTTTTATGTGTAGAAAGGTGTGAACATGAATTGTTGTGTATGTTTCAGGTATCGTGTGTCAGGAATAAAGATATAGGAAAAAACACATGAAATTTTCCAGGTTTCAAAATGTGTGAAACTGAAAAAAATTAAATGAAAAGGAAAATTTTTAAGTGAATTTATTTTTTGTTCTACCTGAAAATGAAAAAATATATATATATATATATATATATATAGAGAGTTATATATATAGGCATATATATATATATATATATATATATATATATATATATATATATGAGACAGGGTCTTCTCGTGAGCTGTAATCAAAAAGAAAAAAATGAAAAAAAAAAAAAAAAAAGGTTGCAAGAGTCGAATGGGCCACCGCCATTTTCCGCACGTCACCCATACGCTGATCAGACGTGGACACAAGCACCGGAAGCATGGCCCGGGCGCGCCAGATGAGCCACACCACCGAGCCGGCGCATAGCCGCGCAGCCGGTGGGCCACAACACGGCCATGGATATCGCCGAGCACGCGCCCACGATACGGCCATCGCGCATGGCTCGTGGTAGCCTCCGCGCACACCGCGGGCCTGGCTACGGAGGGCTCATACAAAATTTTGTATCGTGGCCGGTGGGGGCGACTCTGGGTTGCAATTCAAAGAAGGTCGTGCACAAAGAGCCACACACGATATTCCGCCGCACTGAGTCATACACTCATAGCAAGACACGCGTAGCGCGCCGCAGGAGGTTTTCGGTCGCGATACAATTCAGACGGAGTAGGAGGTCAAGCACACTGGGGGCAAAGAAATACGCGACACTAGTGCAAGAGCTCGCTGATACGGCCGAGCAAAATCGCGACACACGCAACAAATACAGCGCAAAGACGCCAGCGACACAAATGCAAGCAGCACTACGACATGGCCAAGGCATCATCACGATTATCACACGACGCCACGCCGCCGATGCGCCCACGACACGGCCGGCCAGCAGACACAGGCGCGCAAACGCTATGGCCAGCACACTGTGCACGTGACCCGTTTTGACTCAGGACACTATTTTGAGTCACTGTTGGGATCACTGTTCATGAAACACTGTTCATGAGCACTGTTCACGAGGCCAAAAAAAAAAATTTTTTAAAAAAATTATTATTGTGTATGATTTAAAATAAGAGATTATTGTCTTGCATTACCTATGAATGCATTGACATTAAGGAGAAATTACTTATTATGTAAATAATGGTTCGAGGTCAGGTTTACACCTTAGAGATGTCGCATCAAGCCAGGATAGAGCCTGGCTTAGAGGTCGAGGCCTTGGAGGAGCCCTTAGATGTGAGTTCTCCCTAAGGATTAGGCGAGATAGGGATGATATGTCGAGGTTGCAGTTGAAGATCTCAGGGATTCTACTCACAAGAGACTGGTGGCCTGACATGTCGTAGCTCATGTCATCCCCAGGATGGATCATTCGACAACTTACGCAGTCAAGTATCAATTGTGACGAGAGGGTTACCGCCTTACACGTTGCGATCTGCACTGCTGTATTTCGTGTGGATAAGCATGATATTCTTCCCCATGTTGCATTTGTGCCCAAGACGGCACAATGATCAAGCAAGAAGCCTTACCCTAGAGGGCGGAGGTGACCCTGGACTCGATCTACTCCCGAAAATCATGTAGTACGAGGATGTTTTTCCCGATGAGCCACGGGATTGCCTCCGCAGAGGTTAGACTTCAGACGAAGCCACACCCCGGGTACTTCGCCCACTTCATGACTAATAGATGCCACCTACTGATTGCAGATCCCTGCAGTCCAAACAGGCTGTGAACTACCATGCGCCCATTAAATCGAGCACTTCAATACTCATGGGGCGCTCCGATCCTATTTGCGGCAAGAAGGACAAGACCCTTCGAATTTATCATTACAAGATCGTCATCAGTGGTTACTACAAGAATCTTGCACCTATCACGAGATTGACAATTTGTTTGATCACGAGAGGAGCGTAGTCTACTTCAAGATAGACTCGTGACCGGTTACTATCACCGAGGGTTAGGGAGACAGAGATCCCCAAGACGTCGCACATGCATGGCACTTGAGTTTGCAAGTGATGTTCTTGATCGACGACAAAGAAGATTCACTGACCTCATGCATAAAGGGTATTCCTAACTCTTTATCTAGACGCTTGTCATAGTCTTCGCTGGATGACATTTTCTGATCTACCCCCACTCAGAGGGAGGAGCATGAGGATCACTTAAGGATCGTTTTACAGTTGCTGAGAGACCACGTTTATACACCAAGTTCCGCAAGTGCAGTTTCGCCATCGAGGTAAGATTTTGGGACACGTGGTGTCAGTATCAGGCGTGTCAATAGACCCCAGAAGGCTGGAGGGCTGTGATGAGTCGAGAGGTCAAGTCGCCTTCGAGATACGTTAGCTGATTGGCCGGGTACTACAGAGATTCATCGAGGATTTCTCCCGACAATGCACCCTATGACGAGATTGACCCGAAAGGAGGTAAGGTTTGATCAGATGACCGATGCGAGAAGGCATTCTAGAGTCAAGAGGAGGCTTACTTCAGCCTCATCTCGATAAATCCTGCATGTGGGACAGGGTACACAAGCATTGAGATGCCTCGAGGGCCAAACTAAGATGTGTTTTGATGCAGTCCGAGAGGGTAGCTACGGTTCCTTCACGTTGAAGAATCATGAGCAATTACATTCTGTCACACTTACATGGAGTTGGCGAGTCTTCTGCCTTGAAGATTTTCACGCCAATTATTTATATGGCGAATGGGGCCGAGGTGTACCTGCACTACAAAAAGGTTTAAATATATTTTCACGCAATGGGACCTCAATATGAGGCAACGCAGATGGATGGAGTTCCTGTGAGGATTATGACTTCACTTTAATACCACCCCCGGTAAGGTAAACTGGTGGCCGATGCACTAAGTCGGAAAGTCACGGAGCATCAGCTAGTATAGCTTCTGGGAGCAAGTGGATGGTCAGACTATGGGATAAGCCAATACAAGATACCGAGCGCACTTCAAGGTACGTTGGGGAGTTTATAAAGCAACGCCTCCTTGAGCGAAAGTGATCAAGTCCTAGGAAGGTGGACGCAGAGATAGTGTTCATCGTGTGGACCGCATTGCGTGATTTGTGGCTAGACCGCCCACCCGATGGTAGTCTTCAGATAGAGGATCGGCAATGGTTCCCACGACCGACAGGAGAGGAGATTCCTCGTGGAGTTTCATCAAGCCTCGATTTGCCGCAGATCCAAGTAAGCATCGAAGATGTACCAAGATCTGCCGCCAAGACATCGAGCGAACGAAGAGAGACACGAAGGGACTTTTGTTTGATGATATCTCACGGTCGCAGTTGGCAACAGCATCGTATTGCCAGGCTACTTCAGCCATCGAGGTGGTTTGCTGAAGTGGAGCACGCCATGATGGATTTTTCGACCCACTTGCCACACACCGTAAGGACATGATGCTGTGATGGTGATAGCGGACCTACCACTAAGTCATGACATTTTCTAGTCGTAGGATGACCTTCACATCGGAGATTCTACTTAAGCAAATATTCAGAGATAGTCCCGGCCACATGAAGTACCAAGATCCATAAGCAGTAGATAGAGACCGGTGTTTACTTACATTTTTGAAGAGTTTCTAAAAGGCTAGTTAACTTTATTCACCGCGATACAAATTTTCCACCGCCGCATGATGGTCACCGTAGAGAACCTAAGTGTTAGAGGACATGCTACGAGCATGCGTCCCGATCATAAGGGTAGTCAGGAAGAGCATCTTCGTCTCTTAGTGGAATTCACTCTACAACAACGCTTATCGCGAGCATATTGCATGACACCATAAGGCATCAGATGGGAGGCCATGCAGATCACCGATATGTTGGACCGAGGTGGGAGAGAGCTCCATCATTGGTCCTGATCTGATTAGAGACACCTCGAAGAAGGTGAGCTTGATACGACAACGTCTTCTTACGGCTCAAAGCCAGCGTAAGAGCTTATGTCGATGCAATGACGCCGACCCTTAGAGTTCGAGGGTCGAGATCATGTCTTCAAGGTGATGTCAAAAGATAAGTGGTCGTTCCCAGAAGCACCTAATCTATCACGAGGTTCATCGGTTTTCAGATATTACTTGAGAGGGTAGGCACTATAGCGCACCGGTTAGCATTACCGCCCATGTCGTGTCCACGAGGTATTTCACGTCTCCATGCTCAAGGTACACCTGCATCCAAATTTCATGTAGTGGATTAGTGAGAGATTCAAAGCTGACACTTAATGAGAGACCTTCGAGAGTGGACTAGGTGCGACATGATAAATGGATTAGGTTTTGCGACGCAAGACCGTGAGGCTAGTGAGGGTGTTATGGCAGCACCGTGGAGTGGAAGAGTCAACGTGCGAGCGTGAGGACACAATGCGAGCCACCTATCCTTTCTTGTTTAGGGATGAAGGTACGTGGTTTTAACCGCTTATCACTTAAACGACTATTTCATACTTACAGATAAGACACGTCAGACATGCATGTGATTCGTAGTGATTGTACGTAATTCGGACAAAATTCATTTTAAGGAGGGGAGAATGTAAAACCCTGGAAAATTCAAATTTTCGAAAATGGTAAATGGTACTTCGATCAAAACCCGAAATTTTCTGTATCTTGATGACGAACCACACTTCACCGTTGGAATCGCCTCACGAAATCTAGGCTACCACGACCTCGTCGAATTCGAGACAAACTTAAATTTCATTTTTCAAGGCATCTAGGTCAAAAGCCAGAAACTGGCTTGTGAGAGACATGTGACATGACAAAAGTCACATACTACATGTACCCATGTGACACATGTTGCATGATTAGAGAAATGGTGGAGATGAATGGCTTAGATTAAGCCATGTGTCAAAAGTCACTTAAAGGGGACAATGATGGAATTATTGGAAAGTTTAAATGAATAAAGACAAAAATGAATAGTTTTCTTCTCCAAATGAAGAACAAACGTGGGCAAGAGGGGTGGGATTTGGAGATTTAGAGAGAGAAAGAGTGACTCTCTCTAGATTTCTCATTGCTCGTGACCGTCATTCCTCACTGAGCAAGAAGCAAAGCCGATCTACTCCTGAGAGTGGCTACACAAGAATCACTCGTGGAGTTCCGACAACCTCCAAGAGGTAGGGTCTTCCCTACTTGTGTTATTCTTTGGCTAAGAGCCATGTGAATGATTAGCGATATTCTGAGGCTTGACTTAGCCGTGATTTCGGTCTGAAAACATTTGAACCGAGTGGAGAAAATCCCTATTGTGTGGCCGTGAATAATGCCGACCCAAGGGTTTCACTGTTCACATGATTTTGTTGTGTGATTTTGTGTGGTTTAGGTGATTCAAGGTGAATTTCTTGATTGGTTAATTAGCCCATATGAGCTAATTTTGGTGTTATTGTTGTAATTTGAATAACATGAATTATGTGAATTTAATTATGTTAATATACACATGAAAAATATATTAGCATGAATATTTCGGAAACTAAGATAACGCATTCCATATGCACTCTGGCACCTTAATATTAGGTTCGAGTGTGCATGACATGAAAGAAAACAAAAACTAAAATGTTTGTGAAAGGAATTTGACTTAAGATTTTCCCCGAGAATCGTGTTGGGAGATTATCCAACAAATTCTACGAGCCCCATGAATCGTTTCCTAAGGTTATCCAATAGATTCGCTTCTGAGGGTCATTCATCAAATTTTACCGAAATCAGAGTGTTTTCAAGAACAAAGTTTCTGTTTTGAAACCGTATATTTCTCACTTTGCCAGACGCTATGAGTCGATTCAGCACGAGACATGGATCGGGGCATGTAGACATTCAAGTAGAATCATGTATTTGTTTCGAGTGTGATTGTTTTCCCATGACATGTATACTAAGTGGGAGTGAAACCCATGTAGGAAATTATTACTACTAGGCATTGCTCACTCACGAGGATCACTATTTGTGTATGTGGAGGTACAGATGACGTACTCACTAGAGGCCGTTGCTTGTAAGAAATACAAGGCAGATTCGCTTTGTGAATATAAAAATAAAATTTTAAATTTGATATATGTTTTGCTAAGAGTATTGTAATAACTTGAACTATTGGTATATAGTTGATGTAATTTTGCAGAGTATTGATGCAGGTCTTTGAAGTGGCTATTTCTACTTCCTATTACGGACCCTGTGTATCAAGTATAATTTTTGACTGCCCAGACTCAAGTGTAGCCTGCATAAAGGAGACTTGCCCGATTGATCGTGCTCAAGCCACCGACATCCACGATATTCCGTAGGTTGACGGGCTGTCAACCCACCCCCGGAAATGAGCGCCACAAAATGTGTTCGCCAAAAGGCAAACGGAAAATGGCGACTCTCCATTGATTTCACCGTTGTCAACTGAGCCTGTCCAAAAGATAGCTTTCCCCTACCTTGGATCGACCTTATAGTGGACACCACGGCTAGTCACGAGCTTCTCAGCTTCATGGACGCCGATATAACGCAGACGGCACGACCCTAGTGACCAAGAGAAGACCCTATTCGTGGATCACCGGGCAAGGTAATGCATCGCTACGGCGTGATGCCTTTCGCCGTAAAAAGTCGTGGGCACGATCGAGGCTAGTAACAACAAAATGTTTCGTATGATGATTACATCTTATGGAGGTATATATAGATGATACATGTTGGTAAGCCGCTAAGGCCGAGCCCATGTAGCCCACCGAATGAGTCGCCCAAGTCCTCAAAAACTATAACATGAAGTCGAACTCAACCAATCGTGCCTCGGGGGTCTCAACAGAAAATTTGGTCATAGTCACAAAATGAGAATATGGCAATCTTATATAAGATAAAAGTTGTAAGTAGATATTCAACTGCCTTCAAACACTAAAGAAATTCAACGTCTAACCTGAGAATAGTTGCCTGAGTCAGCTTTCAGATCTAGATCCATCAACAAGCGCTCACATTCTTTTAGGTTCAAAGGCTTTCCACCGACAAATCCACGCGAAGAGGCTTTCTCGCTGTGGTCCTACTCTCCGGGCTCTCCTCCCGTCCCGGTAAGCTCCTTCCAAGGAGAACTCCTACCCTTTATTGCCAAGCCGCATTTCTCAACTAGCGCCGCCCGGGGTCAGAGAGAGCCAGATAGAATACAACAACCTATGACATCGCACCGAGCTCAAGAGGAGAGAGGAAAGGTACCCAAAGATGGAGAATTAATCCTAGCATTGGTGACCATTGCCAGGAGGCTTCGACCATATTTCCAGGCTCACATTATTGAAATCCCAACAGAACACCCAATGAAATGACACAGCACAAGCCGACCCTGAAGATCGATAAATGAGCCACAGAGTCGAAATAGTTCGACATCAAATACAAGCTAAGGTTAACAGTCAAAGGGTAGGTTTTGGTAGATTTCATCATGAAATTCACCCCTTCAAATCCCTCGACGAAGCCCACCGAGACTACTCAATTGGCACCCGACTTGCCCATCTGGAGGTTGTCCGTATGGGGCCGCCAATTCCCAAGGAAGAGGGGCGGGCTTGATTCTGACCTCCCCAAACCGGATTGACGTAGAATACGCGCTCAGATTCTGATACGAACCCCGTCAACTTGTGAGGAGGACCTCGATCCAATTAGATCTAAGAACTCCGCTTCAAAGTATCAAGCCGATGGGATGACCTTGACCCATCGCTTATATGGAAGTAAGAACTCTTGCATAGTGAGGACGCCATAACGGCGGATGAGATCCCACTGATGGTGCCTTGACTTAACGCCACGAATAACCGAGAAAGTTCAAGGAGTTCTTCAAAGAAACTAAAGAGAAATTGAAACTCTCAATTTATTAATGCTTTTAAAACTTGAAGAATACTAATAAAGATAACAAGCCTTTAAATAGGCCAAAAAATATGGCAATGAACCTAAATATTCGGCCACAAGGAAAGTAAATATTTGGCTAAACAAAAAAAGGAAACTAGATAACTTCAGACAAGACTTGGTGATAAAAACAGCAACAAATCAGAACAAATCACTCCAAAATAGCAAAGAAATCGTGTTCAAATTAGCCTCCAAAATAGTAGCAAATCAGAAATAAATCATCTCTCCCAAATAGCAGCAAATCAGAACAAATCAGTTCCAAATACAAAGAATCAGAACAAATCAACACCAAATCAGCAGCAAATCAACACCAAATCTGAAGCAAATCTTTTTCAAAAAAATAAACTCCTATTTTCCTAGCAAAAACACACAAATAGCAACTTCACTTTGACTTGGAAATAAATCTTTCTAAAAATAAAAACAACTCCAAATCAAAAATAGTAATAAAACTCAAAAACACTTGAATATAGAAATATATTCCTGCCTCAAGGTTTCACAAATTTCCGATTATGAATTTTCCTCAATTAAGATCAATCCCCAATGGAATCTTCAGAGCTCCATCATTTCGGGATCCTTTCAGGCTTTGATTCTCATCATTCCCTTCCTCGAAAAGCATCTATCCTCGACCCAAACTATAATGTTGTGGATGGCATGACAATAAATACAAATCCTCCTGTCCATCCTTTATGAATGAATCACTGAATAACGCATGGACTCAAGCTCTCCCCGACATATCCCTTCCATCAATTCACCAACTTCGGCTGGAGTTCCTTCTTGTCCTCGGGATTACGCTTATAGCTTTGCCGATTCAATGGTAGCACTGGTGACAAAATCAATTTGATGTTCGATTCTCGATAGAGGTAAACCTTTCGGAATTTGGGAAAGATCTTCACCCTCGCAAAAGAGAGAGACAATAGAACCAAAGTAAGAAGTGTCAAGTTGGTTAGTATTAAAGTGCCTTTGTATTAAAAGTACAATCATAGGCTTCGTTTAAGAACAATGCTCTCTTAACCTCACTTTGCCTGCATAGAAATTATTTTTCTCTCAAAGTTTCAATACTGCTTTTGTCACTTACTTACTCTCTTTTCACACTTTTTCACCACTTATTTTCACTCATTTTCTTTTGTTCACTTTTCATTCTTTCTTTTGTTCTTTCTTTTTGCAATCTCACTTGATCTTTCATAAACTTGACGGTGTCAAAGGAACAAGAGTTATAAGACTTGTCTTTCATGAAATTAAATGATTCTCTTAAACCGCTCATGGTTGCCTCTCCAATCAAGTTTCCAAGGTCCCGCTATTACAACCCTGCTTTCTCCACTAAGGTGGTGATAGTGACACTAGTGCAACTCCCACTCATCAAAGATCACACTACATACCTTGTTTTGGACATGGCAATCTTAGTGTGAAAATGCTCTCCCGTTGCACCCGTCCCTTCTAGCTATTCTACACCCTAAAGCCCTCCTCTTGCAAACCAAATAATTCTTCAGGCGCCGATTTTTCATAATTGCATCTCCAAGGATGGCTTAGAGTCACAATCAACATATCTTGGATTTCCCTTTGTCCGGTCACCACCTCTTGTTCTCGTTTATTCGGGCTTCGCGCTGCGGTTTATCTTCCTTCCTCCATTGATCTCGATTTCCAAGTGGATGAAATTTGGATTTGAGTCTTAACGTGCTGCACTGCCTCTCCTTTCGACTCTTGATTCTCGATCTTGATACTACATACCATATCCCCAACTTTACGTAATGCTGCAATTCCACCACATTTTAGAATCGCTTATTTAAACCTCGCTGTAAACTCGCCATTGTAGCCTCTCGATCTTCTTCAATATTTGCTCTAATACCAGTAGAACCTTCATCTCCTTATAATACTCCTTTACACTACGATTGCTCTGCCTGTGTTTTGCAACTTGTTGTACAACTCCCGAGAAGTAGTAAGTTAAAACAAACTTTCTATCACCCTCTTCATCTCTTCCCATGTTTCTACAACTGCTCCCTATTCCTGCCTCATATTAAAACTAATTTGGTCCCACCAAACCGTCGCATAGTCCGGGAGAACCCTATGGCAGTTTCACCTTCTTATTTTCTAATAATTGCACAAATCGTTCTAACTCCACCTTCCTCTCCCACTCAAGATATGCCTCGGTCATTCTTTCCTTTGGAAAGATGGAATCTCTACTTTAATGTTTCTCAAATTATTATCTTCCCGATTCCTAGCTTCTCTATGTCTCCCCATACCTCCCACATTAATAATTCAATCATAACCATTCTCATCTTCAAAGTCTCCTCCGTCATGCTCTCTTCTTCGTCTACCCGCGCCTCTTCTGGCAAATTCTTCCCTTCTACGCTACGGTGGAGGGTTTCGGCCACTGCTTTGCTCCACCCTCTCATGGAATTGTTCAAATTAAGCCTTAAATATCCTCTTTACTTCACTAGTTAAGGCCTCCATAATGAACTTCATATCGACTCCTCCCATCATACTTTTGGATGCGCTGTTGTTTGCCATATCACAGAAAAACAAGGTTAAAAAGAAATAATAAAATAGACCTCACAAATCACTCCTCACATGTTTGCACTCAAAGAATGTGATCCACTTGCTCACTCGTGTTTTCACATAATATATTTGGCTTTTTTTTTTCTCTAAATTTGACCACTCTTGCCTTTTTTCCCTCAGAATTTCTCTTTTAGTTCTTTTGGAACTAATCAAACAAATCTGAATTTTTTTTTCCCGCAAAATCAATCAAACCTCACTAAAGTTACAGTTAAAGGCCAACAACATTCAAGTCTTTTACTTAAGGCAACAAAATAAAGGACACCAAAATTTCTCACTTTTTTCATCTAATTTTTGTTTTATATTATATGGACTTGATTTCCCAAACAACTGGAATAATAATATACTTAAAAATTTATGCCTTTTTTTTTTTTCGACCTTTTTTTTTTCATTTAGACTTTTTTTCAACCAATTTCTTTCTCATTTTTTTTCTCTGTTTTTTTTTTTTTTGTAACTTGGATGATCATCACGAAAAAGAAAAAGAAACAATAGAAAAATTATATCCGATCAAGAATGAAGAAATCTGATCGATGAAGTAGACAATAGGTTGTGAATGAAATCGCTGATCTGAATTTAGAAGGTATGATGAAAGTGGTGATCAAGATGGTTTGGACAAAGAAATAAATAATACATGAAAAGATAGGCAAATCCAGAAAATTAGAACCCGTTGCTCGATACTCAAATGATACGAACTCTGGCCACTTCAGGTGAGGAGGACCCGTGATCCAATTAGATCTAAGAACTCCGCTTCTAGCATTGGCTTGGATGGATGACTTTGACCTATTGCTTATATGGAAGCAAGAACTTTGGTATGTGGAGGACGTTTACAATCGTGACGGAGATCCGAGATCGATAAGCCTGATGAACGCCACTTAATAACCGATAAGTTCAAGGAGTTCTTCAAAGAACCAAAGAGAAATGAAACTCAATTTTATTAATGCTTAAAACTCAAGAATACTACAAAGATAACAAGCCTTTAACAGGCCAAAAAATATGAAGAATAGAAACTAAATATTCGGCCACACAAGGAAAGTAACATTTGGCCAAAATAAAAAGAAACTAGATAACTTTAGGACAAGACTTGGTGATAAAAATCAACAACAAATCAGAATCATTTCCAAAATAGCAAAGAATCAGGAATAAATTAAATTCCAAAATATGGAAGAAATTAGGAACAAATCATCTTCTCCAAAATAATATAAATCAGAACAAATCAAATCTCCAAAATAGCAAAGCAAATCAGAACAAATCATCACCAACTAGCAAAGAATCAACACTAAATTCAGCTAAATTTTTCTAAAAAAAAGAAATTTCTATTTTTCCAAAGAAATTATTAATAAAGACTTCATTTAATTAGAGAATAAATCTTTCTAAAATAAAACAACTCCAAATCAAAATAGTAAGAAACTCAAAACACTTGAAACAAAGAATATATTCGGGCGCTCTGCTCTACAGCCTCCCGAATATGAATTTTCCTTAATTAAGATTGAATCCTCAATGAATTCCTCTGTGCTTCTCAGATCACGGATCCTTTGTGCTTTGATTCTCATCATTCTTCTCCTCTAGAGAAAAAAGATTTGTCCTCAAATCTTCATTGATCTCAAATGAATTCCTTTAAATTCTTGGATGGATGACCTTGACCCGTTGCTTATAGTGGAAGTGTTGAACCTTGGCATGTGAGACGCCACAACTAAGATGAGATCCGACTACTAGTCTCGATGAACCCACGACAACTCATAAGTTCATGAGTTCTCAAAGAACCAAAGAGAAATCAACTCTCAATTTTATTACACGTTTAAAACTCGCTAATACTACAAAGATAATGCTCTTAAATAGCCAAAAAAATATGAAGAATAATCTAAATATTCACCACAAGGAAAGTAAATATTCTTCAATAAAAACAAAAAAAGGAAACTAGATAACTTTTAGGACAAGATCAAAGATAAAAAATCAGCAAATAAATCAGGGAACAAATCAGCCTCCAAAATAGCAAAGAATCAGAACAAATCATCTCTCCAAAATAAAGAAGAATCAAAGAACAAATCGGCCCAAAATAGCTTAAATCAGAAACAAATCATCACCAAATCAAGAAGAAATCAATTTCAAATCTGAAGCAAATCTTTTTTCTTAAAAAAAATAGAAACTCCCATTTTCCTAGCAAAACACATTAAATAAAGCAATTTCTACTTTGACTTGGAGAATAAATCTTTCTAAAATAAAACAACTCCAAATCAAAATAGTAATAAAACTCAAAACACTTGGAAACAGAATATTCATGCCCCATGGTTTCACAAATTCTCCCGAATATGAATTTTCCTTAATTAAGATTGAATCCCTAATGAATCTTCTAGAAGCCCTCGCATCACGATCCTCAGGCTTTGATTCTCATCACCCGGATTTGCCTCCAATAATGAGGTTTAGCACGGCTTTAGTCTAAGCGACCCAGTTTCATTCCATGGAAGCTGATCAACTAGAGGTATGCAATGATTCCCAATTAGTGGTAAAGCAAATAGAGGACTCCTACGAATCCAAGGGTGAAAAAAAATGATATTTGACCTCAAAAATGTGAGAAAATTATTTAAAAAGTTCATACGGTTCGTCGCATGTCCTACAGAACGACGAAAGCAAGATGCCTCTACAGCTAGTAACAGCCACTGAGGATCTAGGTAGACTAAGACTGGCTCTAGAGCACCTCCCGGTAACCCTGTGAATGCTCAATACGAAGAAGTGTCCCCTTGTGAATGTCCGGTTTTTCAGCCGATTAATCCCATCTCTGGACACGGTGGACGAAATATTGCTACTAACTAAAGGAGGCTCCAAGCTCGTGGATCGAGGTCAGCTAGATTCATCATTCATCTGGGACCCTTTATAAATGAGGCTTTTCACACCCATAGCGAAATGCGTAGGGAAAGGAAGACACCAACCATTGCCTCAAAGAGGTGCATGAAGGCATCTCGTGGCAATCCATATATCTGAGCTCGTGTCCCGGTAACAAAGACCCCCGGTGATATGGCATTAGGCCTACAATGCTCAAGGACACCACGGAGCTGGTTAAAAAATGCAAGATCTATCATGAACACGCCCAGATCTCTCACCACCCTTTCGAGTCACGACCAATCATAAGCCCTCGCC